>CM060921.1:804940378-805540378 GCA_030737875.1 Allium sativum | reverse complement strand
TTTTATATATGAAATTTAGTTTGTTGTTGTTGTAATTTATGTTGATGTATTTTTGGTAAGCTTCATGCTGTTGTACAATTTGCTAAATGCTAAAAATATATAACATTTCATTTTAATAGTTAACTATTCGTATCATTAATAAATATTTTGAAATTTGCATACGTATTATACATTTTGGGACATATCTAAGTCCTCAACAATATATGTTGTTTATGATTTTCATAGTACAAACATTGAACATCAAGATTTTGTATTGTGCTAGTTGTAAATTACATTTCAGTGTGATCGAAAGTAATAAGAATAGATATACTATTATGCAGTCTAAAGTTGTATTACATGTTTTCATACTTTTACAACTATCAAGCAGTTCATGATTCTAGAAACATGACAGTTGACTTCATAATTAGATGCCACATCAAACTATTATTTTAAATATCATATAACACTACTAAACCTTGTAACTGCAATGCTACATTAAATTATCACTTTGCATGATTTAAATAGATTAATCTACTTCATAGCTAGACTGCCACAACGGGCTGTCATTTCAAATTCCATAAACATGCTGGTAGATTTTATAAAAAGGTGCTACACTAAGGTATCATTTTTAATGTTATAAATATTCTAGTGGATTTCATGGTTAATCTAGCATATGAAACTATATTTTTATATATCACAAACACTCTACAAGACCTTGTACAAAAATGCTGGAATAAATTATCATTTTTTTTAAATCATGGTAGTGGACTTCAAACTTAAAGCATTATATAAAACTATCATTTAACATATCTTAAATATGCCACTGGACATTCATAGGTACTCGATTTACTTGGCATTCAGATGCCTTTTGCATTCCACAGTTTTCTCGGTTAACTAATATATCCTAGGTATAGATCGGTATCCATAGATAATCGATTATGTTTGGAATCTGCTCGTCTTTTACATGCATAGGTACCCGACTACATTTGGAATCTAGATGTTTTTTTGCATTTTATGGTTTACTCTGTTAAATAATATACCTTTGGTGGAGATCTATTTATATAGGTACTCTATTAGGTTTGAAATCTAATCGTCATTACTTATATAAGTACCCGATTAGGTTTGGAATCCGGATGTCTTTCGCATTCCATGGTTTGTTTTGTCAAACAATATATATATCTTGGGTGCAAATCAGTTTCCATATGTATCCGATCAGCTTTAGAATCCGGTTGTCTTTTACATCCATAGGTTCTCGATTAGCTTTGGAATCCAATCATTTTTTACATTCATAGGTATCCGATTAGTTTGGCATCCGGATGTCTTTTTGCATTCCATGATTTGCTTGGTTAAATTATATATGTTGGGTACATATTGTTTTCTATACCTACCCGATTAGTTTTGGATTCAATTGTCTTTTGCACTCATAGGTAACTGATTAGGTTTGGAATCCGGTCGTCTTTTACATCTATAGATACCCGATTAGGTTTAGTATTCGGATATTTTTTGCAATCCATAATTTTCTTGGTTAAACAACATATCTTGGGTACATATCGGTTTCCAGACATATCCGATTAGATTTGTTATTTAGTTGTCTTTTATATCTATAAGTACCCAGTTAGGTTTTGAATTAGGTCGTCCTTTACATTCGAAGATACCCGATTAGGTTTAGAATTCAGTCGTTATAGGTACCCGATTAGGTTTGGCATCCAGATGTCTTATGTGATATGTGGTTTGCTCAGTTAAAAAATATATTATGGGTATGGATCATTTTCTATAAATACTCGATTAGGTTTGTAATACCATTGTATTTTACATTCATATATATCCAATTAGGTTTGGCATACAGATGTCTTTTGTATTCCATTGTCTATTTGATTTAGCGATATATCTTCACTACAGATCGGTTTTCATATGTACCCGATTAAGTTTGGAAACCGTTTTTCTTTTACATTCATATATAACCGATCAGGTTTGGCATCCAAATGTCTTTTACATTTTATGATTTGCCCGTATAAACACTATATCTTGGTTATGTGTCAGCTTCCATAGATACTCAATTAGTTTTGGAATCCGATTGTCTTTTACGTTCATAGGTACGCGATTATGTTTCGAATTCTAAACTATTTTCTTAGCGATTAGGAGATAAGGCTAATTAATAGCCGCTCATCCCATCTCGCTAAGAACATCTCTATCTATTCTTGTGTTAACATTGCTTCTTCTCAGTCTAGGTGTTCTGCGTCCCCTTGTGCAGTTATTTCTTCTTCATCCGATGGGGAGCCTTCTTCACATAATGCCTCCTTTTTGGCACAATCCCTAGGTCTTTGAAGGGTAGGAAAGCTAAGAAGAAGATTCTCCCTCCTTATACTATTAGAACTCGTTCGCTCGTTCCTAAAGAACTCATCTACAGGACCACGCATTGTAACCTATATCTGATCTTATTTTCCCTTTTCTACTATTTTTCTGTCCTTTATCCATGGATGACTGTCTCTTTCGGAATATTCATGGTATTGGGAATGAGGCTTATGTTTCACATCTTAAACGTATCATTAATTAAAAAAACTATTAAATTGGTTGTGTTAATGGAACCATTTATGAGGCCAGAAAAAATGTCTTATCTAGTCCTTCAACTAAATTTTGGAGGAGGCATGCACAACACCTCCAACAAGATTTGGATCCTTTGGGAGAAGGAGGCCCTTGGTGAAATCAGTTCTCGGCTCTACCCAATTCCTTTTTGTCCCTTACTCTTTTAAGTTTCTGCCGTCCTCTTTCTTGTTTTCAACGGTATACACTAGGTGCAATCATGTTGACCATCTTGTTTCGTGGTAGGATATCCTTTCCCTACAAGGGGCATGATTTTGATGCCTTCGTTTTAGAGGGATTTTAATGTCATCACGTGTCTAGCGGAAAAATCCGGTGGCGCCGCTATCAATCACCAAGCAGTCTCGGATTTCAACTTTTTTTTCTTTATTCGAGCCTCTCCAAGGTGTCTTTCTTCGGCTCGTCTTTCAATTGGTGCAACAACAAAGAAGGTCCTAATCGGATCCTTCCTTGGTTAGATAGCATTTTCAGCAATGGTGGATTTTTTGCATTCCCTTTCACTTTCAACATCGAACACCTGCATCAGACCAACTCGAAGCATGCTGCAATGGTCTCCTGAAGTGCTCCCCTTTCTCAACACCATGTCTAATATAGTTTTAGTATCAATCGATGTGGACGTCTCACCATTCCCAACTTCCTATGGTGTCAGATTCTTAGTCTTTGTCGATCGAAGGTGTTAGGGATTGAGATGTTGATGATGTTGGTTTTAATGACAACAACCATTTTTCAATTATTATTGCTATAAAATATATATACTAACACTATTATCTATAATATATATTATTTCGAAAATTTAATATATTTATATGTATATATATATATATACATGAAATCTATGCATGTATTGATTACTGAAGACTGTACAGTTCAGAGAACCAAGATATCAAAGTAGAAGAGTTCAAGATATAAGACTCATGAGTATCAAGAATTCAAGAGTTCAAGGAATATAAAGTAATCGAGTCTTGATATTTTTGTTAAAACAAGTTGGCACTGAATTCTGATTTCAAAATTTTTCTCACTATTTTCAAATGATTTCAAAAATTACTTCTTGTTTTTAAATCTATTTTAAAAATGATTTCAAAATTACTTCCTTATTTTAAATTTATATCTCTTTATTCTTAAATCTATTTAACTCCTGAAATTTTTTTTAACTTCTGTTTTAAAATTATACTTTATTTCTTAAATATATTTTAAATCCTTATTAAAATATTTATTACTTATATATTTAATACTAATTTGATAGTTACTTATGTTTTCAATTTCTTTAGTTTTATTTATTAAGTTCTAAAATATTTCTAATTTTAAATATATACTTCTATATCATTTTATATTTAGTTTTTAGTCATTTTTAAATCATCTTAATATATGTTTTTAATATATATTTTTACTTGAAATACTCTACATTAATATAAAATAATATACGTTATTTTAACTCAGAAATCACCATAATTTATTTAATCATTATTTCCCTTGATTTAAAATTTTATTTTTTGAAAATTAACTATATTATGTTGATATACATAAAGTGATATGTCGACATATGTGCCGTTGGTTTTTATTTTAAATTTTAAAAAGTTGTGTCATTTGAATTTAAACCTTTTCAGAATGGTTGTGGATGTTGGAAAATCTATAAATAGGTTTCAGATTTCGAGTTTTTAAATAAATAATCATCTTCTTCTTCTTCCTATCTCTCCTTGCCATTATTCTTCTAAAATTCTTAAAATCTATACTTTTACTCTGCAAATTTTAAAGAGAATTATATCAGTCTCTTTCTCTTTCAATTCCCATCAAACTCTCTCTGAAATTCAAGTGCCAAGAGTTATAAGCTATTTGTAATCAAAGATCGTGAGATTACATTCTATCGAGTCAATATTTCAATGATACTATGAAACGGTGTGAATGCATCTTGATGTGCACGTAAATATGCACATTTATATTCACACATTTATTCTTGTTTTAATTAAATAAATAACATATTAGGCAATTTTTACATGTTTTAACCAAAAACCTAAAATCTCAAATTATCATGCATTCATCTTCATATTGGGGCAAAACCGTCATTTGTGCATGTATTTATTTTTGATAAAATTTACTTGTTTATTCTCTTGTGTCTTGTAGGAATTTAGGAGCAAAAATAAAGTATGCACATGAAGTTTACATGGAGATGTACACGCACAAAGTGGATACAAAGGAATGGAGATGGAATTAATTCACACAAAACTTAGTGGAGGACCCTACCATTGTCACTCTTTCTTTAATGGAACAATTAGAAGCTAATATATTGGCAAGTGGAGACAAATAGGCTTGGTGAACTTTTAATGATTAATTAGAGGCTAAAGACAAATGGAACCTTCATGAAGGGGTATTTTTGGTAGTCCCCAACAAAATGGATTAAGGTTTTAGGGTTTCAAACATGTATATATAACCTTTTATGTCATGTAAAAAATCCTCTTTTTTGGTGAGTTAGTTTGTAGGATCAAAAACAAAAGCTGTTTCTTTCTTTCATGACTTCTTAGCCATTTCCCTCTTATGTAATTTTCATGTTAATGCAATTTAATTTCTTGTTCATTTAAGTCTTATTATTTACTTTATGCATTAGTGTAGTTTTATTTTATGCAAGTAGATTAGTTTATTTTTGTTAATTAGTTCTCTCTTTTTCTTTTATTTTTAATGTTGCAGTCTATCTTTGTTGTCATGATTACATATATTAGATGCAAATCCTTTTCAACTTAGGGATAATGAAGCTCTCTTGATTATGTAGATTCAACATAATTTGTTTATTCATGCTCTCTTTTTGTGCTTCATGTCATGTTGATGTTATTGGTTTTGTATGTTCATTATTGAGTTTGATAGCCTATGTTGTTTCCACAAATAGGCTATGCTTAGTCATGTGTTCACTAATTATCTCTTCATCTACATATGATGATGATGATTAAGTGGAGGTTGAAATAAAAATTTGATGGTTTATAGTTCTAATTAATAGTTCATAGGTCATGCTTAAAATATATTTCACTTTCATCTTGTTGTCATTTTTCATTAGAAATAGTAAGGTGATTTAGTGGGTATGTTATAGTTTGATAGTTTATTTTGTGCTAATTAATAACGTGAATAAGCTATACTATAATAATCATATCAACTAAATTCAAAAATGACCAAGAAAGAGAGATCATGGTTTCATTTTATGTTGATTCATGTGATCTAGAGAGTAGATTTATTCCTAAGTTGTCATTTAAGCTCATAATTTTTATCTATCTTAGTTTGTTAGTTTAGTTTAGCTGTAGTTGTTAAAATTTCACTCGAATTTGGTTTAATTTGATTGAATATAATTAAAATTATTTCTTTCTCCGCGGATCGACCCGTACTCGCCACATACTACAAGTGTACACCGTGCGCTTGCGGTTTTATACACTTCGCGACGGATTTCTAATTGATAAAAAGTTCGTCATTGAACAAGTTTTTGGCGCCGTTGCCGCTGATAGAAATTTAATTTTAATTTGATTTTTCGAGTTAATTTTCTTGTTTGTTGTTCTTCTTAAAAATAAAATAAAAATATTTTGACTTTGTTTGTTTTATTTCACTTTTATTTGTCTGTTTGTGTGCATCATTGTGTTTTGTTTTAGGGTTCTCAGTTTTCTTTCCTTAAAAAAAAGAATTTGTTCCGTTTTTCTTTGTTTTAGTTTGTTATTTGAAAAAAAAAATGTGCATTTGTGTTTTGTCTTTTGCTTGTGTTGCTTTGTGTTTTTACTTGTGTTTGGTTTCATTGTGTTGTTCAATTTTGTTAAAAAAACTTCATTTTGTTACTTAGGATTAGTGCACACTTACATTTCAGTTTGTTTCGGTTTTAGATGTTAGTCTTGTGTGCATCTTTTTTTTTTTTTTTGGTTTTGTGTGTGTTGTTTTTGTTTGTGTGCCTATATTTTATTTTCAGTTTGTATACAGTGAACCGTTTTCTAGTTTACACCACTGTTTCCAAGTCTTTATTTAAAAAAAAATCCATTTCATTGCATAATTTTTGTTACATTTTGCCTTTACAATTTCTGTCTTCTACCCTCTTTTCTCAACCAAACAACTCAAAAACAACCAATACAACCATTGCCATAGACCCTCCCTGCCTCGACCACAAGCATACCACTTCTACTTCTACAAGCAACTCCCGCCATTCCACTTCCTCACCATTACCCTATCATCCCAGCCTGTCAAAACCCATACATCCAGCATTCCATCACCACACTGAATCAAACCACATACACTTCTGCACCTAATCTCCTCCTAGCAATACAGTGTCAAAAACACTGCCTACATACTACATATCCACAAACAAACAACTCAAAACTTCTCATCCATTCCCTGCTTCTACATTCAAACATCACTTTATATCAAATACACATACCCGACAACTTCTGAACATCAGTACTTCACCACGATTCAAACAAACAGTTCCTAAACTAGCAAACCTTCCTTGCTTTATCCATCCGAATAACCAATTCAGTCCATACACAGCAAGTCACCCTCCCATACAATTCACAACACCACACCCTTAAACCAACCCCTGCATCACCGCAAACCACTTCAACTAACTCCAGCTAAACAGCGAAAACTCAAGACTAAAACCACAGTTGCACACTCCCAGCATCGCCCCCATATAATCTCCTACCTTAACCATTCCCAGACATTATTCAGCTCTTCAAAACTTTCATATACGCAACAATCTCGCATTACCCAGCTTCTGTCAATACTTGGCCAGCTCCTCAAAACTTAGCACTTCTGTCGCGCACTACTATCAATGCTACCACAAACCGCCCTTCATCTCCACAAAGCTACCCACTTCGCAAATTGATAACAAAAAAATTCGAACGAAACAATTCCCAACCTGAACACTACTTCTTCAACTCATTCACGTCAGTAATTTTTGATATCCAATTCACATAAGACACGAGCCTTCAACCTAGCCATCTGCCACTTAAAGACAACCTTCATCCCTAACCTCCATCGACAAAGCTTCAACAAACCCACTGGAAACAATCCGCTCAAACCACCTCAACTCCCAGTCACCTAACACCCCAAATCGTGTGACGTCTGAACCACCAAATCACAATACCGTGCCCCCAGTCAGCCATCGCCAAATCCAGTTTCAAGTTCCTAAGCGATTTCGTTTCAATTTTTCTTTCTTTAAGCTCACGTTTCGATTTTTTTTTATTATTCCCCTTTTCAATTGATGATTTTGATCTGAAAGTGTATTTTGAGAAAAAGAAAAAAAAGGGGTCGGTCGGCGTTGGTTTTAAAAGGGTCGGTTGCCTTTTAGTGGGCTGGGTTTGTGGGTGTAGGCCTGGCCTGATTCAAAGCAAGCTTAATTTCCTTTTTTTTGTTTTGTTTAAAGTTTGGTTCGAAATTTCTGTTCTTTCTATTTTTTGCATTTAGTTGTTGCCTCTTTTATTTTATTTTTTTGAAAAAAATATCAGTTTTTCTTCTTGTGAAAAAAAATGGGAGTGTGTTTGCATTTTAGTTTGATGTTGATGTCTGCTAGATTTTGTTGATCTTTTCTATAAAAAACACATCGTTCGTAACTTCTTTTCAGGTTGCGGACTTTAGGTGGAGGGAATAGCTTGCTTGAACTCGCTTGGAATTGCTTTACTAAAAAATTCTGTCGCTTTGCTTGCTTATTTGCTAAAAAAAATTACCGCTAAAAAAAATTGCTAATTTTTTTTTTCCCGCTCTGGTATTGTACTCTCAACTCCGTTTTGTTTTCTTTGCATTGTTGTTTGCTTGCATTTGCATTAAAAAAATCCAAAACAAAATAAAAACTCATTCGTAGTTGCATCGTCGATTCACGTTTAATTCTGTTTTGCATTCATCTTATTTTTGTTTTTATTTTCTAAGTACATCATTATATTTTGGCAAATTGGTTTATTTCTAACGAATAATTTCTCGGTGTCTAGACTACGACGGAGTAATAACCATTTATAAATATTATGGTGATTCGTAAATATTATAGCAGTTTTTCCTCTAAAGGTACTTAAACCTTCAGTTGCATTGCTAAGGTGATTACTGATGCACCGATAACTCCTATCCGTTAACTGGCTAAGAAATCTTTTGTTGAAAGTAATCGAACCGTCATTATATAATTTTAGAAAATTTGTGAATAAATATTTTGCATTCATATAATTGCATTAGGTTCATGCATATATAAAAACAAAAACAAAAAATTCAAAATCTAAAAAAAAAAATTCATTTGTAAAATTCTCTTTCCATTTTGTTTTTTAGAAAAACCCTTCAAAAATCCAAAAAAAAAAATCCAAAAAATTATTTTCCTTTGTAAATACCTATTTTCTTTTCACTTTTAAAACAAACAAAAAAAAATAACAATAACAAAAATTAAAAAAAAAAAAAAAAAGAACAACTTTCTTGAAAATGTCCCAATTTCCTTACTCGTCAGAATTTTATGATAGTTGTGAAAATCAATATAATCCATATAATTCTACACCAAATTCATATATATATATATATATATATATATATATATTTTAATAACAACTATTGTACAAACAATTTGGATTTTGCACAATTTTTTTTTCGAAACAACAATCACCCTCAACTTTGGGAACAAGTATTGAATCTTTACTTGAAATTCAAAGAATGAGTGAATGGTATATTTCATACATGTGCAACAATTCAAGTCAAAGTTATCAAAATAATCAAAATTCAAATTCAATTCCAAATTCAAATGATTTTGATTATAACCCTATGCCAGCTCAGTTTCGAACTCCAAAATGAATCTCAAATTCAAAAAGGAAATATGAATGAATTTTCAAATGATTTTGGCAATGGGAATAATTTCAATTGTGGTGCAACTGAAATTTTTTGTTCTCAACAAATTCAAGCTGAAAATTCTCAAATAAATAATTACAAATTTTATTTTGTTAAGCAAATGAATGAAATTGATTATAACTACACGGACTTGTTGTATGAAACATACTTGAATTTCCGTGAGAAACAAAATCAAATCCAAACGTATGACGAGTCAAACAATAATTCATCATTTACCACAATTGACGATTTTCAAATAACAACTTTCAAAATGGAAAATGACGATCTTAACGAAGTTGTTGATAATACGGTAATTGAGTTGGATTTCAAATTTTTTGAGATGGTAAAACAAAATCTCAATTTCGATCTTCCTTTTTCTAAAAATAACAAATTTCAAACAACAACTTTGGACTTTGAAAATGATATAAGTAATTAAGTTGTGAATAACTCAAAGAAAGACGAATTTAATGAACACAAACTTTTTGGACTTTTTGAAGATGAGTTGACCTCTAAACGAGTAGATTTGACTCACCATTTGGCTTTTGAAATCAATATTTTTGATCAAATTTTCAATGACAAATTTGTAATTCAAATTGGTGAATTTAAACATGAATTTCAACCATTTATTCAATCTACCTCAAAACCACTGAAAACAAACCAACTCATTCGATTTTTAATAAAGCGGCATTCGTTTTTCCATATCTACACTCAACTTCAAAATCTTTTACGATTTGGTTTTTCAAGCTTAAGCAATATTTCTCATACTTGAAGATACATATGAATCGGTCTTTAGAAGATCGTTTCATTTACTTTTTGTCAATATATTTTCTGATATACTGTAAATAATTTTTCTCTTGTAAATATAGGAAATATTTTCAAAATTTTCTTTTCTTTTCTTTTCTCCTTCCACTTGGGTTGCCTGTGGGGAAACAGTCAAAATCAAGTGCGGGGGGAGTTTCATATTTATTTTGGTTTTGCATAGTTTTTTCTTTTCTTTTTTATTCAAAAAAGCATTTTAATTTACTTTAATTGGGCACGATGAAGTAAATATACAGTTTTGGTCGTACGATTAAAATGTTTGGAAAATCACGTTTCTTAATGGATAACCAAAGGAATGTTCGAATTATGATCAAATTTAGTGTAATAGTATATATGTTGATTCGTAGGTGATGAATATGAAATGTTTTCTAAATTGTAATCCGATTAATAGTATGGTTGATTTTGACTACTTGCGATAACATTTTAGATCTTTTAAGTGAAGTTGTGCTAAGATATTCTCACTTAACTCTCTCTCTTCAAAACAAAACGAAAGAAAGAAAAAAAAAGAAGAAAAGAAGAAAATATATATAATAATCCAAGGGTATCCAACATTGCTTCTAAATATAGCGTTGGTGTACAAACTCGCCAAGCTCTGTCCCAACTCTCACGTAAGCCGTAATGTAGTGCATTGGTGGTATATCTTGGTCTCATTTCATGAGTTGGACACCTAAGGATTACCGACATGTTATTGACAAAGCCAGCGTCGGTTTGCACAATCCGCCAAGCTCTGTCCCAACCCTCACGTTAGTCGTAATGCGGTGTAGAGGTGGTATACCTTGGTCTTTTCAGTAAGGTGTTTGTAAATAATAATAATGTAAATATTTTTCAAAACAAAGAGAGAGTTAGCACTTGAAATCCAAGCCCTTCTTCACTTATTTGACCTAACTTGTTAACCAAAAGGAAATTAATATGCCATTTTACGATTGTTGATATCGATTATAGAATTCATTGCACATTCGCACTATGTTTCTACCAAAACAACTGGCCACGCTGAGGGAGTTTGTAACGATAACCTGACTTTTGTTTGAAGTTTTGATTAGTAACGGACTAAAATTTCATAGTGACGAACAAAATTGTATTTAACTCACTCGTGTTAAATTTAAAAGTAAATTACCCATTTGTAAATATTCTTTTGAAAACTTGCATTCATCTTGTAAATATTTTCGAATCTTGCATTTTGTAAATATTTTTAGCATTTAACATTTGGATTTTGTGGGTAGTATCCACTGAAAACCCTCACGAGACAACACTCGTCCTACTGGGGACACCCAAAGGTTTAACGGCTAGTTGCATGCTCTGAATGGAATCGTGCTCCCTACGAAAACGGATTTATCTTAGTTTTTCAGTTTATTCGAGGACAAATAAAAAAATAAATGTGGGGGTTTTGATGTGCACGTAAATATGCACATTTATATTCACGCATTTATTCTTCTTTTAGTTAAATAAATAACATATTGGGATATTTTTACATGTTTTAACCAAAAACCTAAAATTATCAAATTATCATGCATTCATCTTCATATTGGGGCAAAACCGTCATTTGTGCATGTATTTATTTTTGATAAAATTTATTTGTTCATTTTCATGTGTCTTGTAGGAATTTAGGAGAAAAAATAAAGTATGCACATGAAGTTTACATGGAGATATACATGCACAAAGTGTATACAAAGGAATGGAGATGGAAATAATTCACACACAACTTAGTGGATGACACTACCACTATCACTCTTTCTTTAATGGAACAATTAGAAGCTAATATATTGGCAAGTGGAGACAAAAAAGGCTTCGTGAACTTTTAATGATTAATTAGAGGCTAAAGACAAATGGAACCTTCATGAAGGGGTATTTTTGGTAGTCCCCAACAAAATGGATTAAGGTTTTAAGGTTTCAAACATGTATACATACCCCTTTATATCATGTAAAAAATCCTCTTTTTTGGTGAGTTAGTTTGTAGGATAAAAAACAAAAGCTCTTTCTTTCTTTCATGGCTTCTTAGCCATTTCCCTCTTATGTAATTTTCATGTTAATGCAATTTAATTTCTTGTTCATTTAAGTCTTATTATTTACTTTATGCATTAGTGTAGTTTCATTTTATGCAAGTAGATTAGTATATTTTTGTTAATTAGTTCTCTCTTTTTCTTTTATTTTTAATGTTGCAGTCTATCTTTGTTGTCATGATTACATATATTAGATGTTAATCCTTTTCAACTTAGGGATAATGAAGCTCTCTTGATTATGTAGATGCAACATAATTTGTTTATTCATGCTCTCTTTTTGTGCTTCATGTCATGTTGATGTTATTGGTTTTGTATGTTCATTATTGAGTTTGACAGCCTATGTTGTTTCCACAAATAGGCTATGCTTAGTCATGTGTTCACTAATTATCTCTTCATCTACATATGATGATGGTGATTAAGTGGAGGTTGAAATAAAAATTTGATGGTCTATAGTTCTAATTAATAGTTCATAGGTCATGCTTAAAGTATATTTCACTTTCATCTTGTTGTCATTTTTCATTAGAATTAGTAAGGTGATTTAGTGGGTATGTTATAGTTTGATAGTTTATTTTGTGCTAATTAATAACGTGAATAAGCTATACTATAATAATCATATCAACTAAATTCAAAAATGACCAAGAAAGAGAGATCATGGTTTCATTTTATGTTGATTCATGTGATCTAGATAGTGGATTTATTCCTAAGTTGTCATTTAAGCTCATAATTTTTATCTATCTTAGTTTGTTTGTTTAGTTTAGTTGTAGTTATTAAAATTTCACTCGAATTTGGTTTAATTTGATTGAATATAATTAAAATTATTTCTTTCTCCGTGGATCGACCCGTACTCGCCATGTACTACAAGTATACACCGTGCGCTTGCGGTTTTATACACTCCGCGACGGATTTCTAATTGATAAAAAGTTCGTCAATGAACAAGTTTTTGGCGCCGTTGCCGGGGATAGAAATTTAATTTTAATTTGATTTTTCGAGTAAATTTTCTTGTTTGTTGTTCTTCTTAAAAATAAAATAAAAATATTTTGACTTTGTTTGTTTTATTTCACTTTTATTTGTTTGTTTGTGTGCATCATTGTGTTTTGTTTTAGGGTTCTCAGTTTTCTTTCTTTAAAAAAAAAGAATTTGTTCCGTTTTTCTTTGTTTTAGTTTGTTATTTGAAAAAAAATGTGCATTTGTGTTTTATCTTTTGCTTGTGTTGCTTTGTGTTTTTACTTGTGTTTGGTTTCATTGTGTTGTTCTATTTTGTTAAAAAAAACTTCATTTTGTTACTTAGGATTAGTGCACACTTACATTTCAGTTTGTTTCGGTTTTAGATTTTAGTCTTGTGTGCGTCTTTTTTTTTTTTTTCTGATTTTGTGTGTGTTGTTTTTGTTTGTGTGCCTATATTCTATTTTTAGTTTGTATAAAGTGAACCATTTTCTAGTTTACACCACTATTTCCAAGTCTTCATTTAAAAAAAAATCCATTTCATTGCATGATTTTTGTTACATTTTTCCTTTACAATTTTTGTTTTCTACCCTCTTTTCTCAATCAAAAACTCAAAAACAACCAATACAACCATTGCCATAAACCCTCTCTGCCTCGGCCACAAGCATACCACTTCTACTTCTACAAGCAACCCCCGCCATTCCACTTCCTCACCACTACCCTATCATCCCAACCTTTCAAAACCCATATATCCAGCATTCCATCACCACACTGAATCAAACCGCATACACTTCTGCACCTAATCTCCTCCTAGCAATACAGTGTCAAAAACGATGCCTACATACTACATCTCCACAAACAAACAACTCAAAACTTCTCATCCATTCCCTGCTTTTACATTCAAACATCACTTCATATCAAATACACATACTCGACAACTTCTGAACATCAGTACTTCACCACAATTCAAACAAACATTTCCTGAACCAGCAAACCTTCCTTGCTTTATCCATCCGAATAACCAATTCAGTCCATACACAGCAAGTCACCCTCCTATACAATTCACAACGCCACACCCTTAAACCAACCCCTGCATCACCGCAAACCAATTCAACTAACTCCAGCTAAACAACGAAAACTCAAGACTAAAACCGCAGTTGCACGCTCCAGCATCGCCCCCATATAATCTCCTACCTTAACCATTCCTAGACATTACACAACCCTTCAAAGCTGTCATATACGCAACAATCTCGCATTACCCAGCATCTGTCAATACTTGGCCAGCTCCTCAAAACTTAGCACTTCTGTCGCGCACTACTATCAATGCTACCACAAACCGCCCTTCATCTCCACAAAGCTACCCACTTCGCAAATTGAAAAAAAAAATTCGAACCAAACAATTCCCAACCTGAACACTACTTCTTCAACTCATTCACGTCAGTAATTTCCGATATCCAATCCACATAAGACACGAGCCTTCAACCTAACCATCTGCCACTTAAAGACAACCTTCCTCCCCGACCTCCATCGACAATGCTTCAACAAACACACTGGAAACAATCCGCTCAAACCACCTCAACTCCCAGTCACCTGAAACCCCAAATCTTGAGACGTCTGAACAACCAAATCACAGTACCGTGCCCCCGACGAGCAATCGCCAAATCCAGTTTCAAGTTCCTGAACGATTTCGCTTTAATTTTTCTTTCTTTAAGCTCACGTTTCGATTTTTTTATTATTCCCCTTTTCAATCGTTGATTTTGATCTGAAAGTGTATTTTGAGAAGAAGAAAAAAAGGGGTCGGTCGGCGTTTGTTTTAAAAGGGTCGGTTGCCTTTTAGTGGGCTTGGTTTGTGGGTGTAGGCCTGGCCTGATTTGAAGCAAGCTTAATTTCCTTTTTTTTTGTTTTGTTTAAAGTTTGGTTTGAAATTTCTGTTCTTTCTATTTTTAGCATTTAGTTGTTGCCTCTTTTATTTTTTGTTTTTGAAAAAAAAAAATCAGTTTTTCTTCTTGTGAAAAAAAAAACAGGAGTGTGTTTTTATTTTAGTTTGATGTTGATGTCTGCTAGATTTTGTTGATCTTTTCTATAAAAAATACATCGTTCGTAACTTCTTTTCAGGTTGCGGACTTTAGGTGGAGGGAATAGCTTGCTTGAACTCGCTTGGAATTGATTTACTAAAAAATTCTGTCTCTTTGCTTGCTTATTTGCTAAAAAAATTACCGCTGAAAAAACATTGCTATTTTTTTTCTCGCTCTGATATTGTGCTCTCAACTCCGTTTTGTTTTCTTTGCATTTTTGTTTGCTTGCATTTGCATTAGAAAAATCCAAAACAAAATAAAAATTCATTCGTAGTTGCATCGTCGATTCACATTTAATTCTGTTTTGCATTCATCTTATTTTTGTTTTTATTTTCTAAGTACATCATTATATTTTGGCAAATTGGTTTATTTCTAACGAATAATTTCTCGGTGTCTAGACTACGACGGAGTAATAACCATTTATAAATATTACGGTGACTCGTAAATATTATAGCTGTTGTTCCTCTAAAGGTACTTAAACCTTCAGTTGCATTGCTTAGGTGATTCCCGGTGCACTGATAACTCCTATCCGTTAACTAGCTGAGAAATCTTTTGTGGAAATTAATCGAACCGTCATTATATAATTTTAGAAAATTTGTGAATAAATATTTTGCATTAGGTTCATGAATATATAAAAACAAAAAAATCAAAATCTCTTTCCATTTTTTTTTTAAAAAAACCCTTCAAAAATCCCAAAAAAAAATAAAAATCGAAAAAAATTATTTTCCTTTGTAAATACCTATTTTCGTTTCATTTTTAAAACAAACAAAAAAATATCAACAACAAAAATTCAAAAAAAAAAAGAACAACTTTCTTGAAAATGTCCTAATTTCCTTACTCGTAAGAATTTTATGATAGTTGTAAAAATTAGGGGTGGGCGCGGGTCGGTTTGGGCCGGTTTGAAGGTCAAACCGTAACCGGACCACAACAAACGGTTAGCCAAATACAAAGACCGTAATATTATATTTTACTACGGTCCGGTTTCGGTTCGGTTACAAATGCATTCGGTCAGGTTTCAGTTCGGTCCGGTTTGATTTTGTAACATATATCTTTGTACATATGTAACAGGTTTAATAAAAATCCAACTTATATATTTTTCAAACATCCAAACTAACAAGCAAGTAGCAACCACAACATGCACATAGATTTTTTTTAAAATATACATATACTTCCAGTGTACCATTTCAATCACAGAACCTTCAGCCTTCATTACTTAATTTACATATATTGAGTCATTGACTACATAATACTACTAATTAATTACATAACTTTACATACTAAGCTAGAACTACAGCATCACATCTATTTGAATATACAAAAGTTGCTACAACATGAAAGATATACCAACTGCAGCATGAAATTCCTATTTCATGAATCATAGAACTTCATATTTCCAAAAACTTGCATAAATTTTTCATATTGGCATGCACAGCAAGAAGTAACAAAATATGAACCACCGGCCACCGCAATGTCATTTTTCCATACCCTCATTGCCTACCACAAAATAAAAAATAAAGGTCAGTACGTTCACAAAGCAAAGCAAACATAAGTCATTTTACTGGACTAATGAACAAGCAAACTCCAGCATACCATAACATCAAGCATACCATAACATCATCATTGCAATGTCATTTTTACATATACATAAACTAAGACAACTAATGAACGAACAAAACAAACATAAGTCATTTTAATGGACTGTAAAAATGTGGAATACATACCAGTTCCACTGTAAATAAACTTGCTACAATGTCACTTTAATTTTAAATGACTTGCATGGTAATACAAAGAGTGTGAATAAAATGCAAAGTAAACAACAGTTTTGAATTTAAATGAATTGTTGCAGTCTCTCAAGTTTGTATTAGCTCCATATTTATTCATCAAACTCAAAGTAAACAGCAGTTTGAATTTAAATGAAAATCCATTTGTAATAAGAATAAAATGCTATGAACTAAACCTCTTTGCCATCTGAATTTTTGACCTTTTTAAAGTGAGTCCAAACTTCTGATCTGTTCTTTCTTTCATTGTCAGACGGGAGTGGAGCTACAGCAGGTTGAACTTCAGTAGCAGCCAAACTTTGTAATGGTATCTCTGAAGATGGTATATTTGTGGCAGATGCATTTTCGATCAGTGAATCATGTGCTCCTTCCATACTCTACACCAAAATAATTCATACATATTTAATACTAGCTACTAAATATAAAAATGAATTGCTGTAAGCATTAATAAGTCGTTATAAGGAGGGAATTACACATCTCTGTTAAATCATCATGAGAAAAATAATAAATAAACAATAGTTCTGTAACTCCTGTTGTGGTTACCTTGATTGACGGTTGGTCCGGTCTCTTTTCATTCTATCACGGATTGTGAATCATTCATAGTTTATAATATATTTAACCCAGTACATAAGCAGATGGTATATAATCCCTTTTGTTCACCCATACAACAAACTAAGCAAATTAAGAAAGGAAAATGGATCGGTTTATTAAAACATGATGGCTGTCTGCAAGGGTGAAAATGGATTTGGAAGATGGTTGTCTTGCTGCTACACTATTTCTTCTTAACCGCATGACAATGTTGATTTCATGTTTTTAAAACACATTATGTCGAATGCTTCATGATTTTTTGGCTTCACGTTTTGTATATAGAAATGCAAATTAGGAAAATGACAATTAAAGATAAATGATAAATCAGCAATTAATGCACTCCCATATACAATCATGTTTTGTATTCCATTTTTTGAACAAAAATAAAGTCATCCGCAAATTAGGGAAATTAAACAAAAAGAAGCAGTTATTCACGTTTTGTATTCCATTTCTGTAACTTCCATTTTTTGAACAAAAAGAAGCGAAGCAGCAAATTAGGGAAATTAAACAAGGAAACGAAGCAGCAAATTATACAAGGAAGTTAGGGAACGTAGCAGCAAATTAGTAGAAATTAAACAAAACTTACCTCGTTCATACTTGAAAAGGAAATGAAGCAGCAAATTAGGGAAGAAGCGGTGAATTAGGGATGAAGCATGGAATTAGGTTAAGCTGCTGCAAAGAGTGAAATAAAAGAAATGAACTTTGACTTTTTTGCAAGGTAGGTAAAGACGTATAAAATATAAATTATAAACTATAAAGTGAAAGTCTGTAAGCAAGTGGGCTCTTGAGTGCAAATAAAGATAAACTAATTTAAAGTTAGCGGTAGGAATGTAGGATTGGGCTTTAGAGTACTGGGCTGTACGCTGTAGAGTGTAGAGTCAGAATAGGTAACTATAATCTTTGTGCACTTTGTGCATTGCCAGAACTAGAAATGAAAGGCAATGCCTGCAACCTGGTATTGATAATTTTTTATATACAAAGTGATCCGGTGCGGTCTAATACGGTCGGTTTCATCCCTCAAACCACAACCAGACCGTAATAAAACGGTTCGGATCGGTTTTGTATATTCGGCTTAGAGAGATAATACGGAGCGGTTTTCCGCACCGTTGCATCGGTTCGGGTCAGGCGGTTTCCGTTTAACGGTGCGGTTTATGCCCACCCCTAGTGAAAATCAATATAATCCATATAATTCTACACCAAATTCATATAGATATTTTAATAACAACTATTGTACAAACAATTTGGATTTTGCACAACAAAATTTTCAAAACAACAATCACCCTCAACTTTGGGAACAAGTATTGAATCTTTACTTGAAATTCAAAGAAGGAGTGAGTGGTATATTTCATACTTGTGCAACAATTCAAGTCAAAGTTATCAAAATAATCAAAATTCAAATTCAATTCCAAATTCAAATGATTTTGATTATAACCCTTGCCAATTCAATTTCGAACTCCAAAATAAATATCAAATTCAAAAAGGAAATATGAATGAATTTTCAAATGATTTTGGCAATGGGAATAATTTCAATTGTGGTGCAACTGAAATTTTTTGTTCTCAACAAATTCAAGCTGAAAATTCTCAAATAAATAATTACAAATTTTATTTTGTTAAGCAAATGAATGAAATTGATGATAACTACACGGACTTATTGTATGAAACATACTTGAATTTCCATGAGAAACAAAATCAAATCCAAACGTGTGACGAGTCAAACAATAATTCATCATTTACCACAATTGACGATTTTCAAATAACAACTTTCAAAACGGAAAATGACGATCTTAACGAAGTTGTTGATAATACGGTAATTGAGTTGGATTTCAATTATTTTGAAAGGATAAAACAAAATCTCAATTTCGATCTTCCTTTTTCTAAAAATAACGAATTTTAAACAATAACTTTGGACTTTGAAAATGATATAAGTAATGAAGTTGTGAATAACTCAAAGAAAGACGAAATTAATGAACACAAACTTTTTGGACTTTTTGAAGATGAGTTGACCTCGCGCAACGTGTTGACGATATCTACGCATTATAAATGGCAGTCCAGGTTAACAAGGTACTCCGAGCTGCCAGCTTTTCTTCTCATTTGAGAGTGAGAGACTTATCAGCGCGACGAATAGCCGCTTCGACTTTCTCGTTCCAACTCCAACCACAATATCAACAAAAAAAGAACTTTCGAGTAGATTTGACTCACCATTTAGATTTTGAAATCAATATTTTTGACCAAATTTTCAATGATAAATTTGAAATTCAAATTGGTGAATTTAAACATGAATTTAAACCATTTATTCAATCTACCTCAAAAACCATTGAAAACAAACCAACTCATTCGATTTTTAATAATGCGGCATTAGTTTTTCCAAATCTACACTCAACTTCAAAATCTTTTACGATTTGGTTTTTCAAGCTTAAGCTGTGTTTCTTATACCGGAAGATACATATGAATTGGTCTTTAGAAGATCGTTTCATATTGGGGCAAAACCGTCATTTGTGCATGTATTTATTTTCGATAAAATTTAATTGTTCATTTTCATGTGTCTTGTGGGAATTTAGGAGAAAAAATAAAGTATGCACATGAAGTTTACATGGAGATATACATGCACAAAGTGGATACAAAGGAATGGAGATGGAAATAATTCACACACAACTTAATGGATGACACTTCCATTATCACTCTTTCTTTAATGGAACAATTAGAAGCTAATATATTGGCAAGTGGAGACAAAAAGGCTTCTTGAACTTTTAATGATTAATTAGAGGCTAAAGACAAATGGAACCTTCATGAAGGGGTATTTTTGGTAGTCCCCAACAAAATGGATTAGGGTTTTAGGGTTTCAAACATGTATATATACCCCTTTATGTCATGTAAAGAATCCTCTTTTTTGGTGAGTTGGTTTGTAGGATAAAAAACAAAAGCTCTTTCTTTCATGGCTTCTTAGCCATTTCCCTCTTATGTAATTTTCATGTTAATGCAATTTAATTTCTTGTACATTTAAGTCTTATTATTTACTTTATGCATTAGTATAGTTTTATTTTATGCAAGTAGATTAGTTTATTTTTGTTAATTAGTTCTCTCTTTTTCCTTTATTTTTAATGCTGCAGTCTATCTTTGTTGTCATGGTTACATATATTAGAGGCTAATCCCTTCCAACTTAGGGATAATGAAGCTCTCTTGATTACATAGATGCAACCTAATTTGTTTATTCATGCTCTCTTTTTGTGCTTCATGTCATGTTGATGTTATTGGTTTTGTATGTTCATTATTGAGTTTGATAGCCTATGTTGTTTACACAAATAGGCTATGCTTAGTCATGTGTTCACTAATTACCTCTTCATCTACATATGATGATGGTGATTAAGTGGAGGTTGAAATAAAAATTTGATGGTCTATAATTCTAATTAATTGTTCATAGGTCATGCTTAAAGTATATTTCACTTTCATCTTGTTGTCATTTTTCATTAGAAATAGTAAGTTGATTTAGTGGGTATGTTATAGTTTGATAGTTTATTTTATGCTAATTAATAGCATGAATAAGCTATACTATAATAATCATATCAACTAAATTCAAAAATGACCAAAAAAGAGAGAGCATGGTTTCATTTTATGTTGATTCATGTGATCTAGAGAGTGGATTTATTCCTAAGTTGTCATTTAATCTCATAATTTTTTTCTATCTTAGTTTGTTAGTTTAGTTGTAGTTGTAGTTAAAATTTCACTCGAATTTAGTTTAATTTGATTGAATATAATTATAATTATTTCTTTCTCCGTGGATCGACCCGTACTCGCCACGTACTACAAGTGTACGCCGTGTGTTTGCGGTTTTATGCACTTCGTGATGGATTTCTAATTGATAAAAAGTTCGTCGTTGAACATATCTAGAAAATCAATTGGGTGTGATTGTAGCCTGGAAATCAATTAGGCGTTGGTTATGGTACGGAAATCAACCGAGTCTCACTGTACTCCGAAAATCAATTGGGGGTTCCCTTGTAGCCCTGAAATCAAGGAGTGTAATATTGGATATTACTTGGATAGAAATCCAAATCAACACAGCGTTTTGTAGGACTGGATGTAAGGTAACTCCAAACCAATATAAAATCACGGTGTGTAATTTCCTTTTACTACGTTTTATTTATATTCTCTACATCTACGATTGATTCTTTAATTGTTTATATTTGTGATTTGCATAAACATGTTGATAAATCTTAAAAGATTTCAAGAAATTAATAAAATCCATTAAACACTATTCACTCCCCCTCTACTATTTAGTTTTCCTTAAGAAACTTAATCTGCATCCCCCACAATTGGTATCGGAGCATTGGTTTTCAAAGTTTTCATAATCTGAATTTTTGAAAAGTTTAAATGGCAGTTTTTGAAGATTTTTATAACCGTAGTTCAAAAATATGCATTTCATCATTGTTTCATAAGTCTGCATTTAATTTTGTTGGAAAATCAAGTTATCTACCAAATCAGTGTGTTATACAAGAAAAGATATGTTACATACATGGCTATTGATGATTAAAACTTGATGATCAAATGGTGCAAATCAAGAGAGATAAATGGATACTTGAGAGTGGTTGTTTAAGACATATGATGGGAAGTCCAGACTTACTGAATAATATAGTTTATGAAGATGGATGAATGTTCAATTTTTATGATAACTAGAAAGGATATGTGATTGAAATTGGCAATGTCGGTAATTCTAAAGCTTTTACTATTTCTGATGTTTTATTAGTTGAGAATTTAAAACATAACGTGCTTAGTATAAGTCAATTATGTGATAAAGGCTATAAAATTAAATTTGAAAAAGATAAGTGTTTTATTGAAGATAATAATTCAAACATAATTTTTGAAGAAATTAGAAAGAAAAATATTTATATCATAAGTATGAAAATTTTAAACGATAACTTGTCTTTTGCCCAATACAAATGACCCTTGGATTTGGCATAAAAGATTCGATCATTTAAATTTCAAACACCTATCTAAAATCTCCAAATTAGATTTAGTTAGAGGATTACCCAAAATGAATTGTAAACTAAATAATTTATATGATGTTTGTCAGTTAGGGAAATTAAGAAAAAGTTCATTTAATTTAAACATGAGATTACTACTTCAAATCCATTAGAATTGCTTCATATGGATTTATTTAGTTCATCTCAAACACAACCAGTAAACAATAGTAAATACGTGTACGTAATTATCGATGATTTATCTAGATTTACTTGGACTCTTTTTCTTAAACATAAAAGTGATGCTTTTGATCTATTTAAAACTTTTGCTAAGAGAATTCAACATTTGTTATCTTTGAAAATTAAAACTATACGTAGTGATCAGGGTGGAGAATTTAAAAATGAACATTTTGATAATTTATGTCATAAAAAGGGAATTACTCATAAATTTTCTTTTCCAAGAATTCCTCAACAAAACGGAGTAGTTGAGCGTAAAAATAGGATGATACAAGAATTTGCGAGAACTATCCTTTTTGATAGTAATTCACCAATTTTTTTGGGGATGAAGTAGTGCAATAGCATGTTATATTTTAAATAGAATTTTAATTAGACCATTAACCAATAAAACTCCACATGAACTTCTTTACAATAAGAAACCAAAGGTATCTTATGTTAGAATTTTTGGAAGTAAAGTTTTATTTCAAATACTAAATAAAATCTAGATATTCCTAAATCAGAAAAAGGAAACTTCATTGGATATTCAAATAGAAGTAAAGCATATAGAGTTTTTAATTTAAAAAATAATACTATTAAGAAACTCTAAATGTATTTTTTGATGAAAATTACAAATATTTAAATCAAAATCATAATGAAGATGAATGTGATAATGATAATGGACAAATGAAATAAATAATGAAATTGATCAGTCTAATAAAAGAATTAGACTTTTAAGAGATCATCCTGTAGAAAGAAGACCATCTCCAAATCCGACCATTACTTTTGGGGTAGTAAAACTGGTGCCAACACAACAACATGTGCTGAGTGTGCTGCTGTAAATAGCAGCAACACTTGTTGTGGTTTCCAGTGTGTCAGGCCATTAGCCTAGCTACCATTCTGAACATTAGGTCGGACCTGAGTCCGGCTATAGGATGTTGCAGCCTAGACTAGACTAGGCCATGAGCCTAGCTTATCACTTTTATTAAAAGAACCGTACGCATGCTACAACAAAACTTTCAGTGTAAAACAAGGAAAATACACTACGATATCAACATGTTAATTTCCTTTTTAATGCATGCTTTTTTCAAATGTGTTGTCTTTGTTGCTGCATTGTCCATTACTCGTGTATCAAGCTATATAACTCAATTTCCTTCTTGTAATTCTATATTGTTCATTTACTAATAAGAATCATTTTGTCTTGCCAATTACTGGATAAATAAAATGAAAATACAAAATACTATGGGGTATAATTTGATTGGTTACACGTGTAAGCAAATGAAAATTCAAAATACTATTGGACAAGCAGTTGAAACGAATGTTTCTTTGCATAAGGAGTATATCTCTTTTGATTAATATGTATATGTACTTCTATTGATGTATGTATGGATTTAGTTATGTTTTGTAAAGGAGTTGTGAATTCAAAAATGCTGTAAAATTGAATTGTTTTTTGTTATTATGAATGTAAAATATTGATTGTTGTCTTGGATAACTTAAATGATTGCGATTATCATTAATGAAATATTGGATTTAATATTATGAAATTTATGGTAAATAGCAGTTATGAAGAATTAAATTATGAGTGTATGTAGCAGTTAAAAAAATATTTGTTGTAATGGCCATTTTTAGTTGTGCTAGATCCTACTACCGCTTTTACAAACAATTGTAAACCACTAGCACAATGGACGAAAAAGGTTGAAATGTTAAATTGCGACTGTTACAACCAGTTGTAAATAAGTCTTTTACAACTGCTAAAAGCAGTTATGAATAAATATTTTGCAACTACCATGAGCAGTTTTGAAGGGATTTTTTTACAACTACCGAAAACTGTTGTAAAATAATAATAATCTATTACAATTGCGGATATAAAGTCTGATGAGCGCAAGTTGTAATGAACCTATTACAATTATTTTTAATAGTTGCAAAAGAGTATTTTAATTACAGTGATTATTTGTCGGACATCATTCGCGGTTTATAAGGGTTTAGTTTGCTCATTTATCTTGTCATTGGGGAGTTTCGCATCCCCGGATCACTGAGTCCTTTCGCTCGTAGACCTCTTGATTCTGTGCAAATCTGTTAATCTGATGGCACCTTTTCCTTAGTGTGGTTCTCACAGCAAGGCGTGACATCAACCTCTGTTGACGTTTCGACATCTCATACCTCTCCTTCTTTACTTCCCCTCTTGTTGCATTTTCTTGACATGGAAGAGTTCGGGTTTTCTTGAGTTGTTTGATTTTTGGGGCCTGCCTTATTTTTTGGGGTCTTTTTGTGATCTTTTTTTCTGTGTGGGGGCTGCTTTGCATTCTGGTGTTTATTTTTTGTGAGGGTTTGGGTGTTGGTTACAGTTTTAGGACTTCTCGGTGAACTACTGAACTGTTTTTGTATGCCTACGGAGAAAGGCTTTTTTCTCCTTTATGCTATATATTTATTTTTCTCTCAAGAAGAAAGAGATTTGGTTCATTGATGACCGTTTAGCGCGGCTATCTAGGAACACCTCATCTTGTCTTTTAGATAATAACTTAATGTAACACCCCGCCTCCGCTAGGGTCACTCGCAAAGGAATGCACTAGCTTTAGAGGGGCATTATTGGTAAACATGCACAGAAATATCACAAGACAGAACATATATATATAGCGGAAGTAAAATCAAACTTTCATAACATGAATAAATAAGGTCTAAAGCCTTTTACATAAGAGTACATCCAAAACCTGTCTTGCAATAGTAAAGAAGCATAAAGACTTTTTAATAAATTATTCCCCAAGTAAAACAGTAAAGTAGCCATAGCCAAGAGAAGTCCAAGCCATCCATGATGACCTTCAAGCAGAAGAAGTCCGAACTAACAGCATTGTTTCCTCCCTGAAACCTGGGGGGGGGGGGAATGGAAGAAAAGAGGCGAAACAAAACGGGTCAGTCAAAAAGACTGAGTAAGTCCTATCTACTTCCAGTATAAAAACAGGTAAAAGTAACATGACATGCATAAACTGAAAGTAAACATAAGGATAACTAAAAGATAGATAAACCAGGGTAGCCGGTTGAACTACTGCGGCAAGGTAAACTAAGGCATCATGATAACTACGGTGTTATGATAAGTCAAGATATCATATCGTCAGATTTCTATCGAGTACATTATCCCAAGGTATCTACCCCGTCTAACATCCCACGGTATCTATTATGTATATTCTTCCTAGTTCTAACATGTATATTTGCTCTGCACCTCTCGTACTAGTATCCCTACCCGCGTCATGGGTTAACCATGAATGTCCCGTGCTCAAAGTCGTGTAATGGTCCATGTCAACCTAATATCGCGTATATAGGTTACTCAAATCATATGTTTCTTTCCATGTATATAAGTTCAGTCCTTTGCCGTACCTCGTACGGGCTTCCTCATGTCGTATTATCCTTGAAGTCGTTTTGGACTGTCACCCTTGTTCCAGCTAGGCTCTTCCATATGAATCATCGTTTGAACTACTAGGACTTACGCCACCTAGCACCCCTAGGGATTACGCTTACCTATTGCACGCTTTCGTATTTCGGTTTGGGTTAAACCACCTAGGCCACTAGGGATTACGCTAACCCTCAACCGCGCCCTTTTTCCCACGCATTCATCGTGAATCGTTTTTCTATAAATGTATGTACATGTATCACATCGTGCCATCCGAGTCCTGTCACAGGGCAAAACCAGAAATACAGGACTCGGTCGGGAGCTTTAGATTTATCTGCCGATGCAGATACTAAGGTCTGCTTTTCTACACGTGGCTATGGTCCCACGAGACCCCTCCCTCAACTAGTGAAAGGCAACACAAGAGAAAATCTTGCATGAGAACTACACTCCGGCCAGCCCACATCCTACGGCCTACCTCACCCATAATTAGATAGCAATTATGGTCTGTTGGGTGTTCCCTTCCTTTCCGTACGTACACGCTTGACTCAAGATGGTAGATGATCGACGAACTTGCTATCTCGGGCACCTTATGTATTCGTCGACTCACTGCTATCCACCCCAGTCTTTAGGTCGCTCGCATAGCAACCAAGGCATATTCTTGGTTCTTCTACCGCAGACCTCAACCTCTCGTGAGCCTAGTATAATGACCTGGCAGCTCACAGAGGGATCCCAAGAATATCCTCACGTTCCCCGAAGTCGCTGCTTCGTTACCCAGTTCGTTGGAGCCTTTATCTAAATCAGATAGCCTGCTCCTACACGCATACTTAAACGTTGACCTAACGTATTGGGTTACTAGTCTATCTAAGAAATGGTCCAAATTTCCTTGACTAAGAATTATTACTTAGTTTCCCTTAACCAAGGTTTACCAGTTAGCCTTACCTTCCCGTTATCCTTGATTTACCACGGTTTTCTACCTAGTTCTTCTAACTAGGGTTTGTCTTATTGGGTTAAGTGTTATCATTCAAGTCCATGCCTTAACCCGCCTACGAATCACGTCAAGATTGGCCAAGTATTTAAGTTCAAGACTTAGCCCTACAAGTTGGTTAAGTATATATTAACTTGACCCTATCAAATTACTTAGTCAAACCGGTCAAGTGTATTCAAGCGATTCATGACTTAGCCTTATCATGTTTTCACGTTATATTGGTTAAGTATGGGTTAACTTAACCCCCATAAATTCACGAGTTAGATTGGCTAAGTATAGTTCACTTAACCACATCAAATTAACGAGTTAGATTGGTTAAGTTTAGGTCACTTAACCACATCAAATTAACGAGTTAGATTGGTTAAGTTTAGGTCACTTAACCACATCAAATTAACGAGTTAGATTGGTTAAGTTTAGGTCGCTTAACCACATCAAATTAACGAGTTAGATTGGTTAAGTTTAGGTCACTTAACCACATCAAATTAACGAGTTAGATTGGTTAGGTATAAGTTTCTTAACCCCATTAAATTATCACGTTAAGTTGGTTAAGTATGGGTTACTTAACCTCATTGAATTACCAAGTTTAAATTGGTTAAGTGTTTAACTTAACCCCATCGAATTACCGTGATTAGATTAGTTAAGTGTGGATTACTTAACCCCATCTAATTACCGTGTTTAGATTAGTTAAGCGTGGATTACTTAACCCCATCTAATTACCGTGGTTAGGTTAGTTAAGTCTTAATTACTTAACCTCATCTAATTACCCAGTCTGAATTGGTTAAGTGTCATTAGTCAAATTTACTTAACCTTATCATGTGGCATTAATTTAATTAATGCACTCTTAACCTCTCACATTAGACCTTGTTGTGGTTACTAGTTAAGCCGGGCGGGTTCGGGTAGATTTACACCACAACCTAGTCTAACCTCGGGTCTTAAGCGCGACATGACCAACTTCTCACATTAGGTCCTATTGTTTGCAACTATTAGTTAGGCCGGTCAGTTCCGGGTAGTTTTACATTGCAAACTCAACCCAACCTCGAGTTGGCCACACTTATATTATCTAAGTTCATCATGTTTCCAAAACATGTTACAAGTTTTCAAGCATTTGGGTAGACCTAACTTAACAGGTAAATTCCCAAAGGGTAGACCTAACTTAATAGGTAAATTCCCAAGCTCATGTTTTTATGCATATTTACATGTTAACTTACATGCTATATTCAATGTTACATGTTGTCATGTTATACCCATTTAACCCGAATCATGTTTCACATCATATTTCATGGAACTTCAAGTTAAGTTTCTCATGTATATTCATGCTCGTCTAACCCAACCCCAAAACGTGTTTCCAACGTAAGTATAGACGAGTCAACATAGTAGGAATACTATGACTACGAATTGGCCTTGAACATGCATAGTGTCATAAAAAGGGCTTTGGCCACAAACACACAAAATGTCACAAGGGAATTCGGCCACAAACATGCATATTATCAAAAAGGGTTTGGCCATAAACATGCACAACTTAAAAAGGGGGGATTGGCCACGAGCATGCATAATCTCATAAAGGATTTGGCCACAAACTTGCATGTTAGCATAAGGGGTTTGGGTTCATAAACATGCATAAGCCCCAAAATCTTGTCTTAGCCAATGTTTCACAAGTAAAGTGGTTCCTAAAGGTTCATGCTAGCATTTCATGCATAAAAATCCAAACTTGCAAGTTAAACTAGGTTATGCATAGCATGAGAGGCATGATTAAGTCACTCACATGGCCTAAAATCATAAACATGAACACAAGAGGCAAGGTAAGGTTCATATAGGTTCGCATAATCATGTTTAGCCTCATTTTATCCCATGTCATTATCAAAACTACCGTTTCCATCTAAAAGTAGCTAGAACTTACATAGTTAGGCCTAGGGAAAGGAGCATAAATCATCTTGGCTAAGAAAGGTGCCTCCTTTGTAGAAGAATCGTCATGGAACTCGCATAACAATGTTGATTTGGCCTTGATTTGGTGTAGCAAGCTTGCATCTTTTGATTTGAACCCGATTTGAATGCATAGGCTCTAGGGATTTGAGATGGAGGCCATGAGAGTAGAAATTTGGCCATAGTTTAGTTACATGAGTGAATAATGAGGGTTTAGGGGTAGGTTTAGGGTCTTTTTATAGAGATTAGGATAGTTTTAGGCCCTTAGATTAACCCTAGGACCAACCTGAACCGTCAGATTTCAAACCAGGCCCAAAAACCTAGCCAAGATAGAAAATAGGTGCACCAGATCAGAATCAGCCGACAGGGCAAGTCGACAGCCCTGTCGACATGCCTATCGACATGCCTGTCGACATTCTTGTCGACATGCCTGTCGACTTGTCTGGGCGGGAATTTTCCCGCCTAGCCCCATTTCTGCATGTTTCGAAATTCAAATTTCCCGAAAACTTCTTTGGGCCTTAACCGGGTCATACGGACTCCGATTTTCGAAAACTCGGACTCTATTTCGCGTATTTTTCCGAGACGAACGCAATGTCGTAGCCCGTTTTACTTGATTCAGAATTTAAAATTAAATTCTGCCTTGATTCTCGTTTTAACATGTTATCGAAATACGAGTTGTTACATTCTCCCCACCTTTTAGGATTTCGTCCCCGAAATCTCCAAGTTAGGAAGAACATATCCTACCATCCATCATCCATCTACTCAAAACATCACCCACAAGCAACCATTGTCCTTAGATGATTTCTAATGCTGTATGAATATATGCAAAACGTGTGTGTATATGTTCCCTAGCTAATGCTAATGATCAGGCCTGGATAATCTTCCTAATGCAAAAATATGTATAGTGCCATGAATCCAACATGTATGCAAATAGTCCTAGTCATATATATACACTATATGTGTGCACAAACATTCATCCATATGCAACGTCCACATGGTAACACATTCAATTTCATCCATAAACAAGTATAAATACTCGTGCATATGCAATATGAAATGTGACCGAGTCGAGCTAATATCTAATGTAAATTCGCGCATCCACGAGCAACCTCTTGCAACCACTTGCAACCATATCAATCATAACATGTTTCAAATACATGTTTACATCCATAGGGTTCTACCTAGAATTCCCTGAAACAGGGTCGAGAAGATAAACAGGACAAACTCCTTACAGGGTTTGTAACGGAGAATAGGACCGAGAGGATGTCCACAAAAGAAAGCCTACAAGTAAGCTCTACAGAAAACAGGGATCAAGGATATACTCCCAAAAAGAGATATCATGCGCGTATCTAGTCTTTGACCATCAAAGTCGTCTTTTAACTTCGCGATTTTGTAGCTTCTTATTCCTGTTTCCATAACATGAGCTGGAACTCATTTCTTCGTCGCCCCTCGCTCCACTTGCACTTATCCTTTTCCTAGAATACTTGACGCAAATATGACTGCGTACTCATGATCTCATGCAAGCTTTCCAAAATTCACTAGTGAACCTTGGATCTCGTTAATATACTATAAGGTATTCCATGTAGAAGAACTTTCTCTTGAAAGTAAACAGATGTCAACCAGGTTATCATGCGCACTTACTAGGGTGATCTCTATAACCCATGCACAAATGAAGTAAACCATCCGTCTTATCGGCGAACATCACTCGATCGGGCTTCAAATTCCCAATAAAGGCATCAAGGGATTCTAAGAAACTAGTCATGACAGAACCTCAAAAAGGTTACCCGATACTTCAAGGGCATTACTAAAGCGAGCCAAGAGTCTAACTACCCTCCTTCTAAAACCGAGAGTGGCACCCCTTACTGGATAACCACTTCAACCCTAGAATCCATCCACAACTTATAAACATGAGCATTATTTCCAAGCTCAACACTTAATATAGACATTCTCAAATCCAAACAAGCCATGAGTAAATGGACCGATCCTCCAATAGGACTTGAGACAAAAACGGGATCCTCTACTACGCTAGTACTAAGGTGCAGAGACTCAACTATCGAAGCAGACTTAAAAGATGCGGTGATCAAAACAAAGTCCCGACAGGATGATAGAGAAGAAAAGCTAAACCTTTAACAAGATCGTTACCCTCCTTCTGAGGTACCCTAGAAATGAGAGCATACTATTGCCCTCCGAATGATCTTGTCCCTGTTCCATGATACTTAACTATCTGTCCCGTTTCACCATGCCAAAGGTACTCTCTCGTCATGGGTTTCATTGTTCATCTTTCTCCCTCCTTTTAGGACTCAGCCATACCAACATGTTGCTTATCCCTGAGCTCGTATCCTTTATCCTTGTTCTTACTATCCTTTCATGCATAACTCTGCAACGGTCTCTCGAGAACCACCTCCATCGTATGGGAAATACTTACGCAGCTAGAAAGACTAGTCGCAGTCAAAACCACTGTGACTACAGATGGAGGAAAGAAAGGAAAAGAGATTAAATCAAGGAAATAAGGATAATGCTAATGGCCATTGGGGGAATAGTCTTTTCTTTTTAAAAGAAAACTTTCTTGAAAAATGCTTCTTTGTAAACGGTTTTTCAAATAAATTTTCAGAAGGTTTTTAAAAACTTTTGCCCAGTCTAGTAACCTTCTGCTCTGATACCAAATGTAACACCCCGCCTCCGCTAGGGTCACTCGCAAAGGAATGCACTAGCTTTAGAGGGGCATTATTGGTAAACATGCACAGAAATATCACAAGACAGAACATATATATATAGCGGAAGTAAAATCAAACTTTCATAACATGAATAAATAAGGTCTAAAGCCTTTTACATCAGAGTACATCCAAAACCTGTCTTGCGATAGTAAAGAAGCATAAAGACTTTTTAATAAATTATTCCCTAAGTAAAACAGTAAAGTAGCCATAGCCAAGAGAAGTCCAAGCCATCCATGATGACCTTCAAGCAGAAGAAGTCCGAACTAACAGCATTGTTTCCTCCCTGAAACCGGGGGGGGGGGGGGGGGACGGAAGAAAAGAGGCGAAACAAAACGGGTCAGTCAAAAAGACTGAGTAAGTCCTATCTACTTCCAGTATAAAAACAGGTAAAAGTAACATGACATGCATAAACTGAAAGTAAACATAAGGATAACTACAAGATAGATAAACCAGGGTAGCCAGTTGAACTACTGCGGCAAGGTAAACTAAGGTATCATGATAACTACGGTGTTATGATAAGTCAAGATATCATATCGTCAGATTTCTATCGAGTACATTATCCCAAGGTATCTACCCCGTCTAACATCCCACGGTATCTATTATGTATATTCTTCCTAGTTCTAACATGTATATTTGCTCTGCACCTCTCGTACTAGTATCCCTACCCGCGTCATGGGTTAACCATGAATGTCCCGTGCTCAAAGTCGTGTAATGGTCCATGTCAACCTAATATCGCGTATATAGGTTACTCAAATCATATGTTTCTTTCCATGTATATAAGTTCAGTCCTTTGCCGTACCTCGTACGGGCTTCCTCATGTCGTATTATCCTTGAAGTCGTTTTGGACTGTCACCCTTGTTCCAGCTAGGCTCTTCCATATGAATCATCGTTTGAACTACTAGGACTTACGCCACCTAGCACCCCTAGGGATTACGCTTACCTATTGCACGCTTTCGTATTTCGGTTTGGGTTAAACCACCTAGGCCACTAGGGATTACGCTAACCCTCAACCGCGCCCTTTTTCCCACGCATTCATCGTGAATCGTTTTTCTATAACTGTATGCACATGTATCACATCGTGCCATCCGAGTCCTGTCATAGGGCAAAACCAGAAATACAGGACTCGGTCGGGAGCTTTAGATTTATCTGCCGATGCAGATACTAAGGTCTGCTTTTCTACACGTGGCTATGGTCCCACGAGACCCCTCCCTCAACTAGTGAAAGGCAACACAAGAGAAAATCTTGCATGAGAACTACACTCCGGCCAGCCCACATCCTACGGCCTACCTCACCCATAATTAGATAGCAATTATGGTCTGTTGGGTGTTCCCTGCCTTTCCGTACGTACACGCTTGACTCAAGATGGTAGATGATCGACGAACTTGCTATCTCGGGCACCTTATGTATTCGTCGACTCACTGCTATCCACCCCAGTCTTTAGGTCGCTCGCATAACAACCAAGGCATATTCTTGGTTCTTCTACCGCAGACCTCAACCTCTCGTGAGCCTGGTATAATGACCTGGCAGCTCACAGAGGGATCCCAAGAATATCCTCACGTTCCCCGAAGCCGCTGCTTCGTTACCCAGTTCGTTGGAGCCTTTATCTAAATCAGATAGCCTGCTCCTACACGCATACTTAAATGTTGACCTAACGTATTGGGTTACTAGTCTATCTAAGAAATGGTCCAAATTTCCTTGACTAAGAATTATTACTTAGTTTCCCTTAACTAAGGTTTACCAGTTAGCCTTACCTTCCCGTTATCCTTGATTTACCATGGTTTTCTACCTAGTTCTTCTAACTAGGGTTTGTCTTATTGGGTTAAGTGTTATCATTCAAGTCCATGCCTTAACCCGCCCACGAATCACGTCAAGATTGGCCAAGTATTTAAGTTCAAGACTTAGCCCTACAAGTTGGTTAAGTATATATTAACTTGACCCTATCAAATTACTTAGTCAAACCGGTCAAGTGTATTCAAGCGATTCATGACTTAGCCTTATCATGTTTTCACGTTATATTGGTTAAGTATGGGTTAACTTAACCCCCATAAATTCACGAGTTAGATTGGCTAAGTATAGTTCACTTAACCACATCAAATTAACGAGTTAGATTGGTTAAGTTTAGGTCACTTAACCACATCAAATTAACGAGTTAGATTGGTTAAGTTTAGGCCACTTAACCACATCAAATTAACGAGTTAGATTGGTTAAGTTTAGGTCACTTAACCACATCAAATTAACGAGTTAGATTGGTTAAGTTTAGGTCACTTAACCACATCAAATTAACGAGTTAGATTGGTTAGGTATAAGTTGCTTAACCCCATTAAATTATCACGTTAAGTTGGTTAAGTATGGGTTACTTAACCTCATTGAATTACCAAGTTTAAATTGGTTAAGTGTTTAACTTAACCCCATCGAATTACTGTGTTTAGATTAGTTAAGTGTGGATTACTTAACCCCATCTAATTACCGTGTTTAGATTAGTTAAGTGTGGATTACTTAACCCCATCTAATTACCGTGGTTAGGTTAGTTAAGTCTTAATTACTTAACCTCATCTAATTACCTAGTCTGAATTGGTTAAGTGTCATTAGTCAAATTTACATAACCTTATCATGTGGCATTAATTTAATTAATGCACTCTTAACCTCTCACATTAGACCTTGTTGTGGTTACTAGTTAAGCCGGGCGGGTCCGGGTAGATTTACACCACAACCTAGTAACCTCGGGTCTTAAGCGCGACATGACCAAATTCTCACATTGGGTCCTATTGTTTGCAACTACTAGTTAGGCCGGTCGGTTCCGGGTAGTTTTACGTTGCAAACTCAACCCAACCTCGAGTTGGCCACACTTATATTATCTAAGTTCATCATGTTTCTAAAACATGTTACAAGTTTTCAAGCATTTGGGTAGACCTAACTTAACAGGTAAATTCCCAAAGGGTAGACCTAACTTAATAGGTAAATTCCCAAGCTCATGTTTTTATGCATATTAACATGTTAACTTACATGCTATATTCAATGTTACATGTTGTCATGTTATACCCATTTAACCCGAATCATGTTTCACATCATATTTCATGGAACTTCAAGTTAAGTTTCTCATGTATATTCACCCTCGTCTAACCCAACCCCAAACGTGTTTCCAACATAAGTATAGACGAGTCAACATAGTAGGAATACTATGACTACGAATTGGCCTTGAACATGCATAGTGTCATAAAAAGGGCTTTGGCCACAAACACACAAAATGTCACAAGGGAATTCGGCCACAAACATGCACAACTTAAAAAGGGGGGATTGGCCACGAGCATGCATAATCTCATAAAGGATTTGGCCACAAACTTGCATGTTAGCATAAGGGGTTTGGGTTCATAAACATGCATAAGCCCCAAAATCTTGTCTTAGCCAATGTTTCACAAGTAAAGTGGTTCCTAAAGGTTCATGCTAGCATTTCATGCATAAAGATCCAAACTTGAAAGTTAAACTAGGTTATGCATAGCATGAGAGGCATGATTAAGTCACTCACATGGCCTAAAATCATAAACATGAACACAAGAGGCAAGGTAAGGTTCATATAGGTTCGCATAATCATGTTTAGCCTCATTTTATCCCATGTCATTATCAAAACTACCGTTTTCATCTAAAAGTAGCTAGAATTTACATAGTTAGGCCTAGGGAAAGGAGCATAAATCATCTTGGCTAAGAAAGGTGCCTCCTTTGTAGAAGAATCGTCATGGAACTCGCATAACAATGTTGATTTGGCCTTGATTTGGTGTAGCAAGCTTGCATCTTTTGATTTGAACCCGATTTGAATGCATAGGCTCTAGGGATTTGAGATGGAGGCCATGAGAGTAGAAATTTGGCCATAGTTTAGTTACATGAGTGAATAATGAGGGTTTAGGGGTAGGTTTAGGGTCTTTTTATAGAGATTAGGATAGTTTTAGGCCCTTAGATTAACCCTAGGACCAACCTGAACCGTCAGATTTCAAACCAGGCCCAAAAACCTAGCCAAGATAGAAAATAGGTGCACCAGATCAGAATCAGCCGACAGGGCAAGTCGACAGCCCTGTCGACATGCCTGTCGACTTGTCTGGGCGGGAATTTTGCCGCCTGGCCCCATTTCTGCATGTTTCGAAATTCAAATTTCCCGAAAACTTCTTTGGGCCTTAATCGGGTCATACGGACTCCGATTTTCGAAAACTCGGACTCTATTTCGCGTATTTTTCCGAGACGAACGCAATGGCGTAGCCCGTTTTACTTGATTCAGAATTTAAAATTAAATTCTGCCTTGATTCTCGTTTTAACATGTTATCGAAATACGAGTTGTTACACTTAGCATCTCGTCGAGAAGTTCCCTCTTATACCAGTTGCAGAAGGGCAACCGCTGACTACTCAGTGGTTGCCTTATCTCTTGATGTCTTTTCTTCATCTCGTTCTTCTCGTAGAAAAGCTTCCTTCCAGCCTCGTACCCCTTGCACCATTCACACTCGATCTTTAAAAGAATTATAGTAGATAGTTAGGTCCACTTGTTGTACCCTCTATCTTATCTGACCTGCTTTTCCCCGGTTTCTTGTTCGTATCTCTTTTTGCTGATTTTTTTACAACGATTGGGCCATGTAGGACTGTTTGTTCTGGAATATTAAGGGAGTAGGGAATGATGCTTCTTTTGCATGCCTCAAGCACATTATCAAGAAACATTTTGTTTTCTTGGTGGCGCTTCAGGAACTTTTTATGGGGTCTGAAGTTCTATCCGAAATCGACCTCCTCCTTAATTTTGTTGGCGGTTTTACCCATGTTACCAACAAGGTTTGGATTCTTTAGGCCAAAAAAGTGTCTTTCAGCCTAATCTTCAACTTGACTCAGCTTCTGTCAGTTGAATGCTCTTTTCCATCAGGTGCTTCCCCTTTTCTATTCTCCGCGATGTACGTTAGATACGACCGCGTGGAGTGCTTAAGTCTGTGGGAAGACATCCTATCTCTTTCGGTCCACAAAATTTTCCACTTCTGTTCTTGTGGGGATTTTAATTTCATTTCTTGCTAAGCGAAGAAGAAAGGTGGATTTTCTGTTAACCGATTGAAACGACCCGAACCTCCCCGTGAGGGAAAGCCCGGATTGAGTTGAGGACAAGACCAATCAGAACACAAACAAAAGAACACTTCATTGCTATTACAACAATTACATCAGAGTACAAGAATATTCCAGAGTATGAATAAATAATATACATCAGAAAAATATCAGAGATTTAAATTATACCACGACAGAAAAATAATACATAACACAACTGTAAGAAATACACGGATACAGAGCGTTCCGAATATAGCTCCAGTTGTAAATCCAGGATCCTGGAAAAGAAATATCTGCAAAACCAAAACTACTAGCTGCCCGTGTGGAAAATAGGGGTTTATGTTAAAACAATAAACTCCAGGTCAGCCATGCGATTGGTGTGAGAACTAAAAACAGTTATTAACCTGGTTTTAAAGTAAGGCGAATCAAGGGACCACGCCGTATAACACGGAACGGGTTTTAACCCCAAGAACACCAGTGCATAAACAAATAGCGCAATGCTAAAGAAGAAAAATGAAGCTATTATAAGACTCAGGTCCCATCACACAATGCAACGCAAGCCGGAGGATAGAGTTTTACCTTATAATAGTCAAATAATGCTTGATACGCGAAATTTAATCTATTATTATTACTATAAGTGAAGAAATCAACTTCAAATATAAATGTATCAATCATAGACGGCATAGTATCCCATGCTACTATGTCGTCATACTAGTTCTACAACTAAAACCGAAATGTCGTATTGGAAGTTGGATTTCCATCATAAACCAAGGCAAGGGATCGTCCTTACCGAATTCGAGACAATCTAGCCCATGTCTCGGGATACAGCCGCAACTGCTCCTAGGAGCGCCAGGGCCGGTCCTCGCTTACGTTTGAGGATTGGCAATTCCTGAACAATACGATTCCCCGCCCTATGGGGCGTAACTCCAGTCAGTATGTCGACCATATCATCCATCGGCCCCGTAGTGACCGATATATCCGAGGTACCTCGCTATCCACCAAATAATAAGCAACATCCACATGAGTAAAATGTCTGGGCTCCATACCATGACACCACTCCTAACTAGAAAGAAACACATGTCCTCCCTGGGGTCCTTCTCCCGTTTCTGGTTCACACCGAGGTGTGAGGCTAGCGAATTAACGCTACACAAAGCTATGTTATTTAAAGTCGTGCTTTTTTCATCAACCACAAGACTCTGCTTTCAACAAAAGCCTTGATCATTCGCATCTCAGCATGCCACACAGGAAATTCACGCCATGCGACTGATGTCTATCAATATATAACCTTTGAGCTCGTACGTCTCAGAGAAGGGTGTTAAGCAAAAGAATAAATTCTCTGCAACCAAACAGATATATATTTAATAGAGATCAATCAACACAGAATAAAATATAATGTCAGACACACATCCATTTACAAGTTCGTTCTGGGACTGAAAGAAACCTGAGGCACCTTATTCCTTGTCCCATATGTCCAATACAGGAGAGAGGTCCTCACATATCCGGTCGATCTCCATGTACGTCTGGACGATCACCACTTATTACCTTATCTTGGGTGTACAGCCCAATCAAGACATCAGTAATCATCCAAACGATGTGAAGACCTCCGGTCTTCAACCACCGTCTTCATCGTCGACTTATCGTTGAATCAGTTATTCAGAATGGGTATAAACTCGGCCTTTCCGAATAACTCGCGTATATTATAAAAAAGTGCTACACAAACACAAATACGCCTCATTCCAATTCAGAATATTCTTTTATTCAAATATTCATATCATTAGGGAAAGGTTCCCATTAATTTTATCAAAGATAAATTCTTTGAATTTATTCTTTAATCTTCCTTTGGATATCAATTCAAACCAAATTAAGGTTTATCCAAACTAGTTGGGATTAGCGCACCTTGCCGAAGTAATCATTTGTTTTACTATCCCAATCCCAACCTATTCATCCCATGGAGCAAAACTAATAATACTCCATATCTAACACCACGGTGTTATCAGTAAATTTAATTACCATTTCACGTTCAAAACTAATTAAAGATTTAACTATCGCTTGGAGCAAAACCGGTGATACTCCATTCTCGACCATTTCCCGAATTTGATAATTTAAATTATCACATTCTCATTTCAATCTAATTAAAGATTCATTAAAACTTAACTCAGTTTTAATCTTCTCAAAAATCAATATTAATGATTATTTAACTTTGATAAATCAAACATGCCGCATCGACAATCTACACCGTACCACTGATTTCTGCCGATATATAACCTCTAAGCTCGTACGTCTCAGAGAAGGGTGTTAAGCAAGAGAATAAATTCTCTGCCACCAAACAGATATATATTTAGTAGAGATCAACGAATACAGTTTGAAATACAATGTTAGACATGTAATCTTGTCTTTATTGGGTTAACTAACTAATGTCATTTAAAACACAGTTCACGATAAACCCAAAATCACATTCCATTAATTATGGAATCTTCACGGAAAATAGATCAATATATAATCGATATCATTTTCCGTATTCGACTAATAATATAAATGGAATAACGACAAAGCCTTCTAAATTCCATATATATTAACAGTCTTCCTCCACAGAAGCTCACTTCGATTATAACCAAATCGAATTCCATTCCATTCCAATTTATTTTATTAAATTGGAAAACTTTACTTTGGAAATTTCCATTAAATCTTAATAAAAGATTTATATATTCCAAATCACATTTCACTGCAAATCGGATTAAAGAACGAATGTCGTTAAAAACACAGTTCACAATAAACCCAATTCACATTCCATTTTATTCCAATTACTTAATATAACTGGAAACTCCAATAATCTTAATTAAAAGATTTATTCTTTTCACACGGGGTTTAAGAACAGTGTTATTTAAGACACCATTGACGACAAACCCAAAGTCCAATTTCAGTTCAATTCCAATTAAATATTAATTAATTGGAAAAATTCACTAAATCTTAATTAATTTATTCTTTTCTCAATTGGGTTTAAGAGCAGTGTTATTTAAGACACCGTTTATGAAAAACCCAAAATCCAATTTAATATTAATTACAAGGCTCTGAATAGAAATTATATCGGCTTATATTCAATATCAAATTCTGAAACCAACGGATATCGTATTGGGAATAACGATATCTGTATCTTCCAAATTCCCATAACAATATCTGTATAACCATGGAATCCAATATTGAAATATTCCGAAGATTATTTCCATTCCATTCCAATTTATACATTGGAAAATTCTGGTTATATTAAACCCTTTTTACAAATCCAATTTATTTCTTTAAAAATATTGGATTATTATTCTAGTTAATAACTAGTTCATTTTGATAAAAATATATTTTTATCTTTACACACGTGGAATTTTTCATCCCAATTCTTTCCAAATCATTTATTATGATTTTACACAAATTATTAATATTTTTAATAATTTTACTAAGGCCCTTTCAGTCGATTTCCATAAACGGCCATCGAACTGCACTTACAACGACCTTTTTAAAATTTGATTTGGACATAATTCCAAATCCAACTGTTAGATTTCAAATATCTTATATTCGTTGGAAATATATTTTCGATACGAACCCAACGGTTCCGGTTTTAGGAGAATCCGACTGTCGGATCTCCCGTAATGTCAATTCGAAGTTAATGGTCGAAATTCGCGAACGGTCGCTGCGCGGCGTGTTCTATTCAGGCCATTAAATATATATAATATACATTATATATATTTCGTCGATTTCCATTTAAAACGTATTTTATAAATTCGTTTTAAAATCGATTCCCACTTTCATTTCAATTTTAAATCAAAATTGAATATTGCTTATCATTAATATAAAAATGATAATATTTTCAAAATATTAGATTTTGAAACCTTTTCCTTTCCGATATTCATTATAAAAATGAATAAAATCGATATAAATATCGTTCGCGTTAAAATGGCGCATAACTAATCAACACGGCTTCACACATTTCAATATTTCTGTGTCCATCCATAATCAGACATCAAAATAACATTTTAATCCTTTACCGAATATTATTTTAAAATATTCGTTATTTTAAAATATTAGTTATTTTAAAATATTCGTTATTTTAAAATATTCTTTTTTTTAATATTCTTTTCTTCTGAATTGGAATCAGACACAGTCAATTACCATATAATGTTATTTATATGGATTTCATACAACACATGTATACAACAATAATGATACACAATCAACCATCATCCAAAGTGCATTACACGACTGCATAAGCATTAAATATAAATAATTAACGCTTACAACAGTCTGTCAACCAATCGATTGACATCCAACTAAACAATTGGATTAGTGTACGTCAAATATCATCCCAATACCTGTGTGGGGTTTCAACCAACAAATACTGCATATTATTTGTGCACTTGGGCGATGTGTAAAAATTATCGACCCAATCGATATCACAAAAATAGGCGAGCATAAACAAGTCGTCCGACTTGTAAATGGATGTGTAAACTTATTTTTAACTATCCAATAATTATTTTATTAATCGCAGTTATAAGCTAAAAATAATATTTTCCACTAACTAAATTTTCTAACACTTTTTAGAAAATTTGGGCAGCATAACGGCACGATACTAGAACCGGAATAAGGTCTATCCTTATCCCTCGCCTAATACTGGGTCGCGCCATACACAAACCAAATTCAATCAATTCCATTCACATCCCAAACCAAATTCAAACAAATAAATCAATCAAAACAAACAACTAAATATCCATGGTTTCAATCAAAGGTGTCGGGTGCTACTAAGCACTGTCTGCATCCTAGTATATATTTAACTGTAACAAAATTAGAGTGAGAAGAAGTTCTCACCTTTGGTTTCCACTCCGTCATTCTTAGTGGACGATTTGGATTCCGTTCTGCTTCTAGTCAGTTCCATCGCAATCTTTTTCACACAGTATATATATTAAAAATCATATTTTTATTTGATGTCCTTATATATAAAAATCATATTTTTATACTATGTTATTATATATAAAAATCATATTTTTATTTCAACTATTTCATAATAAAAATCACATTTTTAACATCGCTATATGTAATTAAAAATCACATTTTTATGCTACGTTCTTATTTATAAAAATCATATTTTTATAAATCAGTTTTCTATATAAAAATCATATTTTTAAAAATCAGTTCATATAATAAAAATCATATTTTTAATAAAACTATTTCATTATAAAAATTATATTTTTAAAACAATAATATATATATATAAATCTGACTTTTATTAAACTAATAGCATAAGGAAAAAAAATAAACAAAACACACCTTTTTCTTGTAAAAATTGGGTCTTTGTCGGAGGAGGGGGTCCACGTCGGTGCTGGGTGGTGGGGGAGATGGTGGCCAGGCGCTGGAAGGTTGGGGGAAGCGGCAGATGGCCGGTGCAGGCGGTGGAAGGGGCGGTTTGGCCGTAGGGATGGGTTTTGGGCACGGGGGTTTCAATTTAAAGAGAAGAGAGGAGAGAGAGAGGAGGAGGGGGTGACCGTGGTGGGTGGCGGCCGGCGTAGGGCGGCGGTGGCTGAGGGGTAGGAGGCGGCGGCTGCGAAGAGGGGGCGACGGGAGCTGTATGACGGGTTTGGGGTTATGGGATTTAGATTTGCGTGGGGGAGTATTTATATTTTATTATATTTATTTATTTTTCTCCAAAAAAGGTTACTTTTAAATTTTAACTCCAAATCAATCCCAGCAACTATCACCTCTAGCTAAATACCCCCATTCCGAACACAATGGGATATGTTTCGTGAACCAATTCGACTGTTACGATCAGTTTTTATCAAAATTAATATACAAACTAATATAACGTTCAAAATTGATTTCAACATACATTTTAATTTACTGGGGCCACATACGGACTCCAAAAATTCCCGAAAAATAAATCTAACTATGTTTTGACGATACGGTCCTAACAAAACTAATTTTGTCGAATTTGGAGATCGTTTGAAAAATGGTCATTTTCTGGTCGATCCAATTCAACTGAAATTGACAAAACACGTTTTCTTTTTCTACGCTCACATATTAATTCCAAAAATTAGGAAAATTGGAATCGAGCAATAATTTGACAATCCGGATCCAACAAAAGTGGTTTCGTCAAAAACGGAGGTCGTTTGCAAAATGGCTATTTTTAAGGGCTATATATTATATTAAAATATATATAAATTCCATAGCGACTATTCTAAATTTTAAACTGGATGTAACTTACAATTTTTAAAGTGAAATCTCAGTTTCTTACATTCGTTAGAAAGATATTGTTAAACAGATTCAAATATTTCTGGTTTTACTTATATCCGATTTATTTTGAATTCTGTACATACAATTGAAATTTAAAATCGAATTTTTGAAATACCGCGCCATTTCAGGCTCGTTTTATAATTAAAATAAATTTATACATTCTTACTTCGATTAAAATAAATTTTTAGTCATTATTATTTGAAATAAATCATTATAAATATTCAAAATCCATTAAAATAGCTAAAATAAAAATTTTGAATTGGTTCTGAAAATCCGGGTTGTTACAATCTCCCCCACTTAAAATCTTTTCGTCCTCGAAAAGGAACGGAGATGAAAGTTGTTTAACTAATCAACTCAACTTTCATTCTGGCTTTCATTCTTCGACTTTTCATTTTCTAAGAATTTTTAAATTTCTCAAAAATTTGGCTAACACCCTAAATTTTCGAAAAATTTCGCCAAACCTCCTTTGTACGGGGAGACCTTTAAAACCGCAACTTGCCTCACAGGGCCCTCATCAATCCAAAAGAAAAAGAAGAAGCCGAGCGACTCATAAAATTATCAAAACCCAAGAAATACAGTAAAAATGTACCTATTTGTCGGGCATACAATTTTATTCCTCTTCTTAGCTTCCCTGCTATGACCTGTTCACACATATATACGTACATGTATGCAGTTCTAATAAATTTTCAATTCAGTTCAAAATTTGATTCAATTTGGCTCAATTTTATTTCATTCCCATATTGTTTAAATTAATTATCGTTCCAATATTTTTATTAATCAAACAACTCAACCAGCAATCAATTTGTGAATTAGCTTTTCAAATGCATAACTTTAATATATATCCAAAAACCGTGTTTTTGGTGCCAAATCACAGCAAATAACCCTATCTAATTTTGGTTCTCACACTAGTCAATTGGAAATATATAGATATCACACTTTCGAAACTCGAACACAAACCCTGATGATGGTGCACCGACCATCAGAATCATCTCCGGACGACTAGAGTGTGATTCTGTATCCATCCAGCATATTTGAGGCTTCGAATACACGTGGATCAGACGTATATTAAAATCTCTATATACCTGATAGTCCAAATCAATTTAAAATAAAATACTCAAATACGTATAATATGATATAATTTTCAAAACAAAATTTGTTTTCATTTTTATTTTAAAAATAACACTCTTCACACTCGTCCTAGGATACTACTGATCCCATCTCTAACGAGTCATTCTTATTGGATATTACTAATCCAATCTCTGATTGATTCTTTCGTTCGGTTCTAATGTGTCTTGTTCTCGAGCTCTGTAAACCAAAGCTCTGATACCAAACTGAAACGACCCAAACCTCCCCGTGAGGGAAAGCCCGGATTGAGTTGAGGACAAGACCAATCAGAACACAAACAGAATAATACTTCATTGCTATTACAACAATTACATCAGAGTACAAGAATATTCCAGAGTATGAATAAATAATATACATCCGAAATTTTTTAGAGATTTAAATTATACTTCAACGGAAAAAAATACATAACACAACTGTAAGAAATACACGGATACAGAGCGTTCCGAATATAGCTCCAGTTGTAAATCCAGGATCCTGGAAAAGAAATATCTGCAAAAGCCAAAACTACTAGCAGCCCGTGTGGAAAATAGGGGCACCCGGAGTTTAGGTTAAAATAATAAACTTCAGGTCAGTCATGTGACTGGTGTGAGAACTAGAAACAGTTATTAACTTGGTTTTAAAGTAAGTTGAATCAATGGACCACGCCGTATAATAGGGAACGGGTTTTAACCCCAAGAATACCAGTGCATAAACAAACAAAGCAATGATAAAGAAGAAAAATGAAGCTATTATAAGACTCAGGTCCCATCACACAATGCAACGCAAGCCGGAGGATAGAGTTTTACCTTATAATAGTTAAATAATGCTTGATACGCGAAATTTAATCATTCATTATTACTATAAGTGAGGAAATCAACTTCAAATATAAATGTATCAATCATAGACGGCATAGTACCCCATGCTACTATGTCGCCATACTAGTTTTACAACTAAAACCGAAATGTAGTATTGGAAGTTGGATTTCCATCATGAACCAATGCAATGGATCGTCCTTACCGAATTCGAGACAATCTAGCCCATGTCTCAGGATACAGCCGCAACTGCACCTAGGAGCACCAGGGATGGTCCTCTCTTACGTTTGGGATTGGCAATTCCTGACCAATACGTTTCCCCGCCCTATGAGGCGTAGGTCTGGTCAGTATGTCGACCATATCATCCATCGGCCCCGTAGTGACTGATATATCCGAGGTACCTCGCTATCCACCAAATAATAAGCAACATCCACATGAGTAAAATGTCTGGGCTCCATACCATGACACCACTACTGGCTAGAAAGAAACGCTTGTCCTCCTTGGGGTCCTTCTCCCGCTTCTGGTTCACACCGGGATGTGAGGCTCGTGAATTAACGCTACACAAAGCTATGCTATTTAAAGCCGTGCTTTGATCATCAACCACAAGACTCTGCTTTTCAATAGAAGCCTTGATAATTTGCATCTCAGCATGCCACACAGGCAATTCACGCCACGTGACTGATGTCTATCGATATATAACCTCTAAGCTCGTACGTCTCAGAGAAGGGTGTTAAGCAAGAGAATAAATTCTCCGCCACCAAACAGATATATATTTAATAGAGATCAATCAACACAGAATAAAATCCAATGTCAAACACACATCCATTTACAAGTTCGTTCTAGGTCTGAACGAAACCGGAGGCACCTTATTCCTCGTTCCATATGTCCAATACAGGAGAGAGGTCCTCACATATCCGGTCGATCTACAAGTACGTTTGGACGATCACCACTTATTACCTTGTCTTGGGTGTACAACCCAATCAAGACATCAATAATCATCCAAACAATGTGAAGACCTCCGGTCTTTAACCACCGTCTTCATCGTCGACTTATCGTCGAATCAGTTATTCAGAATGGGTATAAACCCGGCCTTTCCGAATAACTCGCGTATATTATAAACAAGTGCTACACAAACACAACATACGCCTCATTCCAATTCAGAATATTCTATTATTCAAATATTCACATCATTAGGGAAAGGTTCCCATTAATTTTATCAAAGATAAATTCTTTGAATTTATTCTTTGATCTTCCTTTGGATATCAATTCAAACCAAATTAAGGTTTATCCAAACTAGTTGGGATTATCGCATCTTACCGAAGTAATCATTTGTTTTATTATCCCAATCCCAACCTACTCATCCCATAGAGCAAAACTGGTAATTCTCCATAACGAACACCACGGTGTTATCGGTAAATTTAATTACCATTTCACGTTCAAATCTAATTAAAGATTTAACTATCGCTTGGAGCAAAACTGGTGATACTCCATTCTCGACCATTTCCCGAATTTGATAATTTAAATTATCACATTCTTATTTCAATCTAATTAAAGATTCAGTAAAACTTCACTTAGTTTTAATCTTCCTAAAAATCAATATTAATAATTATTTAACTTTGAGAAATCAAACATGCCGCATCGACAATCTACACCGTACCACTGATTTTTGTCGATATATAACCTCTAAGCTCGTATGTCTCAGAGAAGGGTGTTAAGCAAGAGAATAAATTCTTCGCCACCAAACAGATATATATTTAACAAAGATCAATGAATACAGTTCGAAATACAATGTTAGATATGTAATCTCGTCTTTAGTGGGCTAAAAACTAATGTCATTTAAAACACAGTTCACGATAAACCCAAAATCACATTCCATTAATTATGGAATCTTCACGGAAAACAGATCAATATATAATCGATATCAGTTTCTGTATTCGACTAATAATATAAATGGAATAACGACAAAGCCTTTTAAATTCCATATATATTAACAGTCTTCCTCCACAGAAGCTCACTTCGATTATTACCAAATCGAATTCCATTCCATTCCAAATTATTTTATTAAATTGGGAAACTTTACTTTGGAAATTTCCATTATATCTTAATAAAAGATTTATATATTCCAAATCACATTTCACTGCAAATCGGGTTAAAGAACGAATGTCGTAAAAAACACAGTTCTCAATACACCCAATTCACATTCCATTTTATTCCAATTACTTAATATAACTGGAAACTCCAATAATCTTAATTAAAAAATTTATTCTTTTCACACGGGGTTTAAGAACAGGGTTATTTAAGACACATTCATGACAAACCCAAAGTCCAATTTCAATTCAATTCCAATTAAATATTAATTAATTGGAAAACTTCACTAAACCTTAATCAAAAGATTTATTCTTTTTTCAACTGGGTTTAAGAACAGTGTTATTTAAGACACCATTCACGATAAACCCAAAATCCAATTTAATATTAAATACAAGGCTCTGAATAGAAATTATATCGGCTTATATTCAATATCAAATTCTGAAACCAACGGATATCGTATTGGGAATAATGATATCTCTATCTTCCAAATTCCCATAACAATATCCGTATAACCACGGAATCCAATATCAAAATATTCCGAAGATTATTTCCATTCCATTCCAATTTATACATTGGAAAATTCTGGTTATATTAAAACCCGTTTTACAAATCCAATTTATTTCTTTAAAAATATTGGATTATTATTCTAGTTAATAACTAGTTCATTTTGATAAAAATATATTTTTATCTTTAGAAGCTTGGAATTTTTCATCCCAATTCTTTCCAAATCATTTATTATGATTTTACACAAATTATTAATATTTTTAATAATTTTATTAAAGCCCTTTCAGTCGATTTCCATAAACGGCAATCGAACTGCACTTACATCGACCTTTTCCAAATTTGATTTGGACATAATTCCAAATCCAACCGTTACATTTCAAATCTCTTATATTTGTTGGAAAGCTCTTTTCAATACGAACCTAACGGTTCCGGTTTTAGGAGAATCCGACGGTCGGATCCCTCGTAATGTCAATTCGAAGTTAATGGTCGAAATTCGCAAACAGTCGCAGCGCGGCGCGTTTTATTCAGGCCATTAAATATATATATTATATATATTTCATCGATTTCCATTTATAACGTATTTTATAAATTCGTTTTAAAATCGATTCCCACTTTCATTTCAATTTTAAATCAAAATTGAATATTTCTTATCAATAATATACAAATGATAATATTTTCAAAATATCAGATTTTGAAATCTTTTCCTTACCGATATTCATTATAAAAATGAATAAAATCGATATAAATATCGTTCGCGTTAAAATGGCGCATAACTAATCAACACGGCTTCACACATTTCAATATTTCCGTGTCCATCCAAAATCGGACATTAGAATTACATTTTAATCCTTTACTGAATATTATATTAAAATATTCTTTATTTTTAAAAATTCTTTATTTTAAAATATTCTTTTTTTAAAATATTCTTTTCTTTTGAATTGGAATCAGACATAGTCAATTACCATATAATGTTATTTATATGGATTTCATACAACACATGTATACAACAATAATGATACACAATCAACCATCATCCAAAGTGCATTACACAACTGCATAAGCATTAAATATAAATAATTAACGATTACAACAGTCTGTCAACCAATCGATTGACATACAACTAAACAATTGGGATTAGTGTACGTCAAATATCCTCCTAATACCCGTGTTGGGTTTCAACCAACAAATACTGCATATTATTTGTGCACTTGGGAAATATGAAAAAATTATCGACCCAATCGATATCACAAAAATAGGCGAGCATAAACAAGTCGTCCGACTTGTAAATGGATGTGTAAACTTATTTTTAACTATCCAATAATTATTTTATTTATCGCAGTTATAAGCTAAAAATAATATTTTCCACTAACTAAATTTTCTAACACTTTTTAGAAAATTTCGGCGGCATAACGACACGATACTAGAACCGGAATAAGGTCTAGCCTTATCCTTGCCTAATACTGGATCGCGCCATACACAAACCAAATTCAATCAATTCCATTCACATCCCAAACCAAATTCAAACAAATAAATCAATCAAAACAAACAACCAAACATCCATGGTTTCAATCAAAGGTGTCAGGTGTTACTAAGCATCGTCTGCATCCTAGTATATATTTAACTGTAACAAAATTAGAGTGAGAAGACTTCTCACCTTTGGTTTCCACTCCGTCATTCTTTAGCGGATGATTTGGATTCCGTTCTGCTTCTAGTCAGTTCCATCGCAAGCTATTTCATGCGGTATATATATATTAAAAATCATATTTTTATTTGATGTCCTTATATATAAAAATCAAATTTTTATACTATGTTATTATATATAAAAATCATATTTTTATTTCAACCATTTCATAATAAAAATCACATTTTTAACATCGCTGTATGTAACTAAAATTCACATTTTTATGCTATGTTCTTATTTATAAAAATCATATTTTTATAAATCAGTTTTCTGTATAAAAATCATATTTTTATAAATCAGTTCATATAATAAAAATCATATTTTTAATAAAACTATTTCATTATAAAAATTAAATTTTTAAAACAATATTATATATATATATCAGACTTTTATTAAACTAATAGCATAAGAAAAAAATTAAACAAAAACACACCTTTTTATATTATATATATATATATATAAATCAGACTTTTATTAAACTAATAGCATAAGAAAAAAAATTAAACAAAAACACACCTTTTTCTTGTAAAAATTGCGGAGGAGGGGGTCCACGTCGGCGCTGGGTGGTGGGGGAGATGGCGGCCAGGTGCTGGAAGGTTGGGGGAAGTGGTGGATGGCCGGTGCAGGCGGTGGAAGGGGCGGTTTGGCCGTGGGGATGGGTTTTGGGCGCGAGGGTTTCAATTTAAAGAGAAGAGAGGAGAGACGAGAGAGAGGGAAAGAGGGGGTGGCCGTGGTGGGTGGCGGCCGGTGTAGGGCAGCGGTGGATGAAGGGTAGGGCGGCGGCGGCTGCGACAAGAAGGGGCGACGGGAGCTGAATTACGGGTTTGGGGTTATGGGATTTAGGGTTGGGTAGGGGAGTATTTATATTTTAATATTTTAATTTATTTTTCTCCAAAAAAAAGTTACTTTTTAATTTTAACTCCAAATCGAACCCAGCAACTGTCGCCTCTAGCTAAATACCACCATTTCGAACATAATGGGATATGTTTCGTGAACCAATTCGACTGTTATGATCAGTTTATATCAAAATTAATATAACATTCAAAATTGATTTCAACATACATTTTAATTTACTAGGGCCACATACGGACTCCAAAAATTCCCGAAAAATAAATCTAGCTATGTTTTGATGATACGGTCCTAACAAAACTAATTTCGTCGAATTTGGATACCGTTTGAAAAATGACCATTTTCTGGTCGATCCAATTCAACTAAAATTGACAAAACACGTTTTCTTTTGCCACGCTCACATATTACTTCCAAAATTTTGGAAAATTGGAATCTAGCAATAATTTGACAATCTGGATCCAACAAAAGTGGTTTCGTCGAAAATGGAGGTCGTTTGCAAAATGGCTATTTTTTAGGGCTATATATTATGTTAAAATATATATAAATTCCATAGCGACTATTCTAAATTTTAAACTGGACGTAACTTACAATTTTAAAGTGAAATCTTAGTTTCTTACATTCGTTAGAAAGATATAATTAAACAGATTCAAATATTTCTGGTTTTACTGAAATCCGATTTATTTTGAATTATGTACATTCAATTGAAATTTAAAATCAAATTTTCAAACTACCGCGCCATTTCAGGCTTGTTTTATAACTAAAATAAATTTATACGTTCTAACTTCGATTAAAATAAATTTTTAGTCGTTATTATTAAAAATAAATCATTTTAAATATTCAAAATCCATTAAAATAGCTAAAGTAAAAAAATTTAAATTGGTTTTGAAAATTCGGGTTGTTACACTGCCCAGCCATTGAGGATTTCAACTCCATATTTATCCATTTGAGGTTATTCGAGGTCTCCTTTATTGGTTCAACCTTTAGTTGGTGTAATAATCAAGATGGTCCAAACAAAAATCTTTCTCGCTTAAATAGGGTATTTGGGTTAGAGAGGGAGTTTTGTCTTCCGTTCTCTTTCTTTGTTGAAAATCTTCATCGCACTAACTCGAATCATACTCCGAGGATTCTCAAGTGCGCTCCTTTTTCATCTTCTGAGCCTACTTCTCTCCTCTTCTAATCCATGTGGATTTCTCACCACTCTCTGTTATATACGGTTTAGGAGTTCTGTCTCAAGCAGCTTTAGGCAACCCTATTATTATTTTTTTAATCAAAAACACAAACGTCTCAAAACTTATTTAAAGGTTTGGAACATCCAGGTGTTTAAAAATATCTTTGACAGGATTCGTTCCGGGAAGAGGCCATTCTCCGGACGGAAGCTTCTTTTGATACAGATCCTTCGGTTTCCAACAAAGCGGAGTGGGTCCAAGCCTAATTCACTTTCAGTTCCAAGTTGACTATTGAGAATGTATTTCTTCGCCATAAAGCTAGAATCAAATGTGTAATGACCTTTATTTTAACGATGAGATATTTAAATATTTTATTTAAATATTGATCGTTAACTATTCGGGTTGCAATCCCGAAAGGTGATTTTTCATAAATGATCGGATTAGGACTCGGGAATAGTTCCGTTGAGTTTATATGGTTTGTTACATTAATAAAAAATATATGGATCATTATATTTCGAGTTTTGATGCTCCAAGGGCAAAAAAAAACTCGAAATATGCGCGAAAATTATCGTTCTGTACAATTAACTCGGATTTGGATGAAACTTGTACCATTAGAACCATATCACTATAGCGGTACACTCCACCAAATTTCGTAGTGATTGGATGAGTCGTTTGATCGTGGAAAGCTAAAACGCACGTTGATTTCATGAAGAGAATTTGAATTTAAATAAGAGAATTAAATAACAAATGTCATAATTGGGCCCAAGCTACAGTAAGCGGCAGTTACCCCATCTTCCCCACACACGATGTTCACTGTTTCATCAATCAACAATGTCTCACCCTATTTCACTTTAAAAAATTCATATCTCCTCGATCACTCAATGGAAAATTACGATTCGTATCTCGTTAGGTTCGTACGAGAGAAAGCTTCAATCGTGTACCTGATCGGAAGCTTGCGATGATGCCCTAAAAGTCGGGTTCAGAACTATGGTTTGTTTTTTCGGTGGTTGTGGTTGATGGGGATGGGGAGTTGTGAACGGATATACGTTCAGTGAAGGGAGGTGCTCGTTCGAGGCGATTTTTAGTGGGCCCAGCTAGTTGTTGTGGTTTGCAACATGGGGGACCCATGGAGGAAGAACGAGACTTCCTGTATTCGTTTTTTTGGATAAGGGACCGAGTTCATCCAGATCCACCTTGTCACGGAGAGGAGTCGAAATATGACTCAACAACGAAGACGGATCGGAAAATTGTAGCTTGTAGATGGAGCACTCGATGGATGAATTTGCGATAATGGTGCATGTATGTACAATGAAATGCACGGCCTTGGATTTGAGGAAGAAAGGAGTTAATCCTAACTAAGGTTATTAGTAAATATAATTATTAATTAAAGTTATCCATTCATCTAATAATCGTATAATTTATAACATGTACATCTTTTACGTATGAGGTCGAAATTGGACGTTGTTGCTTCCTATAGACTCATATTGACGAGTTCTATATTTTAGAGCTTGTTTGGATTGATTTGGCTAAGATGAGTGATATCATCTCTAACTAGAATATATTTGTTCATATAGTATAAATTTAACGTTTTAAATGACTTGTAATTATAAAACTAATATTTAGGATTGTGGAACTTAGTAAGTAATAAACAAAATTATTAGAAATTGATTTGGTAGTTTTAACCATGATTGATACATTCTATAAAGTTGTGCTCTATTGTGCGCGCTATTTAACTATTTACTCGTTGTTGTGCACTGTTTCAACCATATAGCTTGAAATGGACTATTTGGACATATATTTCACCTTGATTGCAATTGATTGGTTCTATTTGATTTATTATGGTCATTATGGATGTTTGTATGCTAGTTTAGGAATTTGTTTGCCTATTAGTTGTGGTTGAATTGTTTGCTTAGCATAGATTAAAATGTCGTTCGTAGGCGACCTAGTATTAAGAAATATTTCATTTGTGAGAGTTTGAGGTTTATCGATCGAATATACACATTGGTATATATCGATTGAATTTACAAGGACGATAGACTCGAACGTGTGAGATATATTCACGATGGAACTTCATAGTGCTTGGATGGATTCGACGATAAAGAAGCACCGGAGATCGACAGCAGATTTAAAGACTTGGACTGAGCAAAGAAGTCGAAGGACAGAGTGAATCCTAGTTTGAACAAGTCTGGATCGACATAGTCTATCCGAAGTTGGTTCGACCAATCTCGGATATGTTATGTGTATATATTTCATGACGAATGTCGATCATTTTTCTTTTGATGAGTTACACCAATTCTGGTTAGGTACATGATCCAGGTAGTCATTACCGATTACTATCAAGTGGTCAATATTGGTTACCACTGATATTGGCCATTTGGCAAACTAGACACCAACGATAATATGATTTCGTGGTTCATGTGGTGATGGTCTGTTCGATGGAAATTTAGACGCGATGGCTCTTCGATTAATGGCTTTGGCACGAGACGAGATGTGGTGCTTCTATTTTGTGATTCATCATTCGACGACGATGATTCCACAATGCGGAGCATGATGCTGTGATGGATTAGTTTACTCCGAGATGCAGAAAAGACGACATTAAGTCGTGTTAAGGTGACTGTCGGATAGAGAAAGATAGGAGACACAGGATGATATCCTATGACACATGATGACCATCGGGAATAGTTCTCATATTGTGATGACTTCGGATGGGAGTTTTTTTGACTTTCTAGAGATGGATTCTATTGTGGAGAATGTGTGCAAAGGAGTTGTTAGTATTCATGACTTCGGTACACCTTTGAGAGAGTCACACGAGGAAGGGGTCAGAATCAGTTGACATTTTAGATCTGATCTACCTGGACCTTAGAGCCCATTGACGTTGTGGACTTGGTAGGCTATCCACTAGAGTATGTTCACGTTTTGACCTAATGGTTGATGTGGAAAGAGCATGGTAGAGTCAGCTGACCTTTTCGACCTACTAGTGCTTTGATGGATTGGGTGACTAAAGTACCCGATGTCATATGTTTTACGCACTGAATGAGTGAATGTGAAGATGGATATCATGGATGTTTGCTTATTTATCATCATTAGTACTTAGACGTTTATCACACCAGTTTTATATGTTGTTTATCACAATATAGCATGTACCAATTGTTATGTGCTAACTTTGCGCATGCAGGGGCATGGCAGGTATGATTCTCCATACCCTACGTGCCATACATACTATTTTGATTTTTACAGTACTTAATATTTGTTATCGCTAACACTAGTCTTCTGTCTGACCCAAGATTTATTTCTCTCTTATTACCTTGGGTGCTCATCGAGGATGCTGATGAGCAGACTAGGTGGTAGATACATGTATTGATCGAAGCTGTGCAGGTGGATTTGCAGGAGGCAATGATTTGTATATTTATACATGTATCATTATTGGTTATTCCGCTGTGTTACATTATGGATCCTTGACAGTGTTATGTGTTCTGGCTAGAGACAATTTATGAGTTGAGTTCATTCATCTCATGTATAAACTCTATTATCCTTATGTATAACTGTATGAGCATATATACTTTAATTATCTGGTTTATATAATTATTACTGTCTCGCCTATTTTATATTTGTGATTTGATTATTATATATTATTTGGTGCGCTGTGAGATATACGGCAGGTTCTGTAATTGTGTTTATGTTCTCTTATTTTTCTTCTCCTCCATTTCCTTCTTTCCTTTCCTTTTTCTCCTTTATTCTACTATTTCTTTCTCTTGACGGTCGCTTTGCATCGATCGGGTGCTTGTACAGCGCAAATATTTAGTTCTAAGCTCCGGTGGTGTAAGGTGGGTTGTCACACTTGGTATTCGAGCTTAGGTTGCATTATTTAACCAAAACAGTACAAAATTCGAGAGTTAATACACATGAGAGGGTACGTGTTTGTATATATTTTGGTTTTCAAAACTATATGTTACTAGTATATATAGTATTGGTTGTTTTGCACATGAGTGACATTGGAATAGTTTTCTATTAGCGACTAATCTCCCTATTATCTGAGATGATCCAACGAACGAGAAATACTTCTAATTACTCCATTTCTGGAGTTGAGAGTCGGGCAGAATCAAGACTACTAGTCTTGATTTATAGTTTTGTTTTCAGTAATGGTACAATCCATCATCTGAGATGCTCTTATTAGTTATGGCGCTCAAGTACGGCGAATCGAATATGCCACGTTGTATGGATGCTTATGTATCCATGTAGCATACTGTTCCTCGGAACAGAACTGACTGTTATGATGAGAGGGTTGTTTAGGTTCTCGCAAGGGTTTCTTTGGAGAGTTGGAGTTAAATGAATTAGGAGTTTACTCCTAATAGACTCCAAGGTTGGGCCTTAATTGGTCAAGGGTCGTTATCATTTCGAGTTCTCACAATCGATTCGCTCAAGACTAGTTCATGATTTAATTTGAAGAGGTTCTGCATCGACTTCTTTGGAGTTGATGAGAAGTTCGACGATTTAATGTGTTTATGCTGGAGAGTTTGAATGAGTTCGATGTGATATCAAAGTAAGGTTATTTTTCTCTTTGGTCACTCTAAAGTGTGGAGTTTGTGACTAGATTATGCGATCAACTAGGAGGGTGGTTGAGTTCATTCCAAGGGAATGTTAATTTATAGGAGTCGATGGAGTAAGCTCACAATGTTGGAGCTTGCGCCCAGTATAGAAGTTCGTCCTACTTTGTCGAGATGAACCGTGGATATGTATATGTTGATTGTCGTTCCCATTCTGTCAAGTGCTCCCTCCGTGAAGTGGGAAATAACGACGTCATAACTCGATATATGTTTCCATCACTGGTGTTTCCATACATGTGTTGGTTTAGCATTGAGATTTCATCGTTCCATTTGATCTTGTGATTGATGGATGAAATGAGATCGGGACTCATGAATTGATTTGTCTCTTGATTGTGACTTACCGTGTTGAGGGCTTTGTTGGACTATGTATGTTTGTAACATCCCGTGTTTGATTGCTAGAAATTAATACTGTGGATGACTACAACATCCATAGAGCGCTATGTTTTGGGCCTCGAGGTGGGGGAGTGTTATGACATAGCTAGTATATACTTGGCAGTATACATGGTTCGTCAAAACCTAAATTCATCGATTATGGTTGTAGTTTGCAAAATTGGTTGCTTGTTGATTGTCGAACTTAACTGGTCTTAATATGTGGGTCCAATAGTTCAATTACTAGGAGAATATGGAGCATAGGTGGCAGTGAGAAGTTGCTGGTGACGATAGTAGGCTAGGAAAAGCTATTAAGCATTGAGTCGTCCCCGAGTAAGCGATAGTGGGCTAATACTTAGATCTTCAGTAGGCGAGTCGCTTGTGATTGGACAATAGTGGGATGAGATAGATCTCTAGTAGTAAGTCGTCACTTGAGCTACTAGCTTCAGAGTATCTGGACACATTCGATGAGGTTACCAGATTTTCACCATGTTTGAGTCGGTTTTCATATCGATCTAGTTATAGATGTTCTCTCGGTTAGGAATCCCGAGGGTATTTTACAAATTGTGAGTAGTTGATTGGTGCACGCCAATTGCAGCATTGTGTAGGCTGCTTTAATCATGATTGATGGTTTGACTATTCGGGCCAACTAGTGAATCTGCATATTTTGAGATTGGTTTGTTGGATTTTCACTTTCCATTGAGAAAGTGGAGTGCTTGGGTTATGTCATCTCAAAGTAGAACGCCGCTGTGAGTCCTACGAGGATTTGGATGGTTTGGAACTTAGGGTTGACCCATGAGTGTGTTGGTTTCTCATTTTCAGTAGAAATTATAAGGCGATAGTACTCAATTAGTTGCGTGAGTGGTTTATATGCGGTTTGCTTCCGAGTGGGAGGTTGTTGCGTTATAGTCAATAACCAAAACCGCAAGAGGGGTATTTGACTCACGATTTGGGGTTGATGGAGATTGAGTTCATTTTGTGAGTTGGAGGCACTATTTATTAGCAAAGGGATTAGAGTCGTTGGTGATGTCACATTATCAAGATTTCTCTTCCTAGAGAGGTATCTCAACCTTTGCTAGCGGAAATGGTTGAAAGTCTTTCGCCACCTGCGAGTATGAGTTTCCTATATGTATGTATAGGAAATGTAAGTTGTTTGTGTGCGTTGAGTTGGAGACGTACCAATCCAGATCGACATTCTTTTAGTGAATGCCGCTTGCGCTTATTACTGGTTCTAATTCCATAACTCGAGGATAGGTAGTACGGACTCGATAGGGGTAGTCAGTTCCGTATTGAAGATATGTTTTTATTTCCAGCAACATGAGAAGAGGTTGGTTACACATTTATTTCATAATGAATGCGATGTCAGCTTATTGCAGCTGAATAGAATGGATGTGGGAATTCATTGTCGATGGTTTCCATCGATAGGTTTCCATACAAGTTAAGAATACTATGATAGCGCTCGAGTCATATTCTTCGACGAGAGATGCTAGATTATTATCTTTGATTTTTGGGATGGCAACCAAGATGTCAACATATATGGATTTATTTTAGTACGGGATGTTTCATATTAGCATCCTGCATGCTAGGAAAGGTATGGATGTTATTTTCCATAATTTCTATTGCTTTACTTATGTATGTTGATTGATGATGTTTGCATATTCATAATTAAATAATTGTTGGAATGCAGGATAATTATGTTGTTGTAATGTTTATCAGTCAAAATAAATTCCATACATGACTTGACATGCTCGTGTTAGATAATTCAGTTTATTTAACATGATTATTCCCTTGTTGCTATTTCCACTATTGCGTCTAATCCTCTTTGTGGAGTACAAGATACAAAGAAGCACGATTTGATTAGTTTGGACGCTAATTTACTTTTATTTGCATCTAAATGCTAAGCTTACTTGAAAAGACGTATATAGTAGAAGTAGAATTATGGTTGTTGTTATTTGGTGCATTTCGGTGATTGTGTGCCCTAGATATGGGTTGCCACTTTTGGACTTTAGTTTTCTTTTGATGAGATGGGCCTTGCATGGAGATTTGGTGTTTTCTAGATCAAACCGTACATGGGAGGTGGCGCTGAAATTTTTCGTGAATTTTGGCATATTTGGAAAGAAATTCAATATGCGATGATAAGTTGAATAATCTTCCAAATATTAAACAGTCACTTTTGTCTTCCAACATCAAGTTGTAGGAAAATGAGTAAACAACTTAGAGGTTTAGCGTGGCGGCATTGATCCCGAAATGGCTGTTGTTGAGAGTGATAAGTGACAATTCCTTTTGTGTTGTCACTGACTCAGGAGTGTTGGGTTGTGTTGTTTTTTCCTTGAGGATTTTAGGGACGAAATCATTTAAGGGGGGAAGAATGTAACGACTTGTATTTTAACGTGTGATATTTAAATATTTTATTTAGATGTTGATCGTTAACTATTCGGTTGATGATCCCGAAATGTGATTTTTCACAAACGATCGAATTGGAACTCGAGACTAATTCCGTTGAGTTCGTATGGTTTGTTACGTTAATAAAAATTATATGGATCATCATATTTTTAGAGTTGATGCTCCAAGGGCAAAATAGTCTCGAAATACATGTGAAAATTAATATCGTTCTGGACAATTATCTCATATTTCGATGAAACTTGTACCATTGGAACTGTATCGTTGTAGTGATACATTCCGTCAAGTTACTTAGTGATTGGATGAGTCATTTGATTGTGGCAAGCTAAAAAACACGTTGATTTCATGAATAGAATTTGAATCTAAATAAGAGAATTAAATAATAAATATCCTAGTTAGGCCCAAGTTACAGTAAACGGCAGTTACCCCATCTTCCCCAAACACAATGTTCACTGTTTCGTCAATCAACAATGTTGCATCCTATTTCACTTTCAAAAATTAATATCTCCTCCATCACTCAGTGAAAAATCATGATTTTTCTCTTGTTGGGATCGTACAAGCGAGAGCATCAATCATGTACTTGATTGGAAGCTTGTAGTGATAACCTAAAAGTCAGGTTCAGAACTAGGCTTTGCTTTTTCGGTGGCTGTGGTCGATGGGGAGGGGCGTGGTGATTGCATTTAGGTTCAATGAAGGGAGGCACTCGTTCGGGGAGATCTCTGGTGTGCCTGGTTGGTTGTAGTGGGATGCGACATAGGTAGGGGTGTAAATCGGCCGGACAGGACCGGATGGAGGCGTGTTCAGTTTCTGTCCTAAAAAAATCGGACCGAACATGGACTGAACAAAATTATTTCTCGGACAAGTCTTCTTGTCCTAATTCATGTCCAAAATAAAATCGGTCGGACACGGACACGAGCGGACCTGGTCGAACATGGCTATTTATATCATATTTTATACTTTTTATTAGTTTTTTATCAACCATATATCGAATTACAAGGAAATCGGACGAATTCGAACGAACATGGACCGGTCATGATTTTTTTCTCGTACAAATTTTGTTGTCCTAACTCGTATCCTAAATAAGAATCGAACGAACTCGGACGAACGTATTTCGGTCACGGACACGAACGAAGGTCGGACATTCGTACAAAATTTACAGCCCTATGCATAGGGACCTATGGAGGAAGAACGCGACTTCCTGTAGTCGTATTTTTGCATAAGGGAACGAGTTCATCTAGATGCACCTTGTCGCGGAGAGGAGCCAAAGTGTGACTCAATGGTGAAGACGGATCGGGAAATTGCAGCTTGTAGGTGGAGCATTCGATAGATGAACTTACATCAATGGTGCATGTATGTACGATAAAATGTACGGCTTTGGATTTGAGGAAGAAAGGGGTTAATCCTAACTATGGTGATTAGTAAATATAATTATTAATTAAATTAATTCGTTCATCCTATAATCATATAATTTATAACATGTATATCTTTTGTGTACGAAGTCGAAACTGGACGTCGTTGCTTCCTATGGAATCATATTTACAAGCTCTACACTATATAGCTGGTTTGGGTTGATTTTGCCAAGATGAGTGATATCATCTCTCATTGGACTTTATTTGTTCGTATAGTATAAATTGAATGTTTCAAATGACTTGTGATTATAAAAACGTAATATTTAGGATTATGGAACCTAGTAAGTAATAAATAAAATTATTAGAAAGTGATTTGGATAGTTTTAACTATGATTGATACATATACTACAGTTGTGCGCTATTTAACTGTTTATGCGCTATTGCGCACTGTTTTGATCATATAGCTAGATATGGACGATTTGGACATATATTTTACCATGATTGATATTGATAGGTTCAATTTGATTTATTATGGTCGTTATGGATGTTTGTATGCTAGTATAGGAATTTGATTTCCTATTGGTTGTATGGTCGAATTGTTTACTTATTATAGATTAAAACGTCGTTCGTAGGTAACCTAGTATTAGGAAATATTTCGCTCGTGAGAGTTTGAGGTGTTTATCGATCGAATATACATGTTGGTGTATATTGATTGAATTCACAAGGATGATATACTTGAACGTGCGAGACATATTTACGATGGAACTTCATAGAGCTTGTATGGATTTGATGATAGAGAAGCACTGGAGCTCGATAGCAGATTTAAAGACTTGGACGAAGAAAAGAAGACGAAGGACGAGGTGAATCCTAGTTCGACCAAGTCTGGATTGACATAGTCAATTCAATCCGAAGTTATTTTGACCAATCTCGGATCGGCTATGCCGATCCGAATCCGGGTTGGTGAAGTAATCGATTCCAGATCGACATAGTCAATCTGGAATCGGCTCGACCAAGCCCGGATCGGCCATGCCGATCCGGATCCGATTTGACTATTTCGAACCGGAGTTGGGTCGACCTGGAGTTAGGCCGATCCGGGGAAAGGCAACGTGATGGTGATCTCAGGAGCAGGAGTTCATCATGGCAGCATTTCTTCTTGGCAAGGAGCTGGATTTCGTGACGAATGCTGGACATTTTTCCTTGAATGAGTATTTAACCAATTCTGGTTAGGTATGTGATCAGAGTAGTCGTTACCGATTAATATCGAGTTATCGATATCAGTTACCATTGATATTGACCATTTGGCTAACTTGACATCGACGACGATTTGATTTCAACGAGTAGGATGTGATGGTCTATTCGGTGGAAATTTAGAGGCGATGGCTCCTCGATCAGTGGCTTTGGCTTAAGATGAGATGTGGTGCTTCTATGTAGTGATTCATTATTCGACGATGATGATTCTAGAATGGGGAGAAGGCTACTCTGATGGATTAGTTTAATCCGAGTTGCAGAAAAGACGACATTAAGTCGTGTTGAGGTGACTGCCTGATAGAGAGAGATGGGAGACACATGGTGATGTCCTACGACACATGATGACCGTCGGGAATAGTTCTCATATTGTGACGACTTCGGATGGGAGTCTTTTAGATAGTCTAGATATGGATTATGTTGTGGAGAATGTACGCAAAGGAGTTGTTCATATTCGTGACTTCGGTACACCTTTGAGAGAGTGGCACGAGTATGGGATCAGAGTCAGTTGACGTTTTAGAATTGATCTACCCGGAACCTAGAGCCCATTGACGTTGTGGACTGGGTAGGGCTATCCACTAGAGTCTGTTGACGTTTTGACCTAGTGGTTGATGCGGAAATATCGTGGTAGAGTCAGTTGACGTTTTTGACCTACTAGTGCTTTGATGGATTGGGTGACTAAAGTACCGAATGTCGTATGCTTTACGCATTGAGTAAGTGAATGTGAGGATGGATGATGGATGTTATGGATGTTTACTTATTTACCATTTTTCGTACTAAGATGTCGGTCACACCAGTTTTATATGTTGTTTATATAACATGTATCGATTGTTATGTGCTAACTCTGTGGATGCAGAGGCAAGGCAGGTATGATTCTGCATATCCTATGTGTTGTATTTACTATTTTGGCTTTTACAATACATTAAGATTTGCTATCGCTCACACAAGACTTTTGTTTGATCCAAGGTTTTATTTCTTTCTTATTACCTTGTGTGCTCATCGATGATGATTTGTTCGGTACGGGCATTGTTCGGAGCTGCGCAAGTGGATTTGCAGGATGTGATGATTTGTATATTTATACTTGTATCATTATTGGTTATTCCACTTTGTTACACTGTGGGTCCTTGACAGTGTTATGTGTTCTGGTTAGAGATAGTTATGAGTTATTTCCATTTATCTCATGTATAAACTCTATTATTGTTATGTATAACTGTATATACTCTTGTTATCTGGTTTATATAGTTATTACGGTGTCGCCTGTTTTATATCTGTGATTTGATTATGATATATTATCTGATGCGTTATGAGATATACGATAGGCTCTGTGATTATGTTTATGTTATCTTCTTTCTCTTCTCTTCCATTTCCTTCTTTCCTTTCCTTTTTCTCCTCTAATATACAATCTCTTTCTCTTGATGATAACTTTACATCGATCGAGTGCTTGTATAGCGCAAAGTTTTAGTTCTGAGCACCGATAGTGTAAGGCGTATCGTCACAAAATGGGTCATTGATAGAGATTCTAACTTGAAATTCTTTCACTGCTCTATTAGGAAAAGGAATAAAATCCCTACTGTCCTCAAATCTGCCGTCATGACCTTTCATTAGCTTCGTCTCCGGCAGAGGTGGAAGAGACCATTATTTCACACTTTTGGTCTTTCCTATAGAGTCCCTCAGTAGTTTAATCTGATCCTTTTCTTATTTCCCAAGTCCGCAGGCTTGTCCTTCCTTCTAAGTCTCTTGCATTTTTGCAGCCCTCCTTCTTTGGAGGAGATCCTTACTTGTGTTTTTTATCTTAGTAAGGACAGAACGAGTGGTCCTGATGGTTTCAACGATGCTTTTTACCATTGTGGTTGGGAGGTAATCTGTGAGGACTTCGCGCTTGCAATCTAATTCTTTTTCTCTGGTAGAACTCTTCCTACGGGTTAGACGCCTACCAATTTTGAGCTCATTCTTATGATTGAGAACCCTTATTCTTTTTCTAACTTCAGACCGATAAGTCTCTGTAACTTTTCCAATAAAGTCATCTCCAAACTTCTTTCGTCCCGGCTGGCTCCGATTCTGGATCATATTATTTCGTCTCCTTAAGTGGGCTTTATTAAGGGTAGACTGATAACCGATAATTTCCTTCTTTCCCAAGAACTGATTTCCTAAATTGATTGCAAGATCCATGGATATAATGTCGTCATCAAGCTTGATATGGCTAAAGCTTATGACCGGATGTCTTGATTTTCACCAATTAGGTCCTCCGTTCAATTGGCTTTCCGGAGCTGATCATTGATATTATCTGGAGACTTATTTCGAATTGTTGGTTTTTCTTATTCTCATCAATGGAGCGACCAATGGGTTTTCCCTTCGATAAGTGGTTGCAGCAAGGAGATCCCTTTTCCCATACACTCTTTGTTATCGTCATTGAGGCACTAGTTCGATGAGTGCACTCTCTCACTATTTCTGGATAGGTTCATAGGTTTGGTATCCCCATAGGATGTCCTGTGAACTCTTTCTTGTCTTTTGCTTATGACATTATTATTTTCTCTGATGGTAATCGGCACTCCTTCTACCGACTGCTTTTTCTCTTCATCTCTACGAAGACTATTCGAAGCAACTAATTAATGATTTTATAGAGTGCTTCGTTCCCTCCAAATCCATGAACCTTGGGAAGGTTTAGTGGTGTTGACGTGGAAAATTGTCGTCGACTCAACACATGCCAACACCCAAGTGTATGTGTATTACAAACACAATAATCCAAAATCTAAAATGAAGTAATGCAGGGAGAACATAGCTTTTTACAGTGGTTCGACAGTAACACATACGTCCACTTTACAATAGTCGTTCATCATATGTTTGTTGATTACAAAGTTTATATAAATTCAGACAATTTCAGTGTACAAAGTTGTATAATAAACTTTGTCCAAAAAGTCCTCCTTCTTCTTCGTTGAGTGAAAAGTGTGTTGACTTAGTCAATAATGTACAAAATATAGCTTCAATATCGAAGAAATCCAAGAAATGTCCAAAACAGTCCAAAAGTAGTGTAAATGTCCAAAAGTTGATGGAAAATGTTTGTGCAACGTTTTAGTAGTCCAAGCTATATCCAATCTGTGCAGTTAAAGCGCTCAGCGGGTCCAATGCGGTGAAGGTGCAAAAAGTTGTTGCGGGGATAAAGCGAGGAAATAGTAGGATATAGCGGATGAGTCTAAATAGCATATAAAAATCATATTTTATGATTTTACAAACATATAAATGATAAATAAATGGAAAATTAACATTTAACTTAATTAAAATTAGTACATTCTTAATTTTAAATAAACACATAAGCAAATATATGTAAATAAATGTAAACTTTTATTTAGCCTGATTAAGTTTAACAGAATATTATAGTATTTTCTATTCTTAAAAATATATGTTAAAAAATTATATTAAAAAACAAATTTTACAAATTTATAATGTACAAATGTCATTTTCAAATTCATTTCTTTTATAGAAGACATGGTGGAACTGCGGAATATAGCTTAAATAATAGGATACATCAGGAATATCAAAATATAGCGAGGCTTAAAGCGGAAAGGCTATATCAGAGGCTATTTGGAAATAGCGTAGTGGTAGAAATCCGCTACATGGTATATCGGGGATATGGCGAGGTAATAGCGAGGCATAAACTGCACAGTGTCCAATAGTCTTGGAAGAGAAGGAGGAAGCCATTAATGGTGCTTGAGAGCTTCAAGAGTGCAAAAAATCCAACCATTTTGAATGCCAAGCTTGGGGGTATTTATAGGCAGTGGGTTAGAAAAAAGTAGGTGAGATTTGGGGACCACACAGCAGAATTTCGAATCCCTGAAGATGCAACACCCTTAAATTTGTATCCCTCTGAAGGATGTGAATTTTCGTATTCCTCTAAGGGATACAAAAAATGGGGGATACGAGTCAAAATTCCTAGAGGGATTTGAAGTATTTTGAAGTGAGGGATCTGAAATGCTGGTGAAACGTGTTTTAAGGAGTTGTGAAGCCTACGCGCACACGAATTCTCTCGGGCCTGAAAAGGCCGTGAAGACGTTTCTGCACACGTTAACGAAAACGGGCGTAACTTTAAAACTGTAAGGCCATTTTGGCCAAACAAAAGTCGTACTTGAAGCTAACTCAGAGGGCTATAAGAATGACCATGCAAAACACTGTAATTTATGTTTTCAGGTCCAAAAGAGGTCATCTAAAGGGGTTTTAGGCCATTTTTATGCTTACGTCGCGACTTCAACCAAACCGCTTTGTGTTTTCTGATGATGTTATTGACGTGTGATAGCTTCAACCAAAGAGCATGTTAACATTTACCCCTGAAAACGTGTCTTGCTTAAAAGGAGGAAGATTTATTTTGTGAGAAGACCAGATATCTAGAAAACCAAAGCCAGGAGAAGTCCGAATCGAACTCCTATGACTAGATAACCGAAGGGCCATGATTGTGCCAGATCGTATTATATACGAACTTGGAAACCAGAAAGTTTGAAATCCAGTGGAAGATGACGATCGCTTAGATCATAATAGAATAGAAAATTGACAATCACTGAGATCGTAATAATAGAAGTTTGATGGCCGTTGAGACCTTATTAGAATGGAAATCCAACGATCACAGGGATCATATTAGTATAGATATATGACGATCGTTGGGATCGTATTCGAATAGAAAGTCGACGATCGTCGAGATCGTATCGAGGATGGAATGTCGAGTCCGGGAAGCTTGAGATCTAGAAAAATAGAAACCATGGGATTGTTGAGCCTTGTCGAAGCAAGTATGTACCTACAAAATCGGGTTTTGCACTTAGCAGACCAAGTTATGTGACGTTATGTTATGTATAAAGAGGGCCAGGTTGTTAAGGTTCCTTTGATAAGAGGGTTGTGATAAGGAACTCCCGTGCTTGGCGGACCAAGTCGAGTGGTTCTTATGTTTGAAAAAATTATTCCGGGAATCTTAACATCCGATAGGCCCAAACTTTAGGGGAAGTCGTGGAGCGGAGTCCGAAGCTAAGAACCAGAGTTTAAAGTTCATGACCGACTGACTAGGGAAGGGGAGACTAGAGTCTTATGTTTATACTGAACGGATCCAGTGTGGGGGAGACCGGAGTCTGAGTTTTATACTAGGTTGGTCTAGTGTTGATCCGGAGTTCGAATCATATTTATACTGGACTACTCCAGTGTTGAGCCGGAGCCCGAATCATATTTATACTGGACTGGTCCAGTGTTGAGTTGGAGCTCGAATTATATTTATACTGGACTGGTCCTGTGTGGAGCCGGAGCCCCAAAGTAGCATTTTATTAATTTCATATGAGTATTGTGACGACCGCCCATAACCCCTACACTAAACAAGAGGAATAATGCGCTGAAAGGTGTGCCAGGCTGCTATGGACGATCATCAAGGTAAGGTAATAATCGCGGAACCTGTTATAAGCTCACAACGCAAGGATAAAATATAACAGAACATATACAACAGATAGTGATAGTGAAGCTGAAAACACCAAACTTCCATAACAACTAGAGAGTAATATCCATACACGTGGATAACATCAGTAATGTTTGAACAATTTGCCTCACTACAGCACTCAGAGAAAAAAAGAAACAGCGGAAATACAAATACTAGATAGTAGGTAAAATAATACGCCAGCCTCCTTCTCGCCTCCGAATAGCATCCTCGTCATCACTAAGCTTTAACCTGCCACCTAGTCTGCCCATCCAAACAATCGGATGAACAACCCAAGGTAATAAGAGGGAAACATAAAACCCTGAGTCAGACAACAGTCTTAGTGAGCGATAAAACAGCTAACAAACATCATCAATAAAGTATATGAGAATGGGTAAATAAACGAACTAATCTACCTAGCTCCATAGAAGAACTTACACCTGCCTTCCCTACACCTAACAGTGACAGCCTTTACGATCCATAAATCCAAAGGGACAACAATTCAGCCATGGAAATTTGAACAACCATTCATACATGGAAAAAACAACTCATACAACATCTAGTTATATCTCACGAAAACCACCCTAATCGAACTTGGCATCCCTTAAGCACAATCCTCAGAGGCTGAAACCAATATCAGACAAGCACCCAAAGAACACCTCATTCGAAGTCAGATAATCTCCGTGATATGGTACAACCAAAGCAACCAAGCATTAAAACATCCATGACTGACTCTGGTTATCACCGCCAACCTTGCTTCGAAATCATCGTTAATCGTATGACTGGCTAAATAATTTTCCATCAGTTGTCAAGGACCATACATGACGCCCCGGTTCTAGCAAAACCCCACACACTATAGACAACACGTGTCTAGGCCATACACGGCGCCCAGGGAACTCGACCTGCAACTGGTCTTCAATTGTACCCCTGCTTTGAACCGCTAGAACCTACGACAACGATAATTCCTCGGCCTTCCCATCCCTAGTCGTTATCAATTACGACTATTTATAAGCTCGGAACACTTTAGAGCCACTACTTCACACGAACTCAATACATCTTTGAGCCGTTTCCACATTCACCACATCCGATGAACAAATTACCTTACTTCGTCATTCCCCATGGAATTCACTTCGAAGTTATCTCCACTTTCGAACCAAAGAAAAACATCAATCATGAGGTTCGAAAACAATCCATTGCATCACATCAACTTGCTAAAGAAAACAAACCACAACACTTATGCCATCGACCACAACGTTTAACAACACTGCTGAAAACTCATCATGACCGATCGACAAGACCGACCGACCCATCTCTCTCTGGCATGACTACCCCGATATTGGACCGACCAACCACGTTGCTTTACATCCAGACCGACCGACCCGACCCATTCCCTCCTCCATGTGGACCGACCAGCCCTTCAACTTGCGACCGACCCTGTTCTTACGGAGAGCACGACCGACCCAAAGAAGACCGACCGACCAGCATCCCCATGCGCGACCGACCCAAAACCTGTACTTCACTGTGTACTCCATTGTACTACACTATACTACAGCCGACCAAGAAAGAGAACGACTGACCCACCACCCTTAAACAGACCGACCCATTTCCTGCACTTCCCCAATTCAACTCCAATTTTGACTAAAACTTCGCCAAACGATAATTTCGATGAAACCAACTTGTCCAATTCATCAAATATGACCACAAGCATGATATGAATTTACCAACAACATGAAAACGACAATTTTCACCAAAATTATGCAAATCACTCCAAAAATCATGATGAATGATCATATGAACAAAACTATTGATCTAACTTGCATAAACATATGAAATAGCATAAGAATTTCCGGTCTAAACTTGCTAAATTAGATCCTAAGATAATTCATATGAAAATAGACTTACCAAGGTATAGATCTAAGGAAAACAACTTGAATTTGATGAAAAACATGATCAAACACTCATACACTTGATTGGATACGTGTGAGAGATGTATATCACTCACTAATTCTCCAAAACAAAGCAAAAATGGTGCAATACGAATCCAGACAGCAAGGAATTGAATCCAAACTCCTTGATTTGATGAATTCGCCCTTGAAACGATGTAGATCTAGCCTCCAATGGTGTAGATCTTTGATTTTCCAAGCTTAGATCTCGATTTTAATAGTGGAAAGGTGTTAGAGGAAGGAGGAACATAGGCCAAATATTAGAGAATGGAGGAAGTAAACCATTCTCCATTCCTCCCACCCCCTATTTATAGCATTCCATCAACCCACTAATGGGCCTCTCCAAATCAACCCAATAAGGCATTAAAAACCTGAACAACCAACTTTTAAATCTTAAAACAGCAATTCCTCCTAAACCGCTGAGCCAAATCTTTAATGTAACCACTCTACGGAAAGGTAATCATCATTTCCTTTCCAATGGCACAGGTCTCACCCTCTGATTCGACCTAAGTCAAAAGTTATTGCATGTACAAGACTGATAGAGGCAAAATGGTCATAAACAAAATTGGTAAAAATTACGGACATGTCTCACATCCCCATAAGCAATATATTAAAATATGAGAATGATCCAACAAGTACAACGACCGTTAGTCCAACCCCGAACAGGACTGGAGACCATAGACAGGTTACGTGCGTGCGGGCCGACATTGCCGCTTTGATTACATGCAAGAGAAAACAAAAGAGGGAGAAGTCGCCAACAAGAAAAAACATAAGTAACGGACCAGAGTCCGAGAGTCAAGAAGATCCGTTGACCGGGATCATGTGATGATGATGCCCTGGGGGTTGTATATAATGTTGTTGTATACACAATTTTATAATTTTTGTTTGATGATAACAACCAAATATATATTATTATAAATGTGTTGGTTATTGTACTGTCTCATATATACACAAAAAACAAGAATATAATATTTCTATTTAAATAAAATACGACCGTACAGAAATTCAAATATTCACACTGTATTTTATTTAAATAGAGTATTTTATTTCAAATTTTCAAACAGTACAAATCTTAACAACTCCATTATTTGTACATCTCTGTTATACAATACATTTCAATTTCATATACATATCAGCTCCTCACTACAGAATCACTCAGTCACTCATATTTACATACATACACTGACACATTTAAATATTGACACTTATATACAGTCTTTTGTCTTCTGTCTTCATAGCTCACAGCCAGTCCAGTCATCTGCTTAACTGCCAGCCACACATATATACATGCATGTATACACACACATACGTACACATATACATATACGTATACATGTATACAAATAATGTCGAGCTCAAGAATGCAAGTGAACAAGTGATGACATGGACACAACATGATAATGGTCAAGCAATTACACATGCAAGCTCAACATAACAAGGCAAGCCAGCACTCGACAAAATCAGTTTTCACAAACAAGTGTATGACAAGCATGGATTTCATATGCAATACAGGAAATTCAGACATGGGTCAAGCCGAAATGTCTAGAAGAATACAAATCTGGTCAAAGCCTTAGCCAAAAGGTCAAATACAAGTTTCATATATGGAGCAGCATGGTGATCAAACTGCAGCAAATACAAATACCAATTCTGGTCGAGCTACAAAGCCAAGGCAATATAAACATGGTTCAGCAAATTACAAATGGTCTCGTGTATACAGCATGATTCAAAGTGCAAGTTCAAATTGTGGACATGACAAGTGGTGCAGCCAAGACATGTATGTACATGCAAACAGTAAAGTGGTATATATTTCAACAAGTATCACATATGGTGTGACAGATTATATATTCACTGCAATAGAGAATTAATATGCTAGTGTGATCAATGCACACACATGCTAGAACTTCAGTCTTAAAATATGCAGTTATACACGGCAGTATGGAAATGATGTACAAGCATGATTCATGAGCAAAAGATCACTGTAATTCCCAATGCAGTGAATACAACAGTGAAGAAAATGTGCAAAGTTTTTCAAAGAAATGCAAGCATTCAATTTGGCAATTATTTTTCTCTGATTCTAGTTTGTCGATAGCAGGTTCAAATTTTTTTCCAGTTTTGCACAATCATTGTTTTTGGCAAATCTTTTATTTTCCGGAAATGCACAAGAAACCAGAATTGTCATGTATGGCATGTTTTCAAATGCTTCCAGTTTTAAACAAATCAGATGAGCAAAATTGGCATTGAAATTCGTTTCCGGTTTTTTCACAATAGTCATGGAACAATCAAGGCAAGGAATTCGAACAAGGCAGAGCAGAATTCATTTTTTGGCATTTGTTCTAAAAGGGGAAAATAATTATTTCTAGATTTCAGAATATCATTTTTGGCAAGAACTTTTTTTTTAAATTCACTCCAGGGAACACGCAAAGGGGAAATTGAATTAACCAAATTCATTGAAGAGCCAAAAACAAGTCAAGGTGCATTGAGCAAGTTCACAGCAACACAATTAAAGCCGAGGATGTCAAAAAACCAAAAGAAGAAGTTGAGCCTACAAATCAACAAGCCATACACGAAATCAGAGGGTCGATTAGGGTTTTAAAATCCCTATATATATCACCCATCATCAGTGCAATTTTAGTATCGAAAACCAAAGTACAATCGAAAAGTAAAACTCAGAGAAAACTCACAAATTAATCCATTGTTTTCGATCAGCACATCTCAAATCGAAGCATCAGAAAGCAACAGCAAATTCGAGCATCAGAGAACCTCATTCCATCAAGCATCGAAATCGATTTGGGGATTTAAATCAGAAAACCCTAGTTTTCCCAATTCACAGCCGCCATTCATTTTCTAAAGCAAAGAGAACGGGACAAATGAAGTGAAGGGTGCAACCATTCTGAAATAGGGCCGGTCGTTTTTCCTTAAGTGATAAAGGGAGATTAAATTTCTTTTATAATCTAGGGTTTCTATTTGTTTTGTTTTTATTTTGTATTGTTGTAATTTGTAAAACAAACGAACAGTTTATAGAGTCTGTAAAATTCTAGGGGATCCAGTTAAGGGGATTAACTGGCAGTTTCTAGAGTCTGTAAAATCTAGATGGTTTTCTAGTTTCGTCTATATAACTCGACAGTTTACTAGAGTCTGTAAAACTAGGGGAAAATCTGGTCTAGGGGATATAGACCAGTCTAAGGTTTTTGAACGTAGGGTTAGGACTGGAGCAGACACTGCGAGTTTACATGGGATTGTAAGCGGGATCTGTTTATAACACCTAGTAGAAGCCTTAGGAGTGTAGTAGTAGGCAGTATTTTGCCGAAGCTGGGTATATCTTGTGTCATTTACTTTCTGCATTTCTATTTCTGCTATATTCTGTGATTTGATTATTATTTCAATGTCCCATCAGATTATAACTCTGCGAAAAATTGTATCAAACCCTATTCGGCCCCCCCTCTAGAGTTAATATAGATCCAACAAGTGGTATCAGAGCAGGTATTTTCTGTTAACTCTAGAGTAATGGGTCATCCTAATTGTTAGTCCTCTGAGAGTCAGTCCAGTCGTATTCCATCAATTTTTAATGGTATAGATTTTTTAAATTGGAAATTAGAAATGGAGATATACTTAAAATATGTTGATACTAAATGTTGGGATACTGTTATTAATGGATATGATATGGTTAGTAGAAATGATATTGGGTTTAATTCTCGTGCTATTCATACTTTATATTCTTATATTGATGATGTTCAATATAGCCTTATCTCCTATTGTTTAACTGCGCAGGAAATCTGGAATACTCTCAATACGAAATATGGACAAATTGACAACAGCAGCTCAAAACCCAAAATGGTCAACTCAGATTTAGATCTATGCTCGAGAGAAGAAACAAATGAAAATTCAAGTAGATCAGACGATGGAGACTCAACGGACAATGAGACTGAGAGCTTCTCGTATGAAGATTTGGTTTATATGTGTACTGATTTAACAAAAATCATTGATAAACTCCATCGTAAAAACAAATCTTTAAAATCTAAAAATCACGAGTTGAATAGCAAAATTAACTGTTTGGAATCAAAATTTACAAATGTCATAAAATTAGATAATTCTGATTGTAAAAATTGTTTGAAATTGAAAACTGATCTCGTTCATCTCAATAAAAACATTCAAAAGCTTGAAGAAGAAATTCTTATTTTAAAAGATAACGAGATTGAGTTAAAAGGTACAAACAGTTCTTTGCAAAAAGATTTTAATAATTTTAAGGCCATCAAAAGTTCCAAACATGAAATTGCTGAAAAAGAAAGCTTGTTGAAAAGTGATTTGATTTTAAATGAGCTTGAAAAAGAGATTGAAAATTTCAAGAAACTTGAATTTGAAAAACGAATTAAATTTGAATCTGAAATCTTTGAGTCCAAGACCAAAATCAAACTACTTGAAATTGAAATTTTGTTTTTGAAACAAAATGATACTGAAAGGAGAAAGATCAACATTAATCGTTGTTCAAATCTGATAAAAGAAAATTCTGATCTTAAATCCAAAATTCAACGATTAGAATCAACTTTGGATAAATTTTCTAATGGGGAAAATCGTTGAATATGCTGTTACAAAACCAATTTTCAGTTGGACATAAACGAGGTCTTGGTTTTGGAAAAACAAATGTTTTTGAAAATTTGAATTCGTGTGATTTTAAAAATCCCTCAAACTGCTTTGGAGAGAGTCGTTCTGAAAATTTAAACTCTAAAAGGTTTTTGAATCACAAACGAGATGTTAATTTGTTTTATTACAAACCATTTGAACAATCTTGGATCCCGAAAGAAAATAGTACGGATTTGTTAAATTCAAACAGATCTGGGTTCCTAAAGATATGAAAATAGATTCGAATGGATTGTTATACAAACAGGTTTGGGTACCGAAAGATGTGAACACAACTGTGAGTGGTTTTACTGGTTTTGTTAGACCACTCAATCCTCTTAACAGTTAGGTACCGAAGGAGGCTGAGGAACTGCATTTCTAAAGAAAAAATGGATTCAAACTGCTATATCACAGAATCATTCACAGTTCTTTAGCCACATCTGATGAGTTAGAGATTCTGGTTTACATCAATTTTAGGTATGACCTCTAAACTCATCTTTGTAAGTACTTTTTTCTTTTTGTGTATTCCTCCTTCTTCCCCTTTTGTTTTGATTTATCACTACCATGTATTTTTGTCTTTCTTCTTGATTTTTAATAACTTCAAATTGCAGAATTCATGATTTTCTGGAAATTTGCTTTATTTGTATTAAACTCTGACGTTTTAATAATTTCCAGATCTTGAATTCAAAACTGTAAATTTCTGCAATTATTTGTAAGTTTATATTGTTCCTGAATTCCTAACAGTGTTGATGTATTCTTGTCATATCTTGAACACTGTTGATTTGAATTCTAAATTTCTGAAAATTTGAAAATTTACTGGAATTTCACACACCTCTGCTGTTTTGAGTTTCTTCTAATTCATTTTAGAAAAGCTTGAAATATTATACTCATTATAGCACACTGCTATTTTTTAATTGTAAATTCCATTGATTTTCAGATTGGCTTGGATATTTTGATCTGTCTTGAATCATTGCTTACATCTTGAAATTTACTGTTATTCATGATCATTTTGTTTAGATTTTTGTTTGTTTGAGATCATTTGAAATTTCTGGTATTTTGAATCTCACACACCTCTCAGGTCTGAAATTATTAATTCTATGTGATTGATTCATTGTATCTCAGGATTTACATTTGTTCAAGTGATTTCGAATAAACCATTAATTTTGGATCATGAATTATTACTCAATCTTGATGTAATAATTCTGAAAAATTCTTTGGGCTTGTTAGAAATAATTTGAAAAAATTCTTTGAAAATTCGGTCTTGAAACTCACTGTTTTTTCATGATACTTGATTTAAATATTTGTTTGTTTGAAATCATTTGAAATTATTGATTTCTTGAATCTCACACACATCTCAAATCTAAAATTTATAATCTGGTGTGATCGATTCATTAAATCCTGATATTTACATATTTCTTCGAATGATTTAAAATAAACCATATTTTTAAATCTTGGACCATGAATCATCTTTTTGTGACCTTTTGGAATATCTATGAAATATCTTCTTGTCAAGTCTGATTTGAAACTATTTGCTGTGCTGCCCTGATATTTGATTTGGAAAAAAAATTGGTAACTGCTTGCTTTGATTAATTTTTGTCTGCTGCTCTGATAAAAGGAATCTCTTTTGAAAATGATTTTCAAACTGCTTGTTTTGGTCAAAACTGGTTACTGCTCTGATAAATGAAATTTGTGTGCTAAATTTGTCTGATTGGGCTTTGTGCTTAAAATTCTTTTATCTGTGATATCCTTGTTTGTCTCCAGTGTCTTGTTACAATCCTCATTAATAGAGACATCAAGTGGTATCAGTTTAGAAGTGCTAAATTTGTTTTTGCTGTATATGTTTTTAATCTCTCATGTCTTGTATAGATCTTTCATTTCCCTCTTGTAATTAATTTTCAATTTTAAAATTATTTATTGATTATTCATTCAGAAATTGAAATCAATAACCAAACCGAACTGTATTTATAATTCATCAAAATTATTATCAGATTTTGAAATTATGATGAATTGTGACTGCAGTATATTTCACAACAAGAGGAGATTTTATTTAAATTTTTCATGATGGTAGAACAGTTATTATAATATCTTTGAATTGGCGATTATTTCACGACCATCTTCATTATCTATCATCATTCTGACACCCATCATGTTTTTTATATTAATGTGGAGAGTTTAATATTTTTAAAATCATCTTGAATAAATAGTGGAAATATTTGTGATAGAAATGGGACAATGTTATTTTTCAGAATTAGTGACAATTGAAATTTTTCAATGAACCCGGTACAGTAGAGCATATTTCATAATATGATTAATTTAGAAATTTATTTCTCAAACCATTTCTGTACCTACCACATTTCTATCATCCATATTGGTTTTATATACCGAGGAGTTTTTCTTTTGAAGCTTAAAATGATAAATATATAATTAATACATAAGTGTGTCTCTAACCTCATTTAAAAATCCAAGCTCTGGTCATGCATGGTTATGAGACAACTTATAATTCAAGCTGCGACTGACCTCATTTAAAAATCCAAGCTCTGGTTATGCGTGGTCAGTGTGCTCTTAAATAAAAATAAAAGAAAAGGGAATAATGTGCTATAAATTGAAATAAATCTGAAATTCTCCTTTGTTTATAAAAACCAGCCTATCAATTCATTTTCTAATCTGTGAAATCTGTTAATATTTTATGACGCATTATGATTTGTTGATTGATAGCTATTGGGATTTGAGATTATTTGTTTTTTGCCACTTAAATTGAATTATAAATTATAGTCCAAATCCATCACTGTTTTTGTGCTCATTTTTTTTTTAAAAAAAAACTGTCTTGGAATCATATGTTTTAAAACTCTCTCCATTTATATAAATTTCATCGTAAATCCGTCATTCTCAACAATGTGAAATTTGCCACTAGTTCTTAGAATATTATGATTTTTTTTTTGGCTGATTGAGATTTATGATAACCATTCTTCCTCCTAATTTGAAATTATTTTTTAGTCGTTTTTCATCTGTATTTTAAATTCTGTATCCTTTTGATTATAACAAAAGGGGGAGAATGAGTTGAGATTTTTATTTATGAGTGAATATATTTTAAATAATTTACAATTGAAAATACTATTCAATTTTCATTCTTTTCATTTTTAACTCATGCACAGTTATAGAGGGAGTTTCTATTGTAGGGGGAGCTTTCAAATAGGGGGAGTTCAGTTTTTCGCTGTCAAACGCATTTATTATATTCAAAATATTAATATTTGTTTGTCATCATCAAAAGGGGGAGATTGTTGTATATAACGTTGTTGTATACACAATTATATGACTTTTGTTTGATGATAACAACCAAATACATATTATTATAAATGTGTTTGTTATTGTACTGTCTCATATATACACAACAAACAAGAATATAATATTTCTATTTAAATAAAATACGACTGTACAGAAATTCAAATATTCACACTGTATTTTATTTAAATAGAGCATTTTGTTTCAAATTTTCAAACAGTACAAATCTTAACAACTCCACTATTTGTACATCCCTGTTATTCAATACATTTCAATTTCATATACATATCAGCTCCTCACTACAGAATCACTCAGTCACTCATATTTACATACATACACTGACACATTTACATATTGACACTTATATGCAGTCTTTTGTCTTCTGTCTTCATAGCTTACAGTCAGTCCAGTCATCTGCTAACTGTTAGCCATACATATATACATGCATGTATACACACACATATGTGAACATATACATATATGTATACGTGAATACAAATAATGTCGAGCTCAAGAATGCAAGTGAACAAGTGATGACATGGACACAACATGATAATGGTCAAGCACTTACACATGCAAGCTCAACATACCAAGGCAAGCCAGCACTCGACAAAATCAGTTTTCACAGCATGGATTTCATATGCAATACAGGAAATTCAGACATGGGTCAAGCTGCAATGTCTAGAAGAATACAAATCTGGTCAAAGCCTTAGCCAAAAGGTCAAGTACAAGTTTCATATATGGAGCAGCATGGTGATCAAACTGCAGCAAGTACAAATACCAATTCTGGTCGAGCTACAAAGCCAAGGCAATATCAACATGGCTCAGAAAATTACAAATGGTCTCATGTATACAGCATGATTCAAAGTGCAAGTTCAAATTGTGGACATGACAAGTGGTGCAGCCAAGACATGTATGTACATACAAACAACAAAGTGGTATATATTTCAACAAGTATCACATATGGTGTGACAGATTATATATTCACTGCAATAGAGAATTAATATGCCAGTGTGATCAATGCACACACATGCTAGAACTTCAGTCTGAAAATATGCAGTTATACACGGCAGTATAGAAATGATGTACAAGCATGATTCATGAGGAAAAGATCACTGTAATTCCCAATGCAATGAATACAACAGTGAAGACAATGTGCAAAGTTTTCCAAAGAAATGCAAGCATTCAATTTGGCAATTATTTTTCTCTTATTCCAGTTTGTCAATAGCAGGTTCAAAAGTTTTTCCAGTTTTGCACAATCATTGTTTTTGGCAAATCTTTTAATTTCCAGAAATGCACAAGAAACCAGAATTGTCATGTATGGCATGTTTTCAAATGCTTCCAGTTTTAAACAAATTAGATGAGCAAAATTGGCATTGAAATTTGTTTCTAGTTTTTTCACAACAGTCATGGAACAATCAAGGCAAGGATTTCGAACAAGGCAGAGCAGAATTAATTTTTGGCATTTGTTCTAAAAGGGGAAAATAATTATTTCCAGATTTCATAATATCATTTTTGGCAAGAACTTTTTTTTAATTCACTCCAGGGAACACGCAAGGGGGAAATTGAATTAACCAAATTCATTGAAGGGCCAAAACAAGTCAAGGTGCATCGAGCAAGTTCACAGCAACACAATCAAAGCCGAGGATGTTAAAAAACCAAAAGAGGAAATTGAGCCAACAAATCAGCAAGCCATACACGAAATCAGAGGGTCGATTAGGGTTTTAAAATCCCTATATATATCAGCCATCATCACTGGCAATTTCAGTATTGAAAACCAAAGTATAATCGAAAAGTAAAACTCAGAGAAAACTCACAAATTAATCCATTGTTTTCGATCACCACATCTCAAATCGAAGCATCAGAAAGCAACAGCAAATTCGAGCATCAAAGAACCTCATTTCATCAAGCATCGAAATCGATTTGGGGATTTAAATTAGAAAACCCTAGTTTTCCCAATTCACAACCGCCATTCATTTTCTAAAGCAAAGAGAACGGGACAAATGAAGTGAAGGGTGCAACCATTCTGAAATAGGGCCGGTCGTTTTTCCTTAAGTGATAAAGGAGATTAAATTTCTTTTATAATCTAGGGTTTCTATTTGTTTTGTCTTTTTTTGTATTGTTGTAATTTGTAAAACAAACGAACAGTTTCTAGAGTCTGTAAAATTCTAGGGGATCCATTTAGGGGATTAATTGGCAGTTTCTAGAGTCTGTAAAATCTAGGTGGTTTTCTAGTTTCATATGTAAAACTAGACAGTTTACTAGAGTGTATAAAACTAGGGGAAAATATGGTCTATGGGATATAGACTAGTCTAAGGTTTTTGAGCGTAGGGTTAGGACAGGAGCAGGCACTGCGAGTTTACATGGGATTGTAAAAGGGATCTATTTATAACACCTAGTAGAAACCTTAGGAGTGCAGCAGTAGGAAGGATTTTTCCGAAGCTGGGTATATCTTGTGTCATTTATGTTCTGCATTTCTATTTCTGCTATATTCCATGATTTGATTATTATTTCAATATTCCATTAGATTATAACTCTGCGAAAAATTGTATTAAACCCTGTTCACCCCCCCTCTAGGGTTAATCTAGATCCAACACGGGGGAAGAGCAGGTGGTGCAGTTATTGCTAGGTTCAGGACATACTGTTGTAGATCGCCACGCCTAATGCAGGATTCGACGAGATCGTGGAACTTCCTGCAATGGTCAGTGTCATGACCTCGCAGCTCATGGAAGAGGCAGTATCTTGTCAGAGCTTTCTTGCCTCGGTGTCGAGTCCCTCTTGGGGGGCTCCTGGAAAGGGGAAGTTTCGTGAATGTCGAGGCAAATCCTTTCCAGGCTTTGGTTGAGCTCGGTGTAAGCAGGGAACTTTGGCTCGAAGCGAGGCCATGAGTTTTGGTCATCCCAAAATTTACCCTTGCCTTTATCGAGTGTGGACAACCCTGAGCCCACTGTGGAGTTGGTCCGATGCATAAGATTCTCGTCATGGAAGTCCTCTTCCCTGAGAAATCTTTCAGCTTCAAAGTAGAATTCAGCAAGATCCCTCGAAGGGTCTCATCGTAATGAAGTCCTGAAGTCTGTCTTGTCAAGAATGCCAGAGACGGCGGCTATTAGGACCATTAATGGATCTGGCCTGTCGACAGAGGCTACTGCCACGTTGAATCATTCGGGAAATTTGTGTAGTGTCTCGTCTGTCCTCTGCTTGACGGATGTCAAAGTCATGACGTTTTTTGGTTGAGCGATATGAACTCTGAATTGCTCAACGAACCTTGAGACCAAGACATTCCAACTGTTGATAGACTCTGGTTCCAACTGTATGAACCGTAAAGAAGCAATGTCGGTAAGTTAAATGGGGAAGCACTTGGCCATGACGCCTTCTGAGGCTGAATGCACTTCCATGTGGCGCATGAAATGGACAATAGGGTCTCTTCTACCATCGAAAGCTTCTAGAATCGACAATTTGAAGTCTGGTGGGTTCTGAGAGTTCCCGATGTCTGGAGTGAAGGGGTTGCGAGTGATGCAGTCCAAGCTTGCATGTGGTTCTCCACTGCGGGGTAGCGTCGAATGACATCGACGACTTGACTTTCAGTGACTATGCCTAGGAATGGATTCAAAATTTTGCAAATTGACGTTGGTGCCCTCAACGTCAAGTCCAATGTTAGAAAAAATTCAGGTGCTAAGCAAAATATACGGCTCAATCCTGACTTGAGGTGCCTTGACGTGCACGAAACCGAGATTAGGAACTATAGGAGTTCCTGTGTCCAAACCTGGGCGCATTGGCACTCGAGTGGCATCTCTGATGCCTGATCCTGAAGCTTGATTGGCTACAACCTGAGCTGAGCCTTAAACGGGGTTTGGGGTGTTACCCTTCGAGCCTAGCCGATCCGATAGCTGGCTGTGGATTAATGTCGACACGGGGTAATTCTTCGGTAATTTCCCCAAGTCCCGAGCTAATCCTTGCGGAACTCTAGCACTAGTCCCGACAATGTTTCCTTGGCCCGACTGCCTCATAAATCCTTCGAGTCGGGTGAGAAGAGTGGCCATGGTGGCCTCTTGGAGACGGAAACGTTCTTCCTATTGTTCCAAGCGAGAAGTAGGATCTTTGTTCAGATCTTTGACGACTCCATCGATGTCGTCTCGAGTGAGAGGTTAGATGGGTGTCCGATCGAGGAGAGTTCTTGCTCCTCCTCTGCACCAACTCCTTCTGAGCAAATGTTTTGCTTCCTTTTGACCATAGAAGGAAGCTAGAAAAGTTCATTCCCAAAAGAAAGTTAGGGTTGAATTCCAAAATCTGAAGAACAAAGTCGAAAGCTGAGGTCGAGAAGTAAAGCTGAAACTGAAGTCGAGAACTGAGACTGAAGCTGAAGCTATGTGTCCCCTTCCTGGCGCGCCAAAATGTTGACGTGGAAAATTGTCGTAGACTCAACACACGCAAACACCCAAGTGTATGTTTAGTATGAACACAATAATCCAAAATACAAAATGAAGTAATGCGGGGAGAACACAGTTTTTTATAGTGGTTCGGCACTAACACCTACGTCCACTTTATAGTAGTCATTCATCGTATATTTGTTGATTACAAAGTTTATATAAGTTCGACAATTTTAGTGTACATAGTTGTATAATAAACTTAGTCCGAAAAGTCCTTCTTCTTCCTTGAGTGAAAAGTGTGTTGACTTGGTCAACAATGTCCAAAATATAGCTTCAATATCCAAGGAACCCAAGAAATGTCCAAAATAGTCCAAAAAGTAGTGTAAATGTCCTTGTGAATGTCCAAAAGTTGATGGAAAACATTTGTGCAACGTTTTAGTCGTCCAAGCTATGTCCGATAGTCTTGGAAGAGAAGGTGGAAACCATTAATGGTGCTTGAGAGCTCCGAGAGTGCAAAAAAATCAACCCTTTTGAATGTCAAGCTTGGGGGTATTTATAGGTAGTGGATTATGTAGTAGTAGGTGAGATTTGGGGACCACACAGCAGAATTTCGAATCCCTGAAGATGCAACACCCTGAAATTTGTATCCTCTGAGGGACACAAAATTTTCGTATCCCCCTGAGGGATGCAAAATTTCGTATCCCCTTGAGGGAAGCGAAATTTCATATCCCTCTGAGGGATACACAAAAAGGGGGGATACAATTCGAAATTTCTGGAGGGATTCAAAGTATTTGGAAGTGAGGGATTCAAAATGCTGGTGAAGCGCATTTTGAGGAGTTGTGAAGCCTATGTGCGTACGAATTCTCTCAGACCTGAAAAGGCCGTGAAGACATTTCTGCACACGTTCACGAAAACGGGCGTAACTTTCAAACCGTAAGGCCGTTTGGGCCAAATGAAAGTTGTACTAGAAGCTAACTCAGAGGGCTACAAGAGTTACGGTGAAAAGCACCGTAATTCATGTTTTCGGGCCCAAAAGTTGTCATCTAAAGGGATTTTAGGACATTTTTATGCTTACGTCGTGGCTTCGACCAAACCACTTTGTGTTTTCTGACAATGTTTTTGACGTCTGACAGCTTCGACTAAAAACCGTGTCAACAAGTGGATCGCTTCATATTTGGGTTTCGGGAGGCTTCACTTCCTCTCTCTTACCTAGGAATAAACTTTTATCTTGGTCGTAAAGTCAATGCGATTTTCAATTCCTTTACTGACAAAGCAAGGAGAAATTTTTTGAACTAGAACTCGGCCCTCATCTCCCAGGCCGAAAGGTTGGTTCTCGTTAAGTTTGAGCTCGATTCTATTGGGTCACATGTCTTTGCAGCTGTGATGTCTATGAAACAATTGAAAAAACAGTTGCAAACTGTAAATCAATGAACAAAACAAAAATGGAAAACCAAATTTTATATTAAAACTGAAATCAGTCTATTATAGCAGCAAACTATGTTTATTTATACTGAAAGAAATATGAATTGGTGTCCTAAAATAACTCCCCTAAACAACTAAAAAAATCTGAAACTATAATAACCTAAGTACCAAGTAGATTGGAGCAGACTTATTCGTAGATCCTAAAACTGAGGAAGAAATAAACAAAAGTGATGCACTATTATTGCGACACCCTCCCTTAGTGCGAACGACGATCAACAACGCCTAATGCACCGCGAAATCCTTCAAACTTTGGCCTGCATAGTGCTTTTGTGAATATGTCCGCGACTTGATCATTTGTTCTAACATACTGCAATTAGATTTCATGATTTAACACCTTTTTTCGAACAAAATGTTGATGGACTTCAATATGTTTTGAACGAGCATGGAATATGGGATTATCTGCAAGTTTGGTGGTGCTCTCATTATCACACTTGATGGGAAATGCATAATCCAATTTTGGTGTAATTCACGTATAAGCCGCTTAAGCCAAATACATTCCTTTGCTGCCATGGTTGCTACCATATACTCCACCTCCGTGCTCGATAGTGCTGTTGTCTTTTGCTTTGAACTACACCACGAAACAGCAGCAGATCCGGTAAAGAAGCAATAACCATTTGTGGACTTCCTATCGTTTACGTCAGTAAAACCATACAATGAGAACACCTCTTGCTGCTTATACATTAGTCCATAGTTTAAAGTTCCTTTAACGTAGCACAGAACTCTTTTCGCTGCAGCTAAATGATGCAAACATGGCTACATCATGAACATTTGACAAAACAGTGTGGCATCTTGCATCACATCTTTTTCAGCTGTACGAAGTTTAAGTGATAGCTCCATCGGAGTTGAAACTTTTGTACAGTATTCCATGCCAAAACGAAACAATAAATTTTCAGCATAGTTTCTTTGTGAAAGAAATTAACCATCAGCTTTGTGTACCTTCAATCCGATAAAACACTGAGCTTCGCCCATGTTTTTCATTTCAAAACGAACTGCTAGCTGGTCTTTGAGATGTGCAATTTCATCTTCATCATCTCCGGTAATTATAATATCATCAACATATAAAAGTAGGACTGTATATTTTGATGATTTCACCTTGAAACATAAGATAGAGTCTGCATTTGATAAAGTAAAACCACAGAAACTTAAAAATTGTGAGATTTTACTATACCAGGCCCGAAGGGACTGTTTTAAACCGTACAGCGCCTTCTTGAGACGGCGTACTCGATCAGGAAACTGCTTAGACACAAAACCGAGTGGTTGTTCCATATATATCTCGCGATCTAAATCCCCATTGAGTAAAGCGTTCTTCACATCGAGTTTCCAAAGAGACCAACCTTTGTATGCTGCTAAAGAAACCATCACTCTAATAGTTACCGTCTTAGCTACAGGGCTGAAAGTATCCTCGTAATCCAAACCATATTCCTGAGAAAAGCCCCGAGCTACTAAGCGAGCTTTGTACCGTTGCGGACTGCCATTAGCCTTCTTTTTCACTTTATACACCCACTTACAAGATATGATTATAGCATCTTTTGGTTTTGGTACCAACTACCATGTACTATTCTTATAGAGTGCCGACATTTCTTCTTGCATAGCCACTTCCCAATCTGCAATGCCTTGAGCTTCCTTATAACATTTAGGCTCATCATCACTTGCATCACCAACTAGAAAACATGACGATATAGTGCATGCATTTAGTTGTACATCGTAGTTATTCAGGTAATCAGGCGTCCTGAGATTCCTTGTTGACCTTCGAAGCAACTGGTCAGGAGTAGGAACATCTTCTAGTTGTTGACTATCTTCAGCATCACTAGATTTTGGTTGCAGATCATCTTCTAATATAGAAGGAACTTGAACTCCATGATCCTCAAACACAGATGCATCCAAATGTGAATCACAGCTGGTTTGATTCATGATATAATAAGTCGATACCTCGTCAAAAACCACATCATGAGAAACAACAACCTTCTTAGTAACTGGATCCATACATTTCCAAACTTTTCTATGTGAATTTTATCCAACAAAAATACATTTGGTAGCCTTTGAATCTAGCTTAGCACGGTTACTTTTAGGTACATGTACGTAGCATACAGAACCAAAAATCCTAAAGTAGCTGGCATTTGGCTTAGAATTGTATAATAATTCAAAAGGTGATTTTGATATACCTGGCCATGGCGGAAGACGATTTATTACATGACACGCTGAATGCATAGCGGGTGTCCATAACTCTTTGGAATTTTTTTTATCATGTAACCATGATCGCGATACTACAGTGAAATGTGCTAATTTGCGCTCCGCAACCCTATTTTGTTGTGGAGTGTTGGGACACGTCATTTGACGCTGAATGCCATTCTCTTGGCAAAATTGAGTGAAACTAGAAGATAGATATTCGCCTCCATTATCAGTACGCAAACATTTAATCATGGATCCAAAATCATTTTCCACCATAAGCTTGAACTACTTAAAATATTCAACCGCTTGACTCTTGATTAACAGAAAATATACCCAACTATATCGAGAGAAATCATCGACCATCAACATCATATATTGTGAACCACCATAACTTACTGTTTCATTGGTCCCATAAGATCTGAGTGAACTAACTCAAACATCAAAGAGGACCAATTTGCTGATTTTGGAAAAGGTAGACGCTGCAATTTTCCGTATTGACAACTAGAACAAATCACACCTGGTTGTGATGGTTATAATAATGGTACCCCATCAATCAGTTTATTTTTCGATATCGTTTGTAGCAATTGAAACCCAACATGTCCAAGCCGTGCATGCTAGAGTGAGGCACCATCATTCCTGCTAGTTTTCTCAACATAAGCTTCCCCTCAGTAAGCACATACAAAGTCTCCTTCTTTTGTCCCTTAAAAACCACATTAGCATCAACAGTTTTTAAATTTGAAAAGACACGAACGTCATTAGGACCAAATAAAACATAATTTCCATTTTCTGTTAACTGAGATACAGACATCAAATTCTTTGTCAATCCAGGAACATGAAAAACATCTTTAATAGAAATTTCAGCCCTATTTGCCCTTGCTACCTCGACAAGACCTTCTTGAGTTATTGGATGTACTGTATTATCAGGGGTAACAATTGCACGATTTTGCTTATGTGGACGAATATTTGACAGTAATGTAACATCACTGGTGGCATGATGCGAGCACCCTGAGTCGATGATCCATTCCTTCTGATAATCTATGGAAACATTTGCCTCCACTTGTACATCATTCTGGCGCACCATCTCACTTTTGTTGCTCGGTTGATTGATGACTTCAATTGAGAAACACTGCTCCCGTTTTGGCTCGCCGTCATCCTTGGCTTCATGGACAAAATTTGCACCATCTCCCTTGACCTTAGTACGATAGTTTCGATTTATATGACCAGGTTTTCCGCACCTGCTGCAACTCACTTTAACACGACAACCTCGCTTAACATGTCCTAGCTTGCCGCATCTATAACATGTTATAGAATTCCTTCTAGATTGCCCATTTGATTTTTCACTTCTACTTTCATTTGAAGTATGATTTTGCTGAAACTTCCCTTTCTCTTGATCCTTAGAATAAAGAACATCAACTGCTTGTGGACTTGACTGATTTAGCGTCTGCTTCACTAATGCTTCTTGATTTGAAAGCAAATTTTCAAGTTCAATAATTGATGGCTGAGTTGTCCAGCCTTGAATTGATGATATGAATGGCATAAACTCCTTGCGCAAACCACGGATGAGATATCGTCGCAATCGAGCATCACTGATGGGCATCTGTATCCAACTCTATGATTTCAGTGCACAAATTCTTAACTTTCAGAAAATAATCTGAGAATTGGAGAGTACCTTGAGTTACTCCTGCTAATTCATTTTCCAAATACTACAGACGCATCATGTTCTTTTGAGTGAACAACCTTTCCAATGTATACCACATTTCATACGGCGTCTTAGAATCTCGCACATGCTCGATGTAGTCTTTACTGGCTGACATTCGCAAAGCAAACAGGGCCTTTCCGCATTTGATTTTCCATTTTTTCCTTGGTTCAACATTCTGTAGTGTGTCGTCTGAAATTACTTTCTCATCACCAGCGACCATATCCCACAGATCTTGTCCTTGGAAAACGCCTCCATGCATAGCTTCTAATAAAAATAATTGTTACCAACGAGCTTGTCCACCCCACTCGTCTGAGAAGAACTGTTGTTGTTGTTGTGTTCATTTTATCTTTGATAACAAATTGATAACTTTAAGCAAACACTTGATTTCAGTAGTGACTCTGATACCATGAAACAATTGCAAACATAGTTGCAAACTGTAAATCAATGAACAAAACAAAAATGGAAAACCAAATTTATATTAAAACTGAAACCAATCTATTACAGCAGCAAACTATGTTTATTTATACTGAAAGAAATATGAATTGGTGTCCTAAAATAACTCGTCTAAACAACTAAAAAAAAATCTGAAACTATAATATCCCAAGTACCAAGTAGATGGGAGCAGACTTATTCATAGATCCTAAAACTGAGGAAGAAATAAACAAAAGTGATGCACTATTATTGCGACAGCCTACTTCGCCTTCTTTCATTCCTTTCGTACGTTAGCCTCGTCTTTTTTCTTTGGAAGCGGAGACGATTCTAGGAGATATTAATGGGTCTCCTATGATAGCATATGTCGCCTTAGGCGTGAAAAGGGTCTCGGCCTTCGGAAGCCTCAAGACGTACATGTGCAAAGCTTACGCCTATAAGTTTTGGGCTCGTTCCAGATCCATGGACTCTTTGTAGGCATCGTTTCTCCATGCTGAATATTGCATCTTTTGCCTACAGATTATCCTCGGATCCCATCTTATGCTAATGAGACTTGGAAACAGATGCAGCCAGTAAAGTCCTTCTCTGAAGGGCACGATCGTGGATTTGCCTAAAATGGTCGCCCTTTTTCCCTTAGTGCGGCTTGGAAATCTGCTAGAGTTCTCGTGGGTCATAATCTTGATTTCTTTTTCATTTGGGACAAACGCATTCCTTCCAAATCCTCCATTCTTATGTTCCATGAGGGGCTTCCACTAGATGTGAACTTTATGAGGATTGGAATCTCTTTGATGTCTCGCTGCTGGTGTGGTCAAGTTGGCTATTTGGAATCGATAACACATTTTTTTGGGGATAGGGAATGCGCTATCGCTGTTTGGTCCAACTTCGGGTCTCTGGTTGGCTCTCATGGGCTCCACCATTCCTTGTTAGATTTGCTTTGATGTTGATGGGCAAGGCGAAAGAATCTTAGGTCGACCCTTTTCAGACTCATTCCTTGTCTCATCAACGAGCATTTTTGGTATTTTCGGAATAAAACGGTTTTTGACGAGTCCCCCATGATTTCGGGATGTACCATTCGTAGAGTGTCGTATGATGTCTTTTTTGCTTTTCGGGGTAGACCGTTTTTGGACAACCTCAAATTTGCTTCTGTTTCGTTAGCTTCTACCTTTTCTATCACTCGAGGTTCGCGACCGAGAGAGGGGATGGGATGAGGGCTTTGTTTTCTCTTCAGGTGTTGGGCTTGGTAGTTGTTGTATCAGATTGGTTTCCTGTTCTGGGATGTTTGGAGATGGTTTGTCTTTTTGCCTATCGGACTCAATGGAGTGGAGCTTGCTCCTTGGATAGATATTCTTTCGAGTTGGTTGGATGGACTTTGTCTGCTGCAGATTAGCTCGGACTTGATCTCCCGTTTGGTAGGTGGGTCGGAGCGCATTTGCCTAGATTTTTATGCGTCTGTTGTTCTTTTTGGCTGAGTCGTTGGGGCTTGCAGGGTCCTTGGGGTTTGGTGTTTTCCGAGTTATTTTATATTGCTCTTGCATTTGTGTAGTTTAGTAGGCATTCCCTTCTTTTTGTCGTTTTTCAGCGGTATGATTCATATTTGGTTTTAGGGGTGTGCGATCAATTTTGCGGCATGTCTTTGTGATAATTTAATATTCGCTTAGTATGTCTTTTGTAAGCGATCAAAAAATGATGTTTTTTTTCTCCTTTTGTTCTTCACGAAAGGGGAAAAAAAGGAGAGAGACACGTTCGTACGTGCGTATATATGAGTATGCACCGGCACAGTTGGCGTTGTTGGTTAGTTCATCATTATAAAAGTCTAACCGCACTTCTTCAGTAAGTCACCTATAACAGAACTGTATCAAAATCAAATGAAGATATGAACAAAGACGTCAATGGTTGACACTCACCTAATATTCTTTGTTCTTAATTATTCAACCCGTTCGTTGCATTGCGATGCCCCTAACAGAAGTAAATTAAGATACAAAGATGTTTGAATGCAAACAACAAGTTGAAAGAAACAAACAGCAACAACCCCAAAACAAAGATAATTACATCCAAACTAAACAAAGCACAACTACTTATAATTAAGAATAATGATTGAACAGAATATAACTACATATATTTTTGCCGTTTGTGTATGACCTACAACAATCAAATACACAGAATAAAACCTGGAGATAACACAACACCTTCAACAAAAAAGGAACAAAAATATCTATAAACACTGAAGATGCTGTTGCTAGAACTGGGAGTATGGATCATACCTTTCACACTCGTTCTTGCACCATTGAGGCGGTTAGTAATTCTGATATCAGCAGTTGAACAAGTTTATGCAACTGTTATTGGCAGCTTACACACTGATAGAGATTTATGGAGCGACCTTGCAAGTCTCAAGTGCTATCTTAATGTGAAGCGCAAGGCAGAGTTTTCTTTGATGGCATGAATTTCTTGATATTTGAATTAATATAGAAACTGATATGGATGTACTATCTTCTCTCCTTTTCTTTTTCCTGTATTCAGAGCAAAAATGCATAGCAATCTATGGAGAAGTTCCCTGATTAAACTGTATTAATAATGAATAAATAGTATATACAGGCATCTTCCTTTCTATGGATCGATCATAAGATGATTAAACTGTCATAATTGGTGATCATTTTATTTGCCTAGCTACCCCAGATTATAATGATTAAACTGTACTAAGAATCAGTGCACCACCACTATTGTTGCTACTGTTACTGTCATACACCAGTGTCTGAGTATGATATTTTTTATGGTTTTGATTTTGAATACCATGCATTAACCACATGATGACTGTAACTAGTTTGAATAACTAGTGGTCATTAGTTTGATCCATCCCAATTATATTTAGTAACCAACTTTAAAACGAAGAAGATACATTAAAAATATCTAGTTTGTTTGTCGCTTTGTTCTCAACCTGGGATTGGATTTGTTTAAAGGATAAAGACTTAAATACAATGACGGATTCCTGGTAGAAAACGTTGCAAGGTGGACCACGCAAAAAAAAGGATTTAGTTTTGTCCAAATTAATCAATGAGCCACTGCCACTACATATAAGGCCGACATCAATATTGTACTGATGCTTAAGCCGACCTCATTGCAGTGATGATTCACCATAATAAGCATAGATATATATATTGTAACTGTCGGTGTACATTTAATATATATCTGCTAATCTGCCATTAATATTATATACATATCAATACAGAAATTTGTTGAGGAAGAAGAAAGCAAAATAGGGATCAAATAAACTGAAGATGTTATTAGAACTAGGAATGTTGGTCTTACCTTTCACATTCGCTCTTGCGCCTTTACGGCGGTTGGTGATGCTAGTCTCGAGAATTCAACAAGTTTATGCAGCTCTTGCTGGCAATGAATACAACTATGGAGATTTCTGGAGAAACTTAGCAAGTATCAACTCCATGAGTTAACCAAGGTTCAAATTGGATGTCGGCCATCATCACTATATAATATGAACCATTGCTTGTTGTGAAGTTTTTCTCTGTTGAATTTTTTGATTGTTGAATTGCTATGGATACTTCTATGTATGTGATACAGATAGCCTAGATGATCACCCATAGGTGTATTCTCTAATTTTATTTTTCTTCTATAATATATGGCAAAAATGTATAGTACATTTTTCTTAGTTATTTTGCCAAACCATTCATGTTTAATACAGCGCATAATAGTTTTCATTACTTCAATTTAGAAGCAAAGAAACATACGTTCCACAGCTACACCACTTTTTTTTAAGGACATTAGAGGCAGGTCCCTGCCTAAGCAACATATTTTTTGTTATTTTTTTCTCTGCTACTGAAAAATAATTTAAAAAATTGTGAATATCAAAAGAACATTACTAAAAAAAAGGGCAAAAATGTATGCATTTATAGTCAATAAATGCAAATACATCTGCAATTATTCACATATATACATTGCAGGTGATTAAAAAACAAATATAAAAATGTTTACGTTTATTGTGAATAAGTGCAAATATATCTGAAATTATCGGACAGTGTATTGCAGACATGTCTCAATGTACAAAAAAACGGCGGACATATCTGCAATTTTTCGGTATATTTGTTTTTCTACAATTTTACTAGAAGTGATATATTTTTCATTTATATGCAATGTTCATCATTTTTAGTTGATTTTTCTGCAATAATGTGATGTTTGAATAAGTATAGACATTGAATTTGTAAATTTGAAGCATGCAACATTTTGATATAATTACTACGATGTCTGCAATTTTTCAAAAAATTACAAATTTTCCTGCATTTTTGCCGAAGCTTAAATTTTCTTTTATTTGTTTTTTGTTTCTAAAGCATTTTTTGTACTTCCTTACTTAATTTTTTGAAAAATGACTTCCTTACTTAAATACGAAGATAATTATATATTAAATTATGATTTGAAGTTTCGTAATTTTTCACGTTGATTTTTTATGTTTTCTATAATGATTTTTGAGAAACAATGACCTAATTTACAAAGCTTTAAAATAGTGCATTTTTGTATATTCTGGAACTCAACAGAGACTTTAGTTAAATTGGCTTTTTTTTTTTTTTTTTTTTGGTTAGATGGTTAGTTATAAAGAGAATGACTCATTGTTACTGTTATGTACTCCCTCCTATCCACAATATATGACGTTTTGGAATTGTTCACACGGATTAAGGCACTTAAAACTTGACTTATTTACCCTTACTTGCACATTAATGAATGCAATGGAAGTTTTGGAATGTAGCTGGAGAGATTGGAAAAGCTGTGAAAGGTTTTAATGAATGCATTGGAACACAGCTACATGCGCACATTTCCATAATACAAAAGTAAAATGATGCATTGGAACACAGCCGCATGCAATATCTATGAAGGGTTAAAAAGGGAAATAAAATGTTTTTTTATGTAAAACGTCCTATATTAAGAAAAATATTCTCTCCTACAAAACGTCATATAATATGGATAGGAGGGAGTACATGCTGATGATTGAGCAAAAATACACAAAATAAAACTATCCATATGCATGTATTGTAGCTGTTGGTGTATGACCTACATCAATTAATTGTGCAAAATAACAGTTGGGAAACAAAATATCTGCCTTAATATTAGACATATCAAAACACAATCCTTGGAAGGAGGAAGAAAGGGAAGAAGAAAAAAAAGATCAAACAAACTGCTGAAGATGATGTTGTTAGAAATAGGTATATGGGTCATACCCTTCACATTTGTTCTTGCACCAATAAGGCGGTTGGTGATTCTAGTGTCCGAAGTTCAAGAAATCTATACAAGTGCTATTGGCGGTGGATATAACTATAGAGACTTATGGAGCAACCATGCAAGTCTTCACTCCATGAATTACTCAAGTTTCGGCATGGCGTGACTGTATTTTGTATGAAGAACTGCGCTTGTTGTAGAGTTTCTCTAAATGGCTTCCTTGATCGTGTATAAACTTCAATGTTCAATGCATGTACCGCTGGTGGTTAAGAAGACTGTAGACTTCTAGCAATCGTTTCCATATTTTATTGAATTGCGTTTTAAGATATCTTTAATTGTAATTATGATAAGTAAATAGTATAATATAGAGATGAAAAGGTATAAATTTCGTTTTTATTCCCTGCTCTATGTTGGATTATTCCCTAAATTTTGTATAACTATTAAGAATTCATTCTTCACGTTACTGTTAACCTGTTTTTTGGTCCGATTCCCAAGAGTACATTAAATGCGCTCAACCCAACGTATCGCGTGAAGTTGAGGCCGAAAAGGGGGCGCTTAGGAGTGAAAGAGACAGGATCAAGAATGAGCTGCACCGCTCGCAACCTCACAGCACCTAAAAGACATCTACAAACAAAGCTCAGACCCCGAAGGAGTTACGAGCCTCAACAACCCAGCCCCCGGATTCTCGCGCCCTTCGGAAAAACTTCGCACCCAGCAGGGTGCAAAATTTCAAACCCAGTGGGCGCGAAATTTCAAACCCATGTCCGGGTTCGAAATTCCGAGATGCGCAGGTGATGGGCTCGAATTTCTGCTAGTGATCTCCTATTTCTACCTACTCCTACCTAATCCTACCTACTTACACTCCAATAAATAGCCCATGGCCTCACACTTCAAAGAGACTGGATTTTCTTTACTTGAGAACTTCCTAGAGCTTCATGAACTCCATTAATGACATCTCCCATTTGAGGAAGAAAGAGAATTAAATATTCTTTTTCTCAAATACCTTGCATATTTCAATTATGAAAGTGAATGTAATGAGCATGACTCTACCTTGTAATTCTTGAGTGATCAATAAAAGTTCAACATCCTTCCAAAGTGGACGTAGGCCTAATCCGTGGCCGAACCACTATAAATACTTATGTCATTTACCGCTTTCTCTTACCTAGTCTTGCGACCACACTAACTATTCCTAGTAATGAGAATCTTTGGTGTTTACGATATTTTTTGCCGTCAACATTTGGTGCTTTCAGTGAGAACTGAAGTTAAGATTTGCGTCTTTCTTCCACATTATCATCTCGACTTCGACTAGCTTGAGGTTCCTCGCTCAACCCACTGTCGAATCCGCTTACGACGGTAAACAAGTCAAAGAACCCAATGGTCGGCTCTACAGCCGCAGCCGAGGCCGGTACATCCCAGCAACCTCAACCAGTAGACGCCCCGGCCACTAATGAAACCATCCCTTCTATTGTGGACCCCGAATCGCCCGTCACGCAAGCTCAAATTCGCGCGCTTAATGAAAAATATGAGAACACCGCGGTCGAGCTCAACCAAGCATTAAGAGATAACATCAGCCTTATGCGACAACTTCAAGAAAGTCAACGCGTCGTCGCTCAACTTCAACTAACTTGAAACAATGCTCGACCCCAACCAACTGCCTCGGAAACTTCCTCTTTCGAGTCAAGGGGCCCACACCAAAGGAGGAGGTTCAGCCTCATCAACAACGTCGCCGCTCGTACCAATGTCCTCGATAACGGTAACGGTCACGCCGACGGGAATGTGAACGGCAACGGCGACCGAACTACAGTCACATACAGCGAGGGGGCATAGTACCGCGACCGCTCTCGCTTGATTATCAATGACGGACCAGATCCTACTAGCCAACCTCTTCCTCGACACAACCCAATGGTCGCTAATCAGGGTGAGGGGCCCGCTATTCCAACGACCCGCGCTCATTTGGAACAGGATCCGCATCACCCCGCTCCACCTCACCGTCCGCACCTAGACCCAATCATAGATGTCGAGGACACGGAGGAAGACGATCCGGACATCCATCATAAAAGACGACCTCGCAATAGGACTTCGAAACCACGTCAAAACCCGTGGATCCCGATGGAGGATCCGCACCCGACTTATCTCCCCGACATGGTACGAAGAATCATGAGAGAAATGCGAGGGGGCGCACACGGCGCATGGGAAGCTCACATTAGGCGAAACCCCTTCACAAGAAGAGTAAATGAGGCCCAGTGGCCGAGGCGTTTTAGCATGCCACAAATGTCGCTCTATGATGGTACCACTGGTCCCTTTGCCTTCTTGAATCGATATGAATGGCAAATGGACTCGAGTCGGGGTAATGATCCAGCCAAATGTAAATGCTTTCCGGTCTTCATATCCGGTACCGCCTTATTTTGGTTCTCTCGCCTCCCACTCGATTCCATTAACAACTTCGGACAACTAGCAACTGAGCTAGTCAAGCAATTCAGGGTGCATATTCCGACTCCGAAGAATGCCCTCACTTTATCCAACCTGTATCAGGGGCCCGCCGAGTCACTCAAAAGCTATCTCTCCCGGTTTAACATATCTCTCGCCGAGGTCGAGGATCCAGATCCTCGCACCATACTCTTTCAGTTAGCAAAGGGTGTCCTCCCCACTTCAGAGTTCGGACCTAGATCGATCGAAAGCAGCCAAAGAATCTCGACGCCTTTTATGAGAGGGCAGATCAATACTTGTGCCAAGAAGAGGCAAGGCAAAACAGACTTTCCGCCACAAGTCGTCCCAATGATCCCCAGACAGACACTGCCAATAACAACCTCAGAGGTAGACGAGGCGGAGAACCCTTCGACAAAAATAGGGGGTAGGCCCCTATAGGCAAAAATCAAACTATGGCAGACCGGATGGACGGAACAACGAGCAAGCCCCACCAGAATCTAGAAAGCCCGGTTCTCGCCAAACCTTCGAGACCTACACTCTATTGAATGAAGAGATAGAGACAATCTACTTGGAAACATGTAACACATTGTCATACAAGAAGCCGCGCTCAGAGAATCAACTGACCGTGAGAAGAACACCGGGAGGTACTGTCAATATCATGACGTGTACGGGCACGACACCAACGAATGTCGCCAACTTAGGGATGCAATTGAGAAACTTATTCGTGAGAAACGGCTCGAGCAGTATGTCCAAGATCCCTTTCCCCCTGAAGCAAACTCACAGCCTCCAGCTCCAGCTCCACAAGCAGCCATCAAGGTAGCTCTGGGACCGTCTAACCCAAAATGAGGGATCGTGATCAACACCATATGTGGCGGACCTTACCCCACACACAACAGCTTTCGAAAAATGGAGGAGTATGTGAGTTCCATAAAGTATGCTACTTAAGAAGCCTGCTCCGCTCTCCCTGAGTACATCCCATCCAAGTTACAAAAAACCATGCGGGACGACATCGTCTTCCGAGAAAGAGAATCGACAGGGGTGGAAATCTCGACCATCGATCCACTAGTCATTATTGCCCAGATTGGTGCCACTTCCGTTCGAAAGGTCTTAATCGACTCAGGGAGCTCGGTCAACATCATCTTTAAGGCCGCTTACGACCAGATGAAATTGGAAACGAATGATTTAAAGCCGTGTCACGCCTCGATTCACGGGTTCAACGAAGCCTCTAGTTCCTCCGTAGGGATGATCGACCTACCTGTTGAACTAGGCGAGGGGGACCGAAGCCGAGTCTGAATTCTCACTTTCATGGTTACAGACATCAACTCCCCCTACAATGCTTTCCTAGGGCGCCCCTTTCTCACCGAATTCTGAGTTTACATGGCACCATGGTCTCTCCTAATGAAATTCCCGACGGAAAATGGAATTGGAACCGTTAAGGGCGATCAAGTAAGCGCAAGGGAAAGTTACGCAATAGAATGGAAGAATGCATGCAATAAGGACAAGGGCAAAGTCGTGCCCACTCCTTCTTGCGCCAAGAACATCTAGCAATCAGCGGCGTCTGGGCCCTGGCTCATGCGCCACTGTCGTCTTTCCGATGACCTCAACCCACGGAAGGACGAAGAACCCGAGTACGAGAGGGCTACCCCGGTCGAATCCACAGTGGACGTTCCCGTCAACCTCGACGACCCATCAAGGGTGTTGAAGGTAGGGTCACAACTCCACCCAGTAATCAAAGAAGATCTCATATGCTTCCTGAAAGCCAACCTAGATGTTTTTGCATGGACTCACTCCGACATGAAAGGCATCGACCCCGCGATCGCCTGCCATTCCCTTTGCTTGGATCCCAGAGTGCCTCCAGTCAAACAGAAGCACCGCTTCTTGGGGACCGAGAGGTCCAAAGCACTCGAAGAAGAGATAGAGCGCCTGCTCAACAATAACTTCATTCGCGGAGCTGACTATCCTGAATGGGTTTCCAATCCAGTTCTGGTTTAAAAATCCAACGGTAAATGGCGAACATGTATCGACTTCTCCGACCTAAACAAGGCGTGTCCCAAGGAAAACTTTCCGCTCTCGAAGATCGATCGATTAGTCGACTCGACTGCCGAATACTAGCTGCTATCTTTCATGGACGCCTATTCAGGCTATAACCAGATCCTGATGAGCCTCCGTGACCAAGATCATACCTCGTTCAAAACCGACCTCGGGCTCTACTGTTATCGTGTTATGCCATTCAGCCTTAGGAATGTCGGCTCCACCTATAAACAAATGGTTAATCGACTCTTTAAAAATCAGGTTGGGAAGTCCATGGAGGTGTACGTGGACGGTACACTGGTAAAATCCAAAATATCAAGCGATCACGTCCACGACCTCTACGAAATGTTCGATGTCCTCCGCCAGTACGACATGAAACTCAACCCCCTGAAATGCTCCTTCAGGGTCGCCTCGGGAAAATTCTTGGGTTTCATCGTCAATTCTCTAGGCATCGAAGCCAACCAGAAAAAATCCAAGCTATTCGGGACATCCGAGTCCCCGAGAACATCAGGGATGTCCAAACTCTGAACGGAAAGATCGCCGCTTTAAACCGGTTCATCTCTAAGGCCACCGACAAGTGCATCCCCTTTTTCGTTTCGCTTCGAAAAGGGAAACGCAATTTTGAGTGGACTCCTGAGTGCGTCTCCGCGTTCAAGGAACTTCTAGAACACTTAGAGCGACCACCTATCCTTCTTAAGCCTATAGACCATGAGGACTTATATATTTACATGGTGTTTCTGCGCAGGCAATCAGCTCGGCATTAATACGCCTCGAAGATCGCATCCAATGGCCCGTCTACTATATTAGCAAGCGACTAACGGTGGCAGAGAAGAATTATTCGAAAGTAGAGAAGCTGGCATTCTGCTTATTGATTTCCTCCAAAAAGCTCTGACCGTACTTCCAGTCTCATCCCATAAAAGTTTTCACTGACCAACCACTGCGTCTGGTCCTACAGCGACCCGAGGCGCCTGGACGATTACTAAAGTGGAGCATAGAGTTAAGCCAGTTCGAAATAACCTTCATCCCCCGACGAGCCATCCTCGGCCAAGCTCTCACGGATTTCATTGTGGAGTTCACAACCCCCGAGGAGGCTCCTGCAGAAAACGCTGGAGCCCCCAACGCCTAATGGAAATTGTTCTTAGATGGCTCCTCTAACAGGAAGTGGTCCGGGGCCGGAGTCGTTCTCATCACCCCTGAAGAGAGCCCAGTGTACTACACGCTAAGGCTGAATTTCCCTGCCACCAACAACGATGCAGAATATGAGGCCTTGATTGTCGGGCTTAGAATCATGATCGAACTCAAGCTAGAGACCGTCCACATCTTCTTCGATTCACAGCTTATCATCAAACAAGTGCTAGGAGAATATCAAGCGAAAGAGGGACGACTTTCCCAATACCTGGCCCGGGTTTAGGAGCTACTCGCCTACCTCAAACATTTCACCATCACCCATGTCCCGCGCGAGCAAAAAGAAAAAGCAGATTCCCTCACCAAAATGGCGAGCTCCGAAGATCCGCAACTTAACGGATCCTCCCCGGTTGAAGCCCTCAACTATCCGAGCATCAAGCAAAGGCAAGTGGAGGCGATCATGAGCACCGAACCCGAGCCCGAGTCCTGGATGACGCCAATCAGAAATTACCTGCAGCACGGGATCCTACCAAAGCATTACAAGGAAAAGCGCGTGCTCACTCGCCAGTCGACCCTTTACCTTCTTATGGATGGAGTACTCTACTGTAGGGGTTTCTCCGTTCCCTCGCTCCGATGAGTAGCCCACGGCGACGCCCTTCGAGTACTAAGCAGTGTGCATGAAGGCGAACGCGGCGACCACACCGGGGGGCAAACTTTGGCCAGAAAGATTCTCAGGCATGGCTATTACTGGCCCACGCTCGACTAAGACGCCGCGTACTACGCTCGCAAGTGCGATAAGTGCCAGCGCTTCTCTAAGATCCTAAGAGCCCCGCCTACTGAATTATCTCAAATGGTCAGCCCATGGCCATTCGCCATGTGGAGGATCAACATCATCAGAACTCTACCAATGGCTAGAGGCGGGGCACGACACGATGTCATCGCAGTGGATTATTTCACCAAGTGGGCCGAGGCTGAAGCTCTCTCCACCGTTACCACGAAGAAGATGATCAACTTCGTTGTCCGTAACATCATTACCTGCTATGGAGTGCCTCAAGCCATCATCTCCGACAACGGCACTCAATTCGAGAGCACCAAGTTTAAAGCTTTCTGTCAGCGTCACGACATCGAAAAAAGATTCTCAGCAATCCCATTGAGTCACGTATTTCGATCCAAGGACGAACCAAGATTTACTTCTGGGATCACTCGACTTGTTGGAAGAGAAGAGGAACGAGGCCGATATCAGAGCCGCCGCCCAACGACAGCGAGTATCCCTATACTACAATTCCATGGTCCGCCATAAGGACCTCAACATCGGCGACCTCATTCTAAAGCGGGTTTTTCCCCTGCCAACAGGCCTCGCTGGGAAGGCCCGTACTCCATACATCGAAAGCTCAGCGATGGAACTTTCAGACTCGCCACCGTCGACGAAGCTGAACTCCCAAGGGCATGGAACAACGAACATCTCCGCCGCGAATTTACATAACTCAGCTCACGGTTGTTTATGCTTTTCAAACAATGTTCTACTTTTTCAGAAATCCAAGGCATTGTTAAGGTTGTTACTGTCCAAGTTGTTAGTAGAAATGATGTTCAGTTTCCTATCCCCATGTTGTTTACTTCTCATGCAATGTGTCTTGTTAGTTCCGACAACCGGCTTGATTTACGCCTACGGCTGCCGCATCGGCACTCCGAGCACGGAAGCCGGTGCCGCCGTCCCAACCTCGAGGCAACAATCGAGGCTGAAATACTTGGCTACGCCCGGCACCCCGCGCACGGGAGCCGGCAGCGCTACTCGAGTCGCCAGCCCGCGGCATGACCGAGTCTAAACAACCACTAACTCGAACCTCGGCCCAGTGCCGATGCCGAGGATAAATCATTCTGCGCCCTAGTCCAGGCGGCTTGGCGCTACTCAGCGACCGACTAAGATTGATGCAAATATCTCTTAATTGGTTGCGGGTGTCGGTCGAATCTTGGCGCAGCACCAAGACCGACCTTAAATCGTTTCTTTCCCTTTGCTCTCAAGGCTTAGGGACATTCCATGGCCACGATCGGAACTTACAAGCTGATGATCGGGACAGAAAACTACGCAGGCGAATAAATGACGTCTAGCGGCTCGCACCAACCCGATGAACAACGGCAGAGCCACCCACCTGGCGGACCGCACAACGCGACGCCCTACGCCTTCGCTATACTTGGGTTAACCTCGGGCCACTCAAAACTGCAGGCGTACAGCCTGGTTTCGCAAACCACGGGTTTCCTTAGCTGTGGGAAACTTACTGAAACCAGCGTTTTATTTTACCTCTCTAGAATAATTTATCCAGAGACGACCCCCAATCGCTTTTGTGACAAGGTTGACAATAAGTATGCTTATGAAACTGGAAAACATAAAAAGAACATCTGAACACTTGACAAAAAATGTGATCTTTACTAATTCCTATTTCATTTTTAAACACACACACCTACCAAACTATGTGTCTAACACTTTTACTCTCTAATGACAGGGTGTACATGAGAACCACACCGTGTCTTGAAAAACTAAAAGCGAGGGCCATACTCGCGTAAATTATCGGCCTACACTACCAAAACAACGGTAACCTCTACTTAGGCTACTAACTCTAATCATGCTTTTTCTTCTTTTGCTTGTTCCTTTTTGCAGATTCAGCACTCGATGGATCATCCTTCGCGCCAGGTCTCTTCTTTCCTGACCCGCACCTGTTGCCTCGGCCCTTGGTAGAAGTAGTCGATCCATGAGAAACCTGGAGGCGCTTCTCTTTCGCGCCCTCGCCACTAGAGACCTCGGTAATGTCAATAAGGGGAACATGCAGCGTAGACTTAGAGGCATCCCTAGCAGCAGCGCCGGCCACAGCGTCACCTTTTTCCGGGATCACCTTGCCTTCCAGCGCAGCTTTCTCCTTGGCCTCTCTGGCGGCCCGCCTCGCCGCGAGCTTCTGTGACCTATGAGGTGCAACAGCGTCAGCCTTGGTTTTCTCAAGTGTCTCAATAGCCCTTTACTGGGCTTCCCCGTCCTCCCTTTTCTTATGGGCCTCGTCATCAACCCTCTTCTTCCCAGCCTCCTCATTGGCTCTCCTCTTCGCGACAGTGTCAGCAGCTCTCGCCTCAGCATCCTGCCGAGTCTTCATTAGGATCGCTTTCCTGGCAGCCTCGTCGTGCTCTCGCTTCTCCTTTACTTCTTCACACTTGGCCACTATCTTGGCCTATTGACTCGCCACCATGGCCGCCACCGAAGACACATCGGCTTCTACTGGACCTCTGGTCGGGGCACCCCGCCCGTCGACCACCTCTCCTTCCTCGTTAAGAAAGTCGACCATGCTAGAAGTGATTCTTATGCTAGAAGAGGTATTAAGTTGGTCGCTACCCTCTCCAACCTGTGTTCCTACGAGGCCTGGCCCAGATCCGGTCAATGATGGGATCACGGGGGTAGGACCTGTCGCCGCCACGGACTCAGGAGGAACTGCATAGCAAAGACACAACTGTTTAGTTTGCGAAATCGATAATCACTTCATCTTCAGGGATGCAGAATAAAAGGAAGTTACCTATGGTCAAGAATGGCGTGGGAATGATAGGAAGAGTGCTTGCGGCAATAGGTGCAGTGAGACTGCTACTCCCTAGTGCCGGGAAGTCAGGATTGTACTTAGTGGCGACATGGGACACATCCCCAGGACCACTCATCCTAGCATATTCGGGGGCTAGTGGCTGATGGGAACTTCCCCCCGTGGATGCTTCTGCCACAGTCACGCCCTCGGTCATCCTAAACTTCCCCTTATCCTCAGCGAACCTTGCCAACCTTTCATTCTCGGCATCCTCTCTTAACAGCCTCCTTCCTTCCTCCAGCTTCTCGCGCTCGTCACTGTCCAAGAGAATGTCTGCAAGTTGGCGCTCGTCTAAAGTACGTACGTCCACTTGACGCAAGAAGGCCTCGTAAGGGACGAATCTCTCCCAAGTTCTGGCTAGCTCGCGGGGATAGTCCTCAACCCACGAAAATCCTCGGAATCTCAAAGCTTTTACATACATATTGTGGATACTCTCCTCGAAGGAGGATCCAATGCGGAATTCCGCATCATCCAACTGTCCCTTCAGCTGCTCTATCTCCCTCACATGTTCGGCCTTTATACCCTCAGCCTCGCTCAACACGTCCCTATTGCTAGCTTCAGCATCTTCCTTCGCTTTCCTCATCGCCTCAAGCCGCCTCTTCAGCTCAGCAACTTCGGCATTTTCAGCCCGCAGTCTTTCATTTTCCTCCCTCAAAGCGGCGTTATTATTCTGGAGTTCGGTGACCCTCTCATTGTCTTTCTCCAAAACGTCACACGCTCGCTTTAGATCGGCCTTGTCCTTCCTTAGTTTCGTAGTCTCAGTGGTTAGATCAACCACGGTGGCTTTATAATTCGGGATGGTGTGCCCCGACTCCCTCTTCAGTTTGTCATAAGCTTGTGTTATCTCATCTGCAACGACAATGCTAGCGTTAAAGGGTCTGGTAATGCGTGAAAGAGAATTTACGATGCGAGAAACGGACATACCTATCCTCTTAGTCAAAGCTTCGACGGTGGTCTTCTCGGCGGCAAGCTCCCGGTTCTTCTTTCTGATTATCTTCGAAAGCCAGAAGGAATACTTGTTGAACTCGTTGGTTTGATGATAGGAAGCCTTCACGTGCATCCATACCTCCCCAGACTCTCTGTCAGGGGTCAGACGAAGATTGGGAACAAACTTCAACTCGTCGAAATAGTACCGAGGGAAATGGTGTTTCAGGGACGCCCTCCGCTCCTCTATGGATAACCCTCGAAACTGGGGTTCTGTCAAGTCTGGCACCTCTATCTCAGTCTCTCTCTTCGGCCTCGGCCGGCCGAGGGGCACTTCCTTTTCCCTATCAAGATTAACGGGAACTGGTGGGGAAACCGACGGGGGAGTTGTCGAAGGCAGGGATTGAGAGCCACCAATGTTAAGTCGAGCATCTCCTGCAGATACGCGAATAGAAGATGGAGGAGTCGGAGATCGCCTAGATCGATCTCGGTCTCGGTAAACACCGCCTTGTTTTGACATAGGTGGAGCACCATACAAGCTGGTAGATCTTCGGAAACTCTCAAAGGAAGAACTCTGCGGATGCTGGCGATCCCCGCGTCCATAACCTCGTCTACCACGTCCTCCTGCCATGTAACCTGCTAATCAAACAAGCCGAAGTTAGCCAAGTAACACACTCAGGCAAACAACTATGTTATGTAGTGTTATGGATGTATGCCCTAAGTGTTCTCTCAACCGACCGGATTGTGGTCCACTCGAGGGAATTAACCCCTCCGTAGTGCAAGTAATTTCTTCCAGGCTTGTCGTATTTGGCAATAAAGTCACTGCTAGACCAAGTCCCTTCAAGCCATCAAACTGGCCCATGGGTTCGAGCGAGGCAGTGGCCCTTGAGTGAGTCGTAGGAGATTGTGGTCCAACGAACACTCCTTCCCCCTCCCCTGTCGGAGATGGGACCGGAGTGCTCGACAAACCCCCATCTCCGGCAACCTCCTCTCGACTATGAGACTCGCCTCCGCGCACATCCCCTTGAGGCTGAGCAGTCTTTTGCAGTTCTCCTCTCGCTGGGGGCGTTTTCCTCTTCCACCCAGTAGGGGTAGAGCCAGCCGTGACTCCTTCCTTTGGCACGCTAATAGCGACCGCAGGCCTGATCACCGCCTGGTTATTCGGCAGCAACCCCGCGCGGCGGAGGCGATCCTGACTTGTCACGGTGCCGGTATCGCGGAGATTCCCGGGTATCGCTCGCAAAGCGTTAAGGCATTGTCGGTATTAATCCCCGGTAGGCGCCTTTGGATTTCCTGTCATAACCCAATTAAAACCGTAAATAAAGGAAGGAATTCAAAAGTTTATGGCTGGAAACGGAGTTAGAGAAACACTTACTTCCCTCGATCCATCTTCTGGCAAATCCGAGAGGGCAGCTAACGAAGAACCACTCGCGCTTAAACACTGACAACCTGGGCCACGTCCCGACAAAGAATTTTGTGGCAGTTGTCGCTTCCAGAAACCATTGAGAGGGGGAGGTAGTGCTCGTTTTCCTTAGGTGGAATAAATATCGAATATCTTCCCCAGTGGGTTCCCTGTGCAAAAACTTGTGGAATATGACATAAGTACCCAAGAGAGAAGCATAAGCATTGGGGTGAAGTTGTGACGGCGCAAGACATAAATAGAGCAACATATCCCGAATGAAGTTATTAGCCGGGGGCACACACCCAGCAAGGCAAGCTTATCGGTTCCAAGCAGTGAGACCCTCGGGCGGCACGTGGGCTCTGCCATCTCTCCCGGGGGCATGGGCATCATCCACCGGTATGTTAAATCGCACTGCCATTTTCCTAACCGCAGTAGCATCCAGGCACGATGGAACTGAATCGATAGGATTCTCCAAAATCACCGCATCAGGCAGCATGCCCGGAGCCACCGGAGCTGCCGGAGGCGCGGGCGCATCCTCACCCATGATATCCACATTTTCAGCCTCTTCCGTCACGATCGGGGAATGTTGTCGCTCAAGTTGTTTCCCGTGCTCATGGGCTTCGGGCGAGCTGGTCGAATGAGAAGGAGTCGATCCTTTGGTAGTCTCAAGCTCGCTGCCAGACGAACTACTGCTAGGGGTAGGATCGGATGTGTGTGATGAGGGCTGGGAAGCCTCGGCTTCCATGGTCTTTCCAGTCTTAGATCTTGTTTTCATTACGAACTATAGTTTAATGCATCAGTATTAGAACGGGAAGTATAGTGACCTGTACCCCTCGTATTAGTAACAACTAATATGCGCGTGTAATGTTATGCAAGAATAAGCTACATAAAGAAAGTTCAGAACAATTCAAAACAGTCCGAGTCCCAGTCCGGTTGTGTGCTCTATCCTATATGAACAATCCTAAAACCCGCTCGCACGACTAACCATATATGCATCAACGCTAAGTATGCAAGTCCAGAGACGGGTATTCAGAAGTCAAAGTCCAACGGCACGACAGATTAGAGGCCTAGCATATCAAAGGCCAAGTCCCGAACCATGTCGGGCACGAAATTTCAAGCTCTAGGTCTGAAATTTCGAACCCAGATGGGTTCGAAGTCCTGAACCAACCTGGGTTCGAAAACTCGAGCCCCTCCGGGTTCGAAATTTCGAACCTAGACAGGGGGCTCGGGAATTCGAACCCACGGGTTTTGAAAATCCGAACCCAGAAGGGTTCGAAGCTCCGAACTCCCCAGGTTCAAAAATTCGAACCCATGAAGGTTTGAGACCTCGAACCTGGTGGGTTCGAAAATTCGAACCCACTGAGGTTCAAAAATTCGAAACCATGGGGTTCGAGGCGTCGAACCTGGCTGGGCTCGAAATATCGAACCCACGAGGTCTCGAGGTCTCCGCCGTGGCCCTTCGACCTCCTCCCCCTCTCAACTCCTCGATTCGAGGCCTCACCTAGCTCGGTTCGAAATTATTGGGCTCAAAATTATCGGGTTCGAAGCTTTCAGCAATGGAGGCCAGAGAAAAAGAAATTAGAAGGAAATTTGTGAAGGGGGGCCTATTTATAAAAGGAAAAGGTGTCTCTTCGCATTCCAAGCGGGTTCGAAACCGTCGAGCCCCTAGGTTCAAAATTGCGAACCTCCCGGGTTCGAAATTTCGAACCCCAGGGGTTTGAAATTCCGAACCCTGGGCTCGAAATATCGAACCCCGTGGGTTCGAAAGTTCGAACCTCCTGGGGTTCGAAGATTCCCGACCCAAGATTCAAAGAATATATATATATATATATGTATGAATGTATGTATATATATGCTTTGAATGATGATGATCACACCTTCAGATTTAAAATGTCATGCCACACTCTATCGTATACATACTCCACACATGCGCATACCAGCTCCCGTGCATCCACGGAGACGACGCGTTATGGATACTTAGCGACTTGAGTACGACATGTCCTCCAACGGCGGCTCATCCGCATCGCCAAGGTGATGAGCCTAACAACTAACGTTTACTCGCCTCTTGAATCACAGGGAGAAGTGATAGCTTCACTACTATCTCAACCTACACAAAGCACTTCATGTCAAAGATAGGACGTACTTTGGGGGGAAATGTTAACCGGCATTTTGGTCTGGTTCCCAAGAGTACATTAGACACGCTCAACCCAACGTATCGCGTGAAGTTGAGGCCGAAAAGGGGGCGCTAAGGAGCGAAGGAGATAGGATCAAGAAGGAGCTGCACCGCTCGCAACCTCACGGCACCCAGAAGACATCCACAAACCAAGGCCTCGGACCCCGAAGGAGTTACGAGCCTCAACAACCCAGTTCCTGGATCCTCGCGCCCCTCGAAAGAACTTCGTACTGGGCATGATGCGAAATTCGCACCCATCAGGGTGCGAAATTTCGAACCCCTACCTGGGTTCGAAATTTCGAACCCAGTGGGTGCGAAATTTTAGACCCACGCCCGGGTTCGAAATTCCGAGGTGCGCAGGTGGTGGGCTCGAATTTCTGCTAGTGGTCCCCTATTTCTACCTACTCCTACCTAATCCTTCCTACTCCCACTCCTATAAATAGCCCATGGCCTCACACTTCAAAGGGGTTGGATTTTCTTTACTTAAGACCTTCCCAGAGCTTCATGAACTCCATTGATGGCATCTCCCATTTGAGGAAGAAGGAGAATTAAAAATTCTTTATCCCTAATACCTTGCATATTTCAATTATGAAAGTGAATGTAATGAGCATGACTCTACCTTGTAGTTCTTGAGTGATCAATAAAAGTTCAACATCCTTCCAAAGAGGACGTAGGCCTAATCCATAGCCGAACCACTATAAATACTTGTGTCATTTACCGCTTTCTCTTACCTAGTCTTGCGACCAAATTGACTATTCCTAGTAAAAGGAATCTTTGGTGTTTACGACGTTTTTTTCCGTCAACAATTACCAATTGGATTTGTGATAATTTGGTATTTTTTAACATGCTTTTGGAGCGTATTTAATTCGTGTGCACATAACTGTCACACTTGCCCATGTCACCCAATAAAATCCACGTGTTGGGCTCAGGATATGCAAATTGTCCAATTCAACCTTTACATTGCAAACTGGTATTGTGATAACTTGGGGTCGATTTCTCTAACATTTTGTTACATAATTTATATATGATTATGTAGCTTTTATGACTTCGAATGCAATTGTAGATCAGTTCTACTTCTGGCCTTGGGCAAGAAAACAGCGGTCAATGCACCTTGCTAAGAATTTAGCAACCTTAAGTTATAAAAGGTTGTTGCATATTTCTATCATTCTGGGATATAGCATTAATACATTGTGACACAATGGGAAAAAGACATCTAGGTCCGGCAGCAAATTCAGATTCGAATCAAGCTTTGCACAAACACTTCTCAAAGAAAAGAATATCCGAAGATTATAGGTGTCGTGAGTTTACCAGTCCGTCTAATTCTCCCATGGTGTATCAAAATAAAAAAGACTAATACATGCTAGGATAGTCTCGCATGGTGGAAAAAGAGGAACCACAGTTTGAAATTGAAATAGTTCCACTCTTCAGAATAATTGGAAAATTTTGAAATATAAGAAGACACGTAAAATCAGATATTTTTTATTACAAACTGTTTATCAAGTCATATGCATCGTGCTAGAGATGAATAACTTGGTCCGACTGTCGTTACATAATATCTTTATCTATGTCATCGTGCTAGAGATAAGTAGCTAAGTATAATTTTATTAAAAAAGAAAATTTGGATTTTTAAATGATATTTTACGGTTATTAAATAACAGTCGTATACGACACAAAAACGATATTGATACTAAACATAAAACTTAAAATTGAATTGTGTGTGTTTAGTTCAATCTAAAAAATTATGCCGATCCTTTAAACAAAAATTTATTCAATTTTAAATTTTTAATGTAAAATCAGTAGATAATATAATGGTAAAATATTGATTTTGAAATATAAAAATTTTACATTAAATTATTTCAAAAAATATTATAATCGAAGACGTCGACGTTTGTTTCGTCTAAATTTCGATAGCTTCATTTAAATCGTTTTATATAAAGGGTTAACTGTAACATATATAACGAAAATATAAAATTCAAACAGTAAAATAACAGTTTTAAGTGTGTTATTCTATTTGTATCAACATACTAAGCACAATGATATTTTATTTCATGCGTTTGGATACTCGGTTCGAACTATAGAGTAATTTGAATTCCAAATTAATTGGTCTTATTGGTTACATATCTGTCCAAGTAAATAATAAAACATATAAACCAAAATCGAATTGGTGAATAATTTTATGACTGTTAATGGATACCTAAAAAAAATGAAATCTGTCTACATTTGTATCCGAAAAGCGGATAAATATCTGATATTTGAAAGAAATATCCGGATACGATGACATCCGCATTCAAAAATTATCCGTCCAATTTTTGTCAAGATTATAGGTTAATTTATGTGTATTTTAGTATGTTGAAAGATATTTTTAACTTATTTTATTTAGTATGAATTGCATATTATACGTATTAAATGCATATTAACTGCTCAAAGCTATTTATTATCTTCATATTTTTTTATCTTAATACTTTAGTAGTCAATGAAGTTGAAAATTGTTTATATAAAATTAAAATTTTCCACTTATGTCTCTCAATTTATCGACCGTGAATGGATATAATAATCATATTTATCCGCGGATGCGGATATTCAATATTCCAAGATAATTTCGGATGCAAATATAAATATGACTCTATCCGTATCTAAAAGCATCAGTTGATACCTTCAAATAATTGGAAATTAGGTTAAAGTGCTTCTTTTTCCAAGGTAATTTTTAAGGGAAACTCTTTAGAATAATAAGTTTTAAGGACAATTTTATAGAAATAAGATAAATTCTTTTATCCTTTTAAGTTATAGAAGAAAAGGATATTTTCAATTACCTTTATTTTTATATAACTGAAAATGATTTACTCATTAATTTATTTTCTGTAAATTGTCCTTTCAAAAGTATTGCCCTTCAAACTTATTACTAACAAATAAGCTCTTTTGAGTTAAATCCACTTCAAATAATTTAGGTAGTCCTGAAGCCTTTTTTGTGGAGCGAAAGTTGAGGCATACACATTCAAATTTTCCTCCTTTCTATGTTTTTTTACTCAAAATTGTTGCTTGCTTTATTCTCTTTTACTGTATTCGAAACAAATCACTTCATACCTCTTTACCGACTTTCCAACCCCCTTCCCAGCCCCTCCGATGCATGCACCGCCACATCCTCTCCCTCTTGACCATCTTATTTCAATACGACCAATAAAGCCTACAAATCTTTCGATGGGAACAAAACCCTTGTACACGGTCAGTCAAACTTTGCACCAACGACGAAGACCCCGATGTTCCCAGCACCCTCCATACCTATAGACTAATCTTCTCTGATAATCCTCCCCCAAAGCTTCTATATCAGGCGGCGCCTTATAGGCTGCAGGTGGAATCAAAAACGCAAAGGGATTTGAATTTTTGGGTTTACCTTTCTTCTTTATGGCTGATGAGGTGGAGGATTCATCACATTTGTTGCTTACAAGACTGTCACAGATGGGAGGAAAAGAAGACTGTAGTTTATTAGACTTGGCAGGAGGACTCGATTTGTTTAGAAATCCAGACTTGAAGTTGAATGTGCTTAGCCGAGTAGGACCGGAGCATCCAATTAAGTAATAAGTTGTCACCTCCAAAAAGACTCATGTAGTCCCAAGTAAGTAATTTTACCAAAATATCACTATTCGGTTATGGGTCAAATTGAAGCATCCAATTTTACCCATTATACATGCATCATCTAATGCATTGCAATCCCTTCTGTCTATTACTGTGGATAGATTTCTAAGTACATGAGCCATTATTATCAATATCCACGGCACACAAGAATTTTCCAGAATAATATCTGCTAAACGTCCATTTTTTCTAGAGATTGTTACCATTCATGTAATGCCAAAGCAATTTAAGAGCAACAGCAGTTTTAATATCCTTAAAATTATGTAAACCTACCCCCTCCTTCTAATTTTGGTATATATAAGGTATCCCAAGCTATTTTGGGCCTTTTATCAGTCTAAATAAAATTTGCATCGAGCTTATTTATTTATCCAATGATAGTTGATGGTAATTTATAAGTTAACATCCAATACATTACCATAGGAGTAATAACAAAACAAATCAATTCAATTTTTCCATCCATTTGAAAAAAAACTGCAGTCTTAACTATCCATTCTACTTTTAACTTTGTTAAACAATTCACCACATTCTGAGTGAAGATAATTATTTGAGAGCGGGGTATCCAAGTATTTAAGAGGGAGTTACCTTCTTTCATATCTAATATTCAAACCAGCTGATGTTTATTTACCACTCCTTTGTCAAAAGAAAAAAAATTAGATTTCAAACCGTTGATCTTGCATCCGATAGGATCTTTCATCTGATCTAAAATACTTTTGATTGCCTTCATACACATAATCTTTGCTTTGGAAAAAACAATAATTCGTCTGCATAAATCAGATGAGTAATGTTGGTTCTAGATTATATATAGGCTGCAACAGTTCTGCTTTACTACCCTTTAGCATCAGAATAAAAAAAATCTCCATAGCTACAAAAAATAAGAATAGTGAGAGGGGATCACCTTGCCTTAAGCCTCTATTACTGTGAAAAAACCTTTCGAGCAACCATGCACCAAAATATAATAAGTAGGAGTGGTAATACAAGTTTTAATGATTTAAACAATATATCTAGGAAAACAAATCATCTCAAGCATATGACAGGCAAAATTCCTATTGATCGTATCATATGCTTTTACAGATTAATTTCAATGCAAAATTTTGCATGCTCATTCCTACTGAATTTTTTAATTTGTTCATGAGCGAACAAAACGTTTTTAGCTACATATCTACCCAAAATGAAAGTAGATTAATTTTGAGAAATCAAATGCATAAGATATGGCTTAATCTTATTGTAAAAACTTTTGAGATGATCCTGTAAATCACACTACAACACGATATAGGCCTGTTATCTTGAATACTCATTGGCATTTCGACTTTAGGAATAATAGTAATAAAAGTGCGATTTATACCTTTGGCTAGCTTAACCATGCCGAACACTTGTTGAATCATCTCAAACATACTGTCTTAAATCTCCTCCTAACTAACCTTGAAAAAAAGTAGTTGTGAAACCATTTGGACCTGGACTCTTATTATCAGGGATAGAAATATATAACCTTATGAATTTCATCCATACATGGCATACAACTGTTTCTTGCCCTGTCAATTATGATAAACATAAATTTTATCTCTAGGAAACTATTTGTCATGGGAGTATCAAAATTAAAAATTTCATAATAGTAACTTATTGCTTCTCTTTCAGTGCTGTTTGCATTATGAATGAGTTCACCATTACTCATAATGATATTACTCCTGTTATTTATATGTTTTCTCAACGACATTTTAGCATGGAAGAACTTTGTACATTAAACACCTGCCGAAAGCCAATTAATTTTAGCTTTCTGCCTAGCATTCTTAAACTTGATGATACTTTGATCTCTCCAATTACTATAAGCCTCACTAAGTTTCTCAAAAAAAGGCTCTATTTTATAAATTTCAATAATAATGCATTTGTATTTCTCCTCCAACAACTTAATACATTCACCATCTTTCATAATATTATTGTTCCAACTTTCCAAATGGTTCTTACAAATTTTCACAAAATGTTGAAATTTATGAATTTTTGATCCCTTAATATTGGAAACTGGCATTGTGTTCCAAGCCGCTTCAATATAGTCCATAGAGCCTTCCTTAGTTTAACTTGAATTTACATATGTGAAAGGAATATTTTTTCCAACTATAATTCCCACCTTAAAGTTAACACAAATTGGAATATGGACACTTAATGGGTTAACTACCCCAAAAGCATTTAATTCAGGAAATTTGTCCATAAAATAATGGCATAAAGGTTTTGATATTATATGGTTAATGAATTTCGTTGTTTTAAAGAACGGATTTCAAAGGATTGAAATATTATAAAGGTTTATGTTTTCAAGAATATTATATGCATATTTAACCCATAATTTTACTGAAATTTCCTACCATGTTTGGATAGATGGTGTAACAACCCGCATTTTAACTACTGGATATTGATCGTTAATTATTTGATTAACAGGTTTTGTAACGACCTGAAATTTTAGTCAATTTAAAGATCGAAATTTTAATATTATTCTGATAACCTGAAAATAGACCATTTTTGAAACAGTATCAGAATCCGACGAAACCACTTTTATCAGATCCATAACGCCAAAATGTGGTAGAGTTTAAAATTTCAAATCAATTGGAGTTAATAAGTAAGCATACAGTATATAAACGCGTGTTGAAAAACTAGTTAAAATTCAGTAAAAGTTAGAAATAAGGCCATTTTTCAAATGGTCCGAATTCGACGAGACCAGGCTCATTAGAAGTGTAATTGTGAAACGTAGCGAGATTTTAAATTGCATAATTTTTGGAGTTAGTATGTGGTCATACGACTGGAAACGAGTTAACGGTGCATAATTAATTAAAAGTGATTAACTTCCTTATACACTAAGTTCCATAAGCCACATAAATTTGACACATCATGTACCATTTAAGACACTTGTCTAATTCTTCCCATTTTCCATTTTCCTAAGTACTAATGGCATGTGCCATTTCTTTTTATTTTTAATTTTCAATTCCTTTCTCTTTACCTTCTTCCTTAAGCTTTAAAACTCCATTAATCTTCTCTCCTCTTCCTCCTACACCAAATGCCTCCTCCAACCAACCCTCCGCCACAGCAGCCACCAACGCCTCCTCCACTTCCCAACACAGCTATCACGTGATCCACCCCCTCCCCATGGCCCCTACCACCTCCGAAAGCACTAAAACTACCTTAAAACCCCCTTTTCACCATAAAGCTACCTCCTTTAGCCTCCTCCAAGCCAAACCAAGCCTCCCCGTAGGCCCCACCTGCTGCACCAACACCTCAGCGCCCTTCCCTTTCTTCCCACGTCAGCACCCCCTAAAACACCCTAAAACACCCCTCTCCTCTCCTCCCCGTGGGCCCCACCACCCTTAAAACACCCTAAAAGGTTCCACCTTTAGCCTCCTCTACCCCCAAACCATCCCTCCTATAGCCTTGGTGGACCCTGCCAGTGCCCCGCCAGCACGTGTAGACCCCCACACCCCTCGTGGCTGAGTTTCCACTTGCCAACTATCCCACCTTTATCCCTTAAAACGCTTAAAAATTCCACCTTTCAACCTCTAAACCTAAACGTGTATGTATATCTTGTGTTATTTGTAATATTGGGTTGAAATAATGTTAGTTGCTTGCTAAGTGGAGCTAGAGTAGTCCTATGTGTGAAATATACAAAGGAATGGATCCCTCGGTGAGAAACCTGAATTTTAAAATTTAGTATGTGTAGAACTATAAATTTAAATGGTTAAGTATGCTATGATCATTTAACATTGAATCACATTATGGTTTAATAATAATTGATGAAGTATGAATGTTATTTTTTAAGTGATAATGATATGATTGTGGTGAATGTTGTGTTGACATATGCTTGAATATTTGTGGTTAATCTGTTGATTGACAAAAACATATAAGCGTTAAAGTGTTTGATGCTTATATGTTGTGAACTATGATTTGATATGTGTAAATGGATGTCATAATGGTTGTGAATGATATGGTATGTTTTAGCTATATTTTTTGTCGACACCGGAGATAGGTCTAAGGAAGTGGACTTAAGGATAGTATGGAATTATTTAATTCCCACAACTTGAGTTAGTTCACCGTTTCCTAGATATTAAGGTTTAGAGCCTGAAAATTAGTTACTCTTCCCTCAAGGGGTGAGTGTCATGCTTACGAGACTCAACAACCTACAGTTACCTTGGAACAAGGGTTCTCTAACAACACAAGTTAGGAAGCTAAAAGACTTATAGAAGGGTATTTTGGTAATCTTAGAGAAAGACCAAGGCTTGCGTATGAGGCATTTGTTGCAGAAAAGGCACAAGGAAATATGCGAAAGAATTAATAAGGTAAATCATAGAAAATATGTTAAGTATCGATTCACTCTTTGTTGCATATTGATTTGAGTACACAAGGGTTTACAAAGCAAATCCCCAAATTGATTTAAAAATTAGGGTTTACTCTATAAGAAATGAGTACATGATTGAGGAATGAGGAAAGGTCCCCTAAAATGTGACCCTTGGGGTCTTATTTATAGACAAATCGGCACCCCTTTTGTCCTTGGTTCAGCAGTAGCTCTTTTAGAATGCGATAACTTGGTGTCGGTCGCTTCTCATCTTCCGGTTTCGGTTGCCTTGGTTTCGACCGCCTCTCTAACATTGTTATCGAATATAACTTGGTCTTTGGTGTGCTGGTCCTAGCTTCCGGAGAACTGGTTCTGGTCTTAAGGGCTCCTCCATAATGTTGTTTCTACCTTCCATATCGATATCAAGCCAGTTGGTATGGATAGCTTCGGTAGTGGCTTTTAACAATAGGTTCTGATTTCGCCTCCAAGTCTTCATAATGTTCTTTCGTGCCCTGTTTTCTCATGACCTTGGAACCGTCACCCCTTTCGGTATCGGCACTAAGAAAATTAGTGTGGATAGCTCTTCTCCTTATAAGCTTTGGCTTACTTTCGATGAGTCCTAGAAATTGGCGAAAGCATGCTTTCAGTACATCTACGAATGGCTTTAAATGTTGTATCTCGGTATTCAACAAGCCTTGACTCCGACAATTAGATTTTGGAGTGTTATTCTTGACTTTGATGTACTTATTTCCCTTTGTATCAACAGTAAGTTAATTAGTGCCGATAGCCCTTCGTTTCACTCTGCTCATGTTTCGGATAATATAAAGTCCCTTCTTTGTTTCAGGTCTCGGATCACTGGCTTTCGGAACTGAGTTGTGTTGATCGTCCTTTGCATCAGTATTCCTTTGTCACTATCCCCTTTCGTATCGATACCAAGCTTTTCTCTTCATGTTGGTGCCAGTAGTTTACTGACCAAATCTTTTCTTTTATGCTTCCGGCTTTAACCTAATGTCGGCTTCATGCTTTCGGATCATTCTTTCGTGTTGATTGCGGTCTGATACACCTTCACCGATAGTTGGTTTCGATGTTGAATTTGGTAGTAACATTTGCCCCCTTATGAAGGGGTATTTTTGACTTTTCAAGTCAAACTTTTTGGTTACCGCCCTTTCTTGCCAACAAATACTTGCTTCGTTCTCCATAAGCTGGTTTCCTTTACGTCCTCCTTCATTTCAAAATTTCCTGGAGCAAGCATCAACAATTTCTTTTTTCTAGTATTCTATCGAGATAACATATCTTTTCCATTTCAAAAATATTTGGAATGCTCACATCGGTTTGATTTCGCAAGCACCCTTTAAATATTGCGGTAAACCCACTTACATAATTTGGATTTATGAATATCAATTCCTCTCGTGTAACTTCAGTTTTGATTTTTCTAAGAGGAATGTTAATGTGTATTCAGTTTATCAATCAACCATACTTGATTGGAAAGGTAGATGTAAATCAGTTTCATCACTAATATTGGTTTTTACTGTTTACACATGTGCTGGTTGATAGCATAGTTGTGTACTTTCGTCAGTTCCCATCCTTTCGAAAGCATTTTCTGTAGGCTCAATGCAAATATTGTTTCCTCGAGAGTGCTTTAGAAAGGATAAAAATTGCCTTCTAACATGATGTACTAATATTTGGATTCAGGAAAATAAATAGACTGTACCTGCCATTATAGGAAAGAAAAATGTTGCAGCCAAACACATCGGCAACCCTGCCTTGTCACTGGACTCTTCTCCTTGAAGAAGATTGGTGCTACCGAGAAGCATTATTTAATTTCTTCACAAGAGGAAGTTGATGCCATCCTTCGAGATTTTAACTTCTATGATGTGGAAGCCATTCCTCCACGTGAGACTCACACTATTTCATCCCCTCCAAAAGGCTACTTTTCTTATTCTGCTATTCATATTTGGCATTGGGGATTTGTTCCTTTTCCTGATTTTATTTCCCGATTCCTGCAATACTTAAGAATAACCCCTATCCATCTTTCCCTAAATACTTATACTTACCTTTTAGGCTTAGAACTCCTATCATTAGAATCAGGCAACCCATCTTTGGGCCCTTCTCTTCTTGATTACCTAGTTGTCCCTACCAAACTTAGTGATGTGAACTCTCAAATCTTCCAAGAAAATCACACAAAGAAACTATTATCTGACGAAACGGTGAGATTCAGAGACTGGGAAACTCAATTTTTCTTCATACAACATCCTCCCAGCATTTCTGGTAGCTTTAGTACTCCAAGTACGGAATTTGAGCCTATTTCTTCTTGCCTTCCATAAACTTTGTTTATAAACATAGATGGCTGCTTTCATTCTATATTTTATTGCAGGTGCAGCTCCCAAACTTCTCAGTTTTTCGGATAAGGGGCTGGTGGATCTTCTTTGTGCTGCTTCGGAAAGATTGGGTAACAGATCCTCATTGTTGACCTCTACTCTTCTTCTAAGACACTCTCTTTTACTCCCTGGTTAATCTATTGTTAGGAAACCTCCTTTGATTTTCTTTAGCAAAGGAGTTCTTTCTTTGTCCCTAGGGAGAAACACTCCTTTCCCCCCCAACTCTCCTCTATTTTCTGATAGCCCAGGTATGCTTTTTTTACATCGAGATTTGACATTTTAGTACAAACTTGGTTCCAATTGATCTAAGTTTCTTTTTCAATACATTAGTGGTTATTCATTCCGGATCTAATAAAACTGATTTAGTTTTCTTATTTCCAAGAGCAGGGGCTTCATCTCTTAAAGATGCTTTGTTCAAGTCTTGAATGTTAAGAGGAAGCTCATGGGTATGGACTTGGCAGGTTCTCCATCAAAAAGGTCAATGGGTACCGCGGGTCATACTCTTTTCCCTACTGCAATTTCTGATTCTCCTACCATCTATCCAAGGATGACACCTCTTACAAACGCTCACCTTTCTGAGTCTTCTGAGGTTTTCACTGTATTGCACCAATCGATGGGTTTTTTCTCTTTTTCAAAGGACCTTATTCCCTCGGATCTTCCTAACCCTCTTTCTAAAGAGGGCTTTGATGAGTTCGTCAAACAGACCATCTCCTCTTCCACATTTTCCAGTATTTATCTTCTATCTGATTCCTCTAGTCCTCACCGTGTTTTGGTTGAGAAATTGCTCTTGGTATGAATTACTCCTTCTTGTCTTTCCATCTTTTTGATTGTTTTACTTGTGATTATTGAACTTCATGTTTCTCCCAGGCCATTAAATGGTGGTTCTTAACTCAAGAGGAGTTTCTTAAACCTTCTGCTGATTTGTTGAAATTTAAAGAAGAGATCACATCTTTGAGGAAGGAAAATAGTGTACTTCTCAACACCACACAGAACGTGGGGAAAGAGAGATGGGAGCAGGAGACGGATCCTGCTGAAGCAAACAAATGGCTATCATGGAGAAGGAAATTAATCGGGTTCTATCCGAGGAAAGCCGAGCCCTGAAGGTGACTTTGAAAATGTCCAGAAAAGAGGTTTCTATGCTCGACTCCCACTGTTCTTTGTGACAACAAAACTCCCTTCTTGTGGAGGAGAATGCTTCCTTTAGGAACAAGCTTAATAAGAAAAGGGTCTCCCTAAACAAAGCAGCTGAAGTGATTAGGGGCGCTAAGCAAAGGATTTCTTTCTTTCTCCTGACCACCTTAGATGAAATCATGGTTAATTCTTTTGATGATGCTCTTTTACTCATCTATGTAGACAACAAATGTCTAGATTTAAAATTTCTTCTCTCGACTTATTTTTGATAGAAAGAGTTATGTACAAGATAACTAGCATGAAGGAGGGAAGTGCCTTTCTCGAGAGGGAGGAGATTGATGTAGACAAACATCTATTTATAGAGGATATCCCTATAAATGAGTCGAGTGTTGATGATGGGGAAGATGTTATTGTAGCATCAAAACTTGTTTGCACTACTAATGATGATGGCCCCGGGTTTCCAACTGCTAATGAAGACAAAGGCATTGGTGATGATGTCCCACGGATGCCAAGAGTGGTCCCCTAGCTTTTGTTGATTATGGTGAAGCACTTAACAAAGATCCTGAAACCCTTGAGATGCCATATGATCCTGCTCCTATTTCCAAGGTATGATAGCTTCTTCAGTGTCCTTTTGGCTTCTATTTTCAATAATTGTCTTTTTCTTTTTCGCATAGAAAAAAGGATAAAATTAGGTTTTAAGCACCACCTTCTTGAAAAGGCACAATCGAAAGAGCTACGTCTTACTAGAGAGCTAAATTAAAAAACATGTGAATATAATGTTTTGTTTGAAAGATATCATCTCCTCCACAAAAGTGCAGTGAAGCTATTGTTTTTCAAAGAGAGGGAGGCTGCCCCTAGGTTGAAAACTACTCGATTGCGACGTGAAAGACTCTTGAGAGAAAATGTTAAACTTATGACCCTGTGGATGTTAATTGAAGATAGGGACATATTAGTAGAATTTTTTTTATTGAATTTACAGTAGATATGAAATGGTGGATTTTTCCTTTTTAGGTGATCATAGTGGAGGCTTGCTTAGGCGTCTATACAGAAGATGTCTAGATGAATACGGCGTTGATCCTCATTCAGGTGCTTGCTGAAATCTTCCGCGAGTTTCCTCGATTCCCAGGGAACTACCATTAGAAAAATTCAAGTTTAATAAACATATATTTGTGTCTAAAACTTTTAAGAAATCTATTTTTTATGAACAGGAGGATTATTTGTAATGTGTATATTCTCTCAATTTCCAATGTAATGGGATTTATCTTTTCCTAATTCCTCAATATTCTCTTCAGAATTTTCCCTCTGCTACGGGTTTGCTTTCCAAAGACTTTCCAGGAGATTACGTTAGGTTGAAGAGGGAGTACTGCGAGAAACCTCTTCTCATTAAAACTTCGACATTAATTAGCGTGGTATTGTTTTATCAGACACCTTGAGAAAGTTAGTGTTAGGGATTGCGGAATGGATCATTAAGGAAAAATAAACATTAGAGGGGGGTGAACAGTGTTTTTGAGAATTTAAACAAATCTAAACTTATATGAACTAATATTTGAATCAAACACCACTGAAACAATCACAGACACAGAATCAAACACAAATGCAAAGATAAACAAAACTAAAGTGCCGAAAAGGAAAGAACACACCGAATTTTATACTGGTTCGGAATTTCTCCTACATCAAGTCCCACGCAACGCTGGATTGCGCAGAGTTTTATTACTATATCAATATCAAATTACAACCTCCTTGATTTCATGGCTATAAGGGATACCACCGATTCCAACCTCCTTGATTTCACTGCTACAAGGGATACCACCGATTACCCGTCCTTGATTTCACGGCTACAAGAGATACCACCAATTTCACACTATCTATACAATTACAAACAGCCCTATAACTCTTAAATAGCACTTGATTCAGAGAGTAATGAGTAGAGAGTGTAGAGAGGAGTTGAATGAAAACAGAATTGAATTCGGCAGAGTAAGTGTAGAAATCATAAAAATGATAAAGAATAATGTTGTAATGAAAGGAGATGAAGATGGAGAAGAAGAAGTAATATAAATTCGAAATCAGCCCCTATTTATAACATTTGAAAGGTTGCAACGTTTCTGAACCGTCACAAATAGTCAAAAGACACTTCCTTTCAATTTTGAAAAAATGACAGTTATATGTCGACATGTATATATGTATGTCGACATATACATGTACAAAATTGAAATTTGAATATTTTTTTCAAGTGTTTACATGTTTATAATTCTGAAAATTCTTAAATTAAAATGTAGTGTCATAAATAAATATTATAAAGTAGAAAATCGTATGAAAACACAAATATAGACTATATAATATATTTATAAAATTATAGAGTTCAAAACTATATAAATGTAAAGTATATAAAATATAATTAAATATATAAAACTTATAAAGCATAAACTCATAAAACTTAAGTTTAAAATCAAATTAAAATTGAAAGTAAAATAGAGAAGATAGAGATTGAAGATAGAATTTGAAAATAGAATTTAAATAACAAAATTTGAAATTATTTTGAATTTGAACCTGGAGTGCTATTCAGAATCTTACATAATCTAGACTCTATAACTATATTTATCTTGAACTCTTGAAATCTTGAATACTCATGAGTCTTGAATCATCTCTGAATTCTGAATCTCTAATGTCTTTAAATTGTACAGTCTTCAGTAATAATTCATGTATATAAATCATGTATATGTATATATATATATATATTGTAGACAAAAGTGTTAGTATATATTTTATAATCAATTAATATTGAAATAAGGTTATGGTCATCAAAACCCCATTCTCCAACAATCTCCCCCTTTTTGATGATTACAACCTTAGTTTATAAAATATCATACCTATATATACCTGTTGATGATGATTCTTCAAATACTCCCCTTGTCTATATGAATCCTATAAACTATGTCTATATTTTATAATTTCTCCCCCTCTGGAATTATCAAAAAGAAATTCTAAAACTACTTCCCCTAAATCGTACAACTCCCTAAATAAAACCTATAAGTAACTAAGTAATTCCTAAATCAAAATAGAGTACTTCCCCTTAATCTATATAATACTATAATAGAAATTCCTAACATTATGATTATCAAATCAAACCAATCCAAGTATTATATTATACAAACCAAACCAAATCAAAGCATACAACATCATATGTTTATATATATAAGGTTTAAGTCATAGAATTTAATTTAAACAAGTCAATCAAATCAACCATACCAATTAATTAATTGTTTCTTGGGACTTCAACCCAACCGTCTTCTCCAAAGATTGGATCCTTCTTGATGACTTCCCAATCCTCATCTTCTTTGGTTGGTGGAGCCTTTGCGAGATTATTATCTTCATCTCTGAAAAGAGATGAGATTAGCCACTGAATTGCATCAACTATTTCTCTTGCGGCTCAAACATCTTTATTTGGCTTAGTTCAAGATGATGCTGGTTTCATAGAATTATAGAGAGGATATTCTTGAAAGAATTCAAGGTTTCTTCGAGGTTTTCACTAAGATTAAGAATGGGATTTGCCATGGATTTGATAAGAAATGAATAAGTGAAAAGGGGAAATAGAATAATGAAATTTTATGGAAGAAATAAACTTAAATAGGGTTTTTGAATGGATATGAGTAGTTATTTAATTATAAAATTTGAAACAATTTGAAAATCTGGCAGTTATATGTCGACATATACATAAATGTATGTCGACATAACCATTAATTTTTTTTGAAAATTTTCAAATTTTGAATCTTTTGATCTTATATTAAACTATAATTATTCTAAAGTTTTTAAGAAATTTAAATATGATTTTAACAGAAATAAAACTCCGTTCATTACTTAATAGAAAGCAAATACATCCAACTAATTAAGACACACTAAATATGAGATTCGAAAGAAAAACATAAACAAATACATAAGCTAATACATAAAGTTAGATTAAACTAGATAGTCTAGTTTTCTGATGATGATGTGGGAGGTGAGATTCCATGCTTTCTTCCCATCTTGACCATGAACTTGGTCATTTTGTAGAAGTTTTTCTTAAGTTTCTTTTGATTATTGGCAATTTTGACTTGATTTTGAACAACCGTCTCTTTAGAAATGTGTCTAGTGTTGGTTGGACACTCAACACTTTCTAAGGAAGTCTCTTCTTCTTCTTCAACTTCCATTGGCGCCTGTTCTTGTTGCATTCGGGCTTGTTTGGCTTCGAATGTCTCATATGGATTGAAAGTGAGAAGAATTTGCATGAGATGTATGTTTGATGAGTCAAACACTTTTCTAGGCACAAACTCATCTCTATGAAGACCAACTCCAAAGTATTTGAAAATACGAGTGAGATAAACACCATAGTAGAGAGTGTTTTCTCTTAAGGACAATTCTATGGGCTTGATTTCATTTAAAATCATGTCGGCCCAATTGATAGAATAGCCGCCCATAATAGCAAAGAGAACCTTTTGGACTTTGAGAGTTAGATTGTTGAAATTTTCGGAACGAGGAGTGATGGTATGTTGAAGGAGAAGGTTTACTATTCTTGTTTTTCGATGGAAGAAGCGATTTTTGAATTCCATTGGAGCATCATTTTCAAATATGTCGTGGTAGGTCTCTAAATCGATTTCATCAATTTTAAAATTCGAAAAATCTGAGCCCGTTCTTCTATAATTTAGAATAGTGCCTAAGGGTTCGGCATTGAGGACAATTTGCGTGCCTCTGACGCTACTCCAAATCTGATCTTCGTTACCTTCGTAAAATCCGCGATTAAGATTCGCATAGAACATCTTGACAAGTTTGGGATAACACACTTCGTCGTTAACACGAGAGTTAATTAGACTCAAGACTTCATTGTGTTGAAAGAGAGAAGTAAGATCGTAGAAAGGAAAATCTCCAAAGACGGTGAAAGCTCCCGTGTTAACCTTAACGTTTGCTAAATATTTAGCATCGGTTTTGATAGCCTCTTTGTCATTATGAAGATAACCTTTGATGGTTTTGGTTATTTTCAATTTTTTAGATGAACTTGAAGAAGCCATTGAATTGATAGTTTTGAAGAGAATAGATATGAAGAGTATTGTTTTGAATTGTGAATGAAAGATAGAGAGAATAGATTTATGTATAGAAATAGAATGGATATGAATTGAATATGCACATCTTTTCAGACTTAAATGACACCTTTTCAGACCTTGGGAGTTGGTGAAAAGTTGGAGGGAAGTTTGAAAGTTTAAACCTTTGAAATTCAAATTTCAAATTAGTGGTCAGATATGTCGACATATAGACATATGTATGTCGACATATGTACTTATTTTCAAAGGAATTTTGATTTTTGTGAAATGTGTCAATTATCGATTTATATTCCAGGTTTAATGATTTCCTGAAATAATTCTAATCCTATCAAACATACAAACAATTTAGTTTATTATTTTATTTGTTATTTATTATTATATTATTATTTTGAATTTCAAAATTCAAATTTCAAGTTTAAATATTAAAGTTTTTTTTTAAAATTCAAACCGAAGCAAACAAACAAAGCAACCATTCAACCAAATAAAATTAAAAATTAATTAAGGCGTAACCTTTTTTTAGATCCTTTTCTTCGAAATTGTCTGAACTCTGAATTGTCGTAAAGCATATATTTGAATTTCTGGTTTATGGCTCTTCATCACTTGATGATGAATCTGAATCATCCAATGTTGTTGCGTATGCTTTCTTTCTCTTTCTTAACGAAATGATGTTGTCTATATGTTGAGTTGATTTATCAGGATATTTGCACATTTTCTTTATATGGCCTGGTTTGTTGCAATTATAACATCGACCATCATTACTTTTTGAACTTTCTTGGTTATAATTTTTCCTTCTGTATCTCATAAATTTTCTAAAATGATTTGACATAAGTGTTGTTTCTTCATCATCTTCAATACTCGAGTCAGAATCATTTGATGTTGCTTTTAATGCAATAGATTTCTTTTCAGTTGACCTATTTTCTTTTCTCATTTGTAATTAGACTTCATAAGACATATGACTTCTGATTAACTCCTCAATCTTCATTTCATTGACATCATTGGCTTCTTCAATTGCCAAAGTTTTCTGATCCCATTCTAGAGTTAATGAGCTCAATATTTTTCTGACTTGATCTGCTTCAGAGTAGGTTTTTCCAAGTGTTGTTAATGAATGCACTATCTCTTGAAATCTGTAATACATATCGGGAATAGACTCATTCTCGTTCATTTTGAATAATTCAAACTGATTAACTAACATTGCTATTTTAGTTTGTTTAACTTTACTAGTTCCTTCATGAGTAACTTGTAAAGTTCTCCAAATTTCATAAGCAGTTTTACATACTGACACTCTATTAAACTCATTCCTATCTAATGAACAAAATAACATATTCATGGCTTTAGAATTGCTTTGTGCAGCAGTCTTTGGTTCAGTTGTTCATTGTGCAAAAGCAGTTGTGGGTTCAACAAATTCATTCTGTGTACTATTCCGTATGTTTAATCCTACTGATTGTAAATATATCTTCATTCTACATGCCTAATATGAATAATTACTACCATTAAACAGTGGTGGTCTAACAGTGGACTGACCCTCTGCAAAAGAACTATTATTGCTACCGGTGTTGGTTGCCATTATCACTATTTTCAAAAATCAGATTACTTTTTGAAAGACCTTGCTCTAATACCAATTGTTAGGGATTGCGGAATGGATCGTTAAGGCAAAACAAACACTACAGGGGGTGAATAGTGTTTTTGAGAATTTAAACAAAATCTAAACTTATATGAACTAATACATGAATCAAACACCACAGAAACAATCACAGACACAGAATCAAACACAAATGCAAAGATAAACAAAATTAAAGTGCAGAAAAGGAAAGAACACACCAGATTTTATACTAGTTCGGAATTTCTCCTACGTATGGTCCCATGCAGTGCTGGATTGCGCAGTTTTATTACTACATCAATATCCAATTACAACCTCCTTGATTTCACGGCTACAAGGGATACCACTGATTCCAACCTCCTTGATTTCACGGCTACAAGGGATACTACCGATTACCCGTCCTTGATTTCTTGACTATAAGGGATACCACCGATTCCACACAACCCAAACAATTACAAACATCCTTGTAACTCTTCAATAGCACTTGATTCAAAGAGTAATGAGTAGAGAGTGTAGAGAGAAGGAGTTTAATGAAAACAGAATTGAACTCGGCAGAGTATAAGTGTAGAAATCATAAAAATGATAAAGAATAATGTTGTAATGAAAGGTGATGAAGATGGAGAAGAAGAAGTAATAAAAAATTCGAAATCAGCCCCTATTTATAACATTTGAATGGTTGCAAAGTTTGTGAAATGTCACAAATAGTGAAAAGACACTTCCTTTCAATTTTGAAAAAATGACAGTTATATGTCGACGTGTATATATATGTATGTCGACATAAACATGTACAAAATTGAAATTTAAATATTTTTCAAGTGTTTTGATATGTATATAATTCTGGAAATTCTTGAATTAAAATATAGTGTTATAAATAAATATTATAAAGTAGAAAATCATATGAAAACATAAATATAGAATATATAAACATATTTATAAAATTATAGAGTTTAAAACTATATAAATATAAAGTATATAAAATATAAATATATAAAACTTATAAAGCATAAACTTATAAAACTTAAGTTTAAAACTAAATTAAAATAGAAAGTAAAATAGAGAAGATAGAGATTGAAGGTAGAATTTGGAAACAGAATTTAAAAAATAGAATTTGAAATTATTTTGAGTTTGAACCTGGAGTGCTATTCAGAGTCTTACATAATCTAGACTCTATAACAATATTTATCTTGAACTCTTGAAATCTTGAATACTCATGAGTCTTGAATCATCTTTGAATTCTGAATCTCTAATGTCTTTAAACTGTACAGTCTTCAGTAAAATTACTATATATAAATCATGCACACGTGTATATATATATATATATATATTCTAGGCAGTGTTAGTATATATTTTATAATCAATTAATATTGAAATTAGGTTGTTGTCATTAAAACTTCATTCTCCAAACGTTAGCGCCCGAACCGCCCGAAGCTCCTGAATTGGTCTTGACTTCTTAGGTGAGGAGAAGGATAAATTCTTAAAAGAGATCTGAAAGTATCGATCGAGGTTGACTCGAGGCTATGACAGTCCTCCGACCGGGGAATGACATTATCGTAAATTCCCTCCGGTCTATACACCAAAAGTGTTTGAGATTCCATTTGATTCCACGCTTTCCCTCTCTGCTAACTCTTTGAGTAGAGTTAAGAGAGCTTGTTTCTTCCCTCGAGAATTGTTCAAATAACTTGTAAATGGTCCTATTTGAGAACTTGACTATTGTTATACTTGAGTTTTGATGTTAAAACTTGATTGTTTCCCACTGCCAGGGACATATACACTTAGTAAAAAACTCTCTTGTGAACAAATATTAAGAATGTTGGGTACTTGGTATTACTATGTTATATATGTGATGATTTGCACAAATAACACTATAAACAGGGTTGTGAGCTGTAAAGATATCACCTGACGCGTAACCTTTGCCTTTGCCTAGGATGTTATTTCATCTAAGTCCTTTTGCGTCATCCTGTGCAAACTTAACATATAATGTTTGGGATTTAATCTTGTTGGATGTGTTTGTTGGATATATATATATATGTGTGTGTGTATATATATATATATATATATGTATGTATATATATGTATGTATATATATAAATGGTAATTATTCTATGGCATGAAATAGCACGTGTCTTATATTCTCATGATAAACGAATGCATGGCGAGACAATATGTTTATTTATATTCACAACAACAAAATGACCCTATTACAACGGTGGAACACCGTTGTAATATACATTTTACAACGGTGGACAAACCGTTGTGTATTAAGAAGTTGTAATAGACTCATATCTTTTACAACGTTTTTGCACTGTTGCAACACCGTTGTAATATGTATATTTTACAACTTTTCTCCACCGTTGTAATAAACTTTATTACAACAGTTATGCACCGTTGTAATAAAATATACTACAACTGTTATGCACCGTTGTGATTGATAGTTGCATTTAAAAAAAACTATACCTTTTGCAACTGAAATGGACAATACACTAAATATAGAAATACTCCATAAGGAAATCATATATTACAATTATTTGCAAACTAATTTATTAGAATACTCAAATTTACAGTATTACAAACAATAAGTTTTAGAAAACATTTCGCGCATTATTACATACTTGACCGGTACAAAGCAACTTAGTACAAGCACAAGTTATCCACAAAAAATGCATATCCTACGGAAGTACACAAGTCGAAGACAACAAAATCTTTACGCCATTTATCTTTTTGCTGCAAGTTCACTACAATGATCTGAAACCTGCAAACAAGATTTACAGTGTGCTATTTCACATTGATGTATAAAAATCAAGCATTATGTTATAACAAAGAAAAGGGCTAAGAGACGAACATGAGAAAAAAACAAGAAAAAATGACATGAGGGTTATAACAAGAAAAAATAACAAGATTTACAGTGTGCTATATTCGCATTGATGTTATAAAACAAGAAAAGGTTACTTACGTGCCATATTTGCAAGGTGCAGTTGGCAAACCAAAACCAATTAGGAGACCATTATGGTTCAAAACACTCAAAAGAATAAAACCTCCTACTTCCAGCGAGTCTGCATCATGACATCTGCAATAATAAAAACAGTATGTTCTATGATCTTGAAGATTACAACATACTACTTTCAATATTGAGTAAGATTTCATTGACCAATTCAAACTTCTAATCATCAATCAATTATATTTATACTTAAAATATACAAATTTTTATGGCGTGTGCATAAGAAATAAACGATGAATACATTATAATATCTCATCTTTATTGCAACCGTGTAAGAACTGCTTAGCAAATGGACTTATATATAAATGTAAATAAAGCTTATATCATAACTCGTTACCTGATCGACTCATCAACGAATGAATTCGAATGGACTGTTACTTGTATGGCAGATCTGGCCGATCTGACATTTATTGGCTTCCCTTTTGATATGACATAAACGGCACAAAAGCCTGGTGCATATTTCATTAGTGATGCAGGCACATCTATGTGCCTGAATTTCCTGCATATAACTTTCAACATCAATAGATGTTCAAAAAAGAAAAGTAAACGTAATTATAAGAATTGCTTATGTTATACCAACTTTGTAAGTGATTTCCTTGAGGATGCACCGACCACGATATTATGGATGTGTTGGGTGGCAATATATTCGCTTATTGCTTTCAAAACATCAGAATCCTCTAATACCACTTCTTTCACCTCAATCTGAGGAATAAAGAAGAGTAAATTAGTTGAAGGTGACAACGTATAAATGATTTTGTGTGTACAATTACAAACCCCTTTACAAGAACAAAATCCCCTAAAAGGCAGAAAGAGTTGATTAGTCTCGATTTCTGTTTGTTGTTTTGTGGCTTCAGGAGTTGCTTCTGCCGTAGCAAAACCATCTGCACATTGGTTCGATACATGCATTGATGTTTCAAATGTTAAAATAAGAATCAAATGATAGGTTAAGGATATTATAGGTAGAGGATTTGCTGCGGACATGAATTAGTATGACAATCTGATTATCGACAAGATGATCGAGCGTCCATTTGAGAGCCTGTTGACTGTTTTTGTCTCTGTCAACCCCAACAGCTGTCAGCATCCCCGTTTGCAGGCTGCTTTCATAGCCCACCTGCATTTTCTGGTGCTATCTATATATGTTTTCCAATTTCTCCCCTTTCCTCAATATTTTTTTATCAAAACATTTTGGGTAAAGGGAGGGAAAGAATTGGGAAACTAATTGACCTTCTTATTTTATTTTTATGTTTATTCTGTTGATTTATCTGCATTTGCAGGCGGAAGTAGGGAGACTGCGGCACTTGGAATATCGTTTAGATCTGAATGAGGAACTTCATGCAGTCGATGCTTACCCTAAATGAAGTTAATTGATAGCCAAGTGTAAATCAGCAACCAAAATATTGTTTCAGAACAAATTTCTTACTTTTGGCGTGTTCAAACTTGAAATTTCCACCAATGAATGTCGGCAAGCTCCCCTTATTCTGTTTGGGACAGCCTATTCCTGCTTTCTCTAAGTACGTAGTAGAAGATATCGACGTCATTAAATAACAAATTGACTGCTAAAAAGATTATGTGTAGTTAGAATTTTGGTATTTGCAGTGTTTTTACAGTAAGGAATAATAGGACGGAGCATCTCTAGTGACAAGAGAAACATCGACTACTGGTTTAACCAAGATAGCATTGTCAGTGTGCTTAGCACAACCATTAACAATAAATGATTCTCAATTGGACTGACTATGCTTGCATCCACAGCATCCACAGTAGTATTAACATCTATGACATGATTTAATGCTTTTAAACCCAAATCAACACTATTTTCAGTCCAACGTTTACCAATAAAGGAAAATAGCATAGGGCTAAGGGTACCTGATTTAGAGCGAACTACCACCGAATGCTCCATTGTAGGATCGACAGCAGGCAAGTCATTTAGATTGTTGAGCAGACTCGAAAGGGGATTTTCAGGCAACGCTACAGAATTTCCTCAATTAACAGAGTTAAATCGATACCAGAACTCGACGGCGCTGACGACAAATTAGGGCTCACCATACCACAGTCTCGTTCAGATCTATTGTTGAAGCAGCGGTTATTACAGTGAGACACACACTACCACAAGAGTAGCATGCGGATTTCGTCTTCCTCAGCAAAAGAAAATGATGGCGAAGTCGAGCGGATTAGAGAATGGATGCAGATCGCATCTTTGAGGAGGTTGGGGTCGCCATTCTGAGTAAAAATGATAAAGGTTTTGTTTAGGGTTGTCCATACGATTTTGATTTAGGGTACAACACAGGAGAGGCGGCCCGCCTAAATTTCACGTGTGCCGCCTAAATTTTGATTTAGAAAGGATGTAGGTTGACCAAATTTTCGCTTTTTCCATTAAATTACATCCTTTTATGCTAATTTTTTATGCCCATCTATTTTTCTTTGATTATAATTAAAATTTCATTAAAGTATATAAAATTAAATATTATAAGTTAGAACTTATAAGTAAAAATTTATATCAAATTTAATATGGATTTCTTGAGAATTAATTTTTATTATAATATTAAATATTACTTATGAATAGTAGTTACTGTTAATATGTACCGTTTCGGACGGGGCGCTGCCTGCCCCCCGGACCCCCGCAACCTGACCGGGCAGGTCGAACCCCGTTAGCGGGGGCGTTGCCCCTGCACCCCTACCTTAGGGGGTTGCCACCCCCCTGGACCCCCCCCTCCGTAGGGATCATATTTGACAAAAGATTTTGGAAAAACTTTCAACAACGATTACTTATTAAAAATATTATATACTAAATATTAATTACTACTAATAGTCATGATTAATTATAAATTAAATATTTATTAATTGTTATTTACTTATTGATTATTAGTTAATTGATTATTAACTGCTCATTAGTTATTACTTACTAATTAATTACTAGTACTTAATAATGAAGTAGTTATAAATAATTATTTTTAATTTAATATTTAATATTTATATATTGATTATTATTAAATAATTACTAATTGATTGTTAATTAGTAATTATTAGTAGGAATTATTTATTTATTGATCTATTTTTAATTAAATATTTAACATGTATTTATTGATTATTAATTAATAATTACTAATTGGTTGTCAATTACTAATTATTAGCATGAATTATTTATTTATTGAAGTATTTTTAATTAAATATTTAATATTAATATATAGGTTATTAATTAATAATTACTAATTAGTTGTAAATATTAATTATTAAAAATTATTTAATGAAAATAATTAATATTAAAATATAGTCATATATTACAACAGTCAAAAAATAAAAGTTGTGATAGGCTTTTATTACAACTGTCAAAATAACACAGTTGTTAAAAATAAATTTATTACAACTTTTCTGGAAAAAAGTTGTAAAAAACATTTATTACAACGGTGCTTTAACCACCGTTGTAAAACTAAAGTTGTAATATGTTGTTTTTGTTGTAGTTACAACGGTGTTTATATCACCGTTGTAAAAAACCATTTATTACAACGGTGCTTTTACCACCGTTGTAAAAACCCATTTATTACAACGGTGCATTTACCACCGTTGTAAAATTAAAGTTGTAATATGGTGTTTTTGTTGTAGTGATTTTATGTTTTGGGAATAACCATCTTGCTTAACAAAAATTCTTTCAAGAATGGTTTCGTGCGAAGTGTTAAAGAGAGCATAACCTCTATTGTACCTTCTTTGTAATGAAGTAGCGTGATTATCTGTATGATATACTTTATTTGAAAAGTGCACAAGAAAACCATGCATATGGGTTAAGAAAACCTCCCTGAGCAATATGGACGATCACTAACTTCATTTGAAGGCTTTGAGATAGTAGACTCGAATCATCGTCTCGAGTATTGACAACAGACCCATTCTCACGAATAAGAATCGGAATCTTGTTACCTAGATGAGGGTATTAGTAAGGAAAGTCCAAACCACCACTTCTGGCAATAATTAAAAATCCTGGTCCATAACCCAGATTTGGGTATTTGACGGAAGACTAGGTATCCACATATGGTTTCAATCTAAGTCCCGAATTAACATAGATTCAGGCATTCGATAGTAGACCAGACATTACCCTTTGGTAGTAAAAGAAATCCCAAACCAACCCAGATTCAGGTGTTTGGTAGAGGACCAGAAACTCCCTTATGGTAATGATAGAAGTCCCGAACCAACCCAGATTATGGTATTTGATAGAAGACCAAAAATTCCCTTCCGGTAATGATAGTAATTCTGAATTAACCTATATTCAGATGTTTGATAGAGGACCAGAAAATCCCTTTTGGTAATTATAGAAGCCCCGAACCAACCCAAATTCGGGTATTTGATAGAAGACCAGAAATTCCCTTCTGGTAATGATATAAGTGTCACCCTCTTTCGGGTTTATTTCGCAAAGCAGAGGATGTACGTGCTTTGTTGACCACTCTCTGGGATTGTGATTGTCAAGCAGAGGATGTACGTGCTTTGTTGGCCACTCTCTTGGTTTGGGCGTCTGGTGCGCTTGACTAGCTTATTCTCAAGCAGGGCCCAAGGACTTACCCGATCTCCCTCCGGGAGGTGCCTTACCCTGACCATCGTAGGCGGTGATAATGGCTTAGATGATTACACCGAGCCATCGTAGACGTGGTTTTAAGGCTTACTATTTTGATGCTCTACCCTGACCATTGTCGGCGGTGATAGAGGATTACACTCCACCCGCCCTCCAAGAGGTGCCTTAACTTGGCCATCGTAGACGCGGATAAGGGTTTTCATTCCCTTCTGCGGGTAACGAGAAACATAAGAAAAGGTAGGACGTGCTATTCTGCGATCAAAGGTAGGATGTGCTCAGTTCATAGCAGAGGCAAGGCGTGCTCTTTTGCGAGCAGAGGCAGGGCGTGCTAATTAGATGCTCCACCTCTACCATTTTCGGCGTGGATCAGAGGTTTACGCTTTTGATGCTTTAACCTGACCCTGTTTGATTTGGGCGCGGAGAAAGGCTTACACCCCCCCCCCCCCTGAGGGGTGTCTTTCCCTGGCCATCTTGGAGGTGACAAGGGTTTTTAACCATTTTATTTTAACCCATCTCGAGTTATTCCAAATTTTGAGAGGGTTTCATACCCCTAGCTATGTAAAGTTGTAAGCAATCCTTTTTTTGAGAAGATCTTTGTTGGACTTAGTTTGATTCCTTTACAAAGTCTTGTAATTGGCCTTGATCAAAGAACTTGATAATCATTCCTTTAAGAACTCTACAGTGGTTAGTTTCATGTCCATTCATCATTTGATAGTAGCAGTAAGGTCCTCCTAATTTCCTTTCTTATTTTGGCTTCTTCTTTGTAGATGGCCAGAAATTAAGCTCATGTTTTGTAAGGAAGTAGATATTTTCCATTGAAGTGGTAAGGTGACATTCATTCGGTAGCTTCGACATGAAGTGTTCTCTTTGTCTTTGGAACTTAAACCTTTTGTTACTTGGCTTCATAATTTCATCCATACCTTCGGTTCCTCTTTTTGGAGCATATTGAGATTGAAGTGTTATTCTTTTGATCCATTTAGAAGTAAAACGGTTGAAATCTCTCATTGTTCCTTGTTCGAATGTTGTTCCTTTAATTTGCTCATGGATGACTTTTTCCGGGTGAGAGAATGGATTGCAATCCTTTGACGCGGAGCCATTTAAAGCAAAGGTTGGGAATTGCCTCATGTAAAAAGTGTTGTTGTTCCAATAATCAGGATCGTATTGTTCAACTTCCTTCTTCCAATTGATGATTCACAAGGCTTCCATCCTTAGCCTTTGTTCTTCCATCACTCTTAGGTCGGTAATATCTGACGTAGCCATTTGAGATTCAGAAGAATCTTGTTGGGACCCTTTACCCATAGTCTTGCTTCTTCAAAGCTTAGTCCAATCCGGGACGGAACAACACAGTTAGAAATATGGTTTAAGATATTAAGGGTTCATAGGTTCAAGCCCTCCTTCTAGCACCAAAATGTTAACGATATTTTTTGTCAATGCCGGAGATAGAACTAAGGAAGTGGACCTAAGGATAGAATGTAATTATTTAGTTCCCACAAGCTTGAGTTAGTTCACCATTTCCTGGATATCAAGGTTTAGGCCCCGAAGATTAGTTACTCTTCCCTCAAGGGATGAGTATCATGCTTACGAGACTCAATAACCAATAGTTACCTTGGGATAAGAGTTCTCTAAGCGCAACACAAGTTAGGAAGCTAAATGACTTGTAGAAGGGTATTTTGGTAATCTTGGAGAAAGACAATGGCTTATGTATGAGGCATTTATTGCAGAGAAGGCATAAGGAAATAGGTGAAAGAAGTGATAAGGTAAATCATAGAAATTATGCTAAGTATCGATTCACTCTTTATTGCTCATTGATTTGAGTACATAAGGGTTTACAAAGGAAATCCCCAAACTGATTTAGAAATTAGGATTTACTCTATAAGAAATGAGTACAAGATTGGGGAATGAGAAAAAGTCCCCTAAAATGTGACCCTTAGGGTCTTACTTATAGACAAATCGACACCCCTTTTGTCCTTGGTTCATCAGTAGCTCTTTCAGGATGGGGTAGCTTGGTGTCGGCCGCTTATCACCTTCCGGTTCCGCTAGCCTTGGTTTCTGCCGCCTCTCTAACATTGTTATTGGATACAACTTGGTCTTTATTGTACAGTTCTTGGCTTCCGAAGAACTGGTTCCGGACTTAGGAGCTTATCTTTTATGTTGTTTCTACATTCTGTATCAATACCAAGCAGTTGGTATGGATAACTTCGGTAGTGGCTTTCAGCAATAGGTTCAGGTTCCACCTCCAAGTCTTCATAGTGTTTGCTTTCGTGCCCCGCTTTCTCTTGACCTTAGAGCCGTCACCCTTTCGGTATCGACACTAAGCAAATTAGTGTGGATAGCTCTTCTTCTTACAAGCTTTGGTTTACTTTCAATGAGTCCTGGAAATTGGTTTCGTTCTTGCGGAAGCATGCTTTCGGTACATTTACGAAGGGCTTTAAATGTTGTGTCTCGGTATTCGATAAGCCTTGACTCCGATAGTTAGCTTTCGAAGTGTTATCCTTGACTTTGATGTCTTTATTCCCCTTTGTATTGGCACTAAGTTAATTAATGCCGATAGCCCTTTGTTTGACTCTGCTCATGTTTCAAATAATATAGAGTCCCTTCTTTGTTTCGGGTCTCGGGTCACTGGCTTTCGGAATTGAGTCATGCTGATCGCCCTCTGTGTTGGTATTGCTTTCTCACTATCCCTTTTCGTATTGGTACTGAGCATTTCTCTTTTATGTTGGTGTCGGTAGTTTACTAAGCAAATCATTTCTTTTATGCTTTCGGCTTTAACCCGATGTCGGCTTCATGCTTCCGGATCATTCTTTCGTGTTGACTGCGGTCTGATACCCCTTCACCGACGACTGGTTTCGATGTTGAATTTGGTAGTAACAGTTGGTGTTATCATAATGAATTATACCCCTAAAAGTGAATTATTGGGTATTAAATAAGTGTGAATAATTTAAATGAATATTTTATTCATTTAAATAATAAGTGAAAAATAAAAGTTTGAATTTTGATTTCAAATTGATTTAGAAATGAAGTTATAGTGTTTATGAAAAACTTTTAAAAGAACAGAAATTTATTTTAAAATTATTTTAAGTATAAACAACAATTTCAAATTTGAATTTGCAAGTGAATAGTAACTTTAAAAAGTGAAGTTCGGTTAGGGTACATAGGAAGTGTTTTAACTTGATTTTATTTCACAAACTATCTTATATGTTTTTGTAATAGACCTCGAGAACATATGGGTTTAAAATAATAAGTTTTGAAAAATAATATTATTTTAATATTAAAATAATATTATATAACCCAATTAATAGGAATATTGAATTTTGAAGTTAAATATTGAAAAGTTGTTTTCAAATGCATTTTAAAGTTATTTATAAACTATTTTAAAGTGAATTAGATAGGTTTTGAATTTAATTTTATAATATGGTCTGAATAGGACTTGTCGCACAACGGCAATTTGCAAATTTCGACCTATAACTTTAAATGAGTATACCGGAAGATCCGACCATCGGATTTCCCCAAAACTGAATAGATTTGGTTCATAATGAAAAGAGATTTCAAATGAATCTAAAAATGATAAAATCCAACGGTTATATTTTGAAATAAGTCCAAATCAATTTTCTAGAAAAATGAGAAATTTGCAGTTAATGACCTGAAATTGGGTTTTAATGAAATAGGCTAGTTTTAAATTATTAAAAATAGGAAAAAATTCTTATAAATCATAATAAATGATTCTAAGTGATTCGAATCAAATTTATAAGGATTGGAAGTTGATTTAATGAAATATGTGAATTTGGCTATTTCTAGTAATCTTTGGTAACGCCTTTAAGCGCTATTACCGAAAGTGAAGTTTTAAAAGATTTAAACTTCATAATTTTATTCCAAACTTTATGAAATGATTTAAGATGAATATTTGAATGTTTAAATAAAGTTTTGAAGTTTGATGTGAATGATGACTTATACACCATAAGTTTTAAAGAACAATTCTATTTGGAAAGCGGGGATCAGACTTAGGTCCGAAGACCATTCCAAATAAGAATACAACGTGATGAAAAGATATTCGATAATGGTGTTGAAGACCGGGAACCTTCGCATCGAATGGACTGCTTGTTGAATGTCTCAAATGGGTTGCTCCATTTGCAGATGGATTTTATATCAGCTAAGCGGCAGTGGTCCAGATGTATTTGAAGGAGTTCCGGATTTGCAAGGGCCTCTCTCCTTATTGGATGAGGAATAAGGTACCCTCGATTTCGTTCAGACCCAGATCAAACTTGTATTGATGTGCGTCTGACATTTTATTTTGTAATGTGTGATTGATTTTTACTAAACATATTTATGTTGGTAGTTGAGAAATTATCTCAACTTAACACCCTTCTTTGAGACATACGAGCTCAAAGCTTACATGGTTAGCGATTATCGATTACTTGTTACGGGATGACAGTGTGGCATGCCAAGTGATGTGCTGTGATGATCAAATAATGGCTAGGGTAGCATAACTTTGTGTAACGAGACTTCAACAAGCCTCACACCACGGTAAGTGAATGAAACATGAATGACGCAACAAGATTATGGGTTGTCATCTCATATCTAGATAGAAAGGTGTACTATGGTATGGAGCCCGGGTATTACCTTAGTGGCGACTTCTGCTTTTATGTGGTTGTTGATGTTGCGGGGCTCCATTGTGAAAGGTTGGTAACGACCGGGGGATGTCATACTCAAGGGTACTCGAATTCATCCAGAGAAGGATGGACCGACCATGTTTTGGCAATACGGTGTTCCAGAGTTCTCGGGGCATTTTTCTTGAGGAATTCCCATCGGTAGGGAAGTTCCTTAGCCCGGTCATTTGTTGGAAATCCATTCCGCACTACGAGTTTGTACGGTTTTAGTTGTAAACCTACATGGTGACATAATATATTGTACATATGCCTTCTAAGATTGATACATTTATTTGTGAAAATGATTTACACACTATGCACTAATAATAATAAAAGAAAACTTTCCATATCAAGCATGTCTGGCTACTATAAGGAGGCAACCTTTCCTAATTTGCATTTGCATGTGTGTGTGACGAGAGAACTTATGGTAGCTTCATTTTCCAAAAGTATTTCGAGCATTATTTATTGGTATTCATAAGGAGGAAATCAGTTCCATGTTATACGGCGTGTTTCTGTGATTTACCTAACTTTAAAATAAATGTGAATTACTGATTTGTTTCTCATACAAGTCCTATGAATGACCTGGAGTTTATTATTTTCCCTTTAAACTCTAGGTTCCCATAATTTTTGCACAAGCAGCCTACGAGTCAGATTGTAGCAGTTTCTGGAGCTTTATTTTGGAGCAATACCTTTTGTAGAGCACTTAGCTATCTTTTGGATCAAGTGGTGAAGATGGAAGCATATTTTGGATTCACTCTCTTTAGTTTTATTTCCGTTGTACTCTTATCTAGTAATTTATGTATCTAATATGTACATTACTCTGCTGATGTTTATGTAACTCTGATATAATCTCAATTTGTATTAATGAGATGTTGTTTTATTTCATTTGTGATTGTTTCTGATATGTTATAACCCCATGACAACTTGGGATTAGGTATTGGAGTCCGACATTTGACGCCTGAGTTGTGTCGAATGTCGAGCTTCGATCATCAAAATCCCGGATCGTCACAGTTGGTATCAGGTTTGAACTTGGAAGATGATAAGAAGAAGATGTTGGTTGTTTGGCAATTTCAGGACAGAACCGCAGTAACAACCCAGATTTTGGAACCAATTTAAAATTTTCATTTAATTGATTTAATGGATTTTAAGAATTTAAAATGATTTATTTTGAGAATTAACGATTTAAAATTTATTTAAATCGAAGCTAGAACGTATAAATTTAAAATTTAATCAAAACAAACTCGAAATGGCTCGGTAGTTTGAAAATTTAGTTTTGAACTTTAAACGATTATACTTAATGCAATATTAATCAGATTTCAGCTATACGAGAAACGTTAGAATCTATTTAACTATATTTTTCTAACGAATGTGAAAAACTGAGATTCTACTTTATAAATTGTAAGTTATGACAAGATTAAAATTTAGAATAGTCGTTATAGAATTTATATATATTTTAATATTATATATAGCCCTTAAAAATAGCCATTTTGCAAACGACCTCCATTTTCGACGAAACCACATTTGTTGGATCCAGAACGTCAAATTATTGTTAATTTTAAAATTTCAAGTTATTTGGAATTAGTATTTGGGCGCGGTGAATTTAAACGTGTTTTCAATTTCAGTTTGAATTTAATAAACTAATAAAAAGACCATTTTTCAAACAGTCTCCAAATTTGACAAAATTAATTTTGTTAGGACCGTATCGTCAAAACATAGCTAGATTTCAATTTTCATAATTTTTGGAGTCAGTATGTGGCCCCGGTAAATTAAAATGTACGTTGAATTCAATTTTGAACGTTACATTAAAATTATATTCTAATTTTGATAAAATGATTGAAACAGTCGAATTGGCTCACGAAACATATCCCATTGTGTTCGAAATTGGGGTATTTAGCTAGGGATGACAGTCGTTGGGTTTGATTTGGAGTTTGAATGCAAAATCACACTTTTACCAATTTAATAATAATAAAATGTAATACATACTCCTAAAAATCCTATTTCTCCCTCATAACTCAGGAAAATCCGCCGGCCCTAAAGCAATTCGATGGTCCTCACGCTCCAGATTTCAATTGATAATCACGAAAATTCTATAAATTATTTTGCAAAAGTTATAAAACGAAAATCAAAGAGGGTGGTGAGGGCTTCAGAATTATATGGGTTTGATGGGTTATCAACGTGTGTGGAGCTCAAATTTTCGGTGCAAACTCACGCCGTCCGAGGACTTTTTCCGGCGTGAGGGGTGGTGCGAGTGGCGAAAAACGCCTGTCGTGGGTAGAGGAGACGAAGGCGGTCGGCGTCGGCGCAGTTGATCGGGGTGCGGCGATGCGTGGGAGGAGCAGCGGCGGTCTTCTTGGGCCGACAGTGGTTTTCCAAAAACGAACGAGATGGAAGATGATTATGTGAAGTAATTATATTATTAATTACTTTGCTAATGATCAATTAATTATTCAAAGTTTAATTGTTTAAACACTCATATTTTTGTCAAACGATGTCTGAATTCAGTGATTTCAGTTGCGCTGCGATCGTGACAACAAACTCTACAACATGGAACTGATAAGAACGGGAACAGAGCAAGTTGGATTTTTAGCTAAATTAAACGTGCGTTTAATATAGTCTAAAAATAAAATCATCAGTTAAAGAATGACGGAGTGGAAATCAATGTGAGAATTCTCTCACTCAAAATTTTGTACAGCTATTTATTTTTAGAACTGCATGTATATTGTTTGCCTGTGACTGTAATGCCTGTTTGGTGGTTGAAGATTGTTTACAGTTTAATGTTATCATTATTAAACTTTGATTGTAAATATTTATAAATAATAAATAAATTCACATGAATTGTGATGTAAACCCCACACGGGTATTGGGACGATAATTTTACATATCGCCCAATTATTGTTGATGGTCAAAACCCCACACGGGTCTGGGGATGGTAATTTATTCATGTCTCCCTTGGATTTAATTATATGTCAACCGATTTTTTGACAGACTGTGATAAGCGTTATTTAATTACTTAATGCTTATACAGTTGTAAATTGCACTTTGGATGTGAATAGAATGTTTAATAGTTGTTTATCACTATTTTTGAATACATGTGATGTATGGAATCCATATAAATAAAATTATATGGTAATTGATTGAGTCTGATTCCAGTTCAGAAATAATGAATATTTTAAAATAATATTCAGTGAAGAAACAAAATATGATTTTGATGTCCGATTTTGGATGGACACGAAAATACTGAAATATTCATAACTGGAATGAATATGAAGCCGAGTTAAGTAGATATATGCTATTTCTAACTCGAATGAAATTTTCTTTCGATTTATTCATTTTATAATGAATATCGAAAAGAATTGATTTCAAAATCTGATATTTTGAAAATATTATCATTTTAATATTATAATGATATGGAATATTCAATTTTGATTTAAAATTGAAATCGAAGTTAAAATCGTTTTAAAATGAATTTATAAACGATTTATAAAATACATTTTAAATGGAAATCGACGAAATATATTATATATGTTTAAATGGCCTGAATAGAACGCGCCGCGCCGCGACCGTTCGCGAATTTCGACCATTAACTTCCAATTGATGTAACGGGAGATCCGACCGTCGGATCCTCCTAAAACCGAAACCTTTGGGTACATATCGAAAAGAGATTTCTAATGATAATAAGAGATTTGAAATCTAATGGTTAGATTTTAAGATATGTCCAAATTAGTTTTGGAAAAGGTCGCTATGGATGCAGTTCGGTGGCCGAAATTGGAAACCGACTGTAAGAGCCTTAATAAAATTATTAAATATATGAATAAATTTTGTAAAATCATAATATATGATTTGGAAAGATTTTGGATTAAATATTCCAAGATTTGAAGAGATAAAAGATATTTTTATCTAAATGAACTAGTTGACAACTAGATTTGAAATCGATTAATTTTTAAATTAATAAATTTGATTTGTAAATGGTTTTGAAATAACCGGAGTTTTCCAACGAATAAATTGAAATGGATTTGAATGGAAATTATCTTTGGATATTTCAATATTGGATTCCGTAATTATACGGATATGGTTATGGGAATTTGAAAGATATAGATATCGTTATTCCCAATACGATATTTGTTGGTTTCAGAATTTGATATTGAATATAAGCCGATATGATTTCTATTCAGAGCCTTGTATTCAATATCAAATTGGATTTTGGGTTTGTCGTGAATAGTGTCTTTAATAACACCGTTCTTAAACCCCGTTGAGAAAAGAATAAATCTTTTAATTAAGATTAATGAAGTTCTCCAATTTATAATTATAAATTGGAACTAAAGTGAAGATGGTTTTGGGTTCATTATGAACGATGTTTTAAATACCATTTGTTCTTAAAACCCAATTAACAGTGAAGATATGATCTGGAAATTATAAATCTTTTTATTAAGGTTTAATGGAAATTTTCCAAGGTAAAGTTGTCCAATTTAATACATTGAATTGGAATTGAATGGAATTCGATTAAATAATAATCGAGATGAGCTTCTGTGAATGAAGACCGTTACTATATATGGAATTTAAAAGGCTTTGTCGTTATTCCATTTATATTATTAGTCTGATACAGAAATTTATATCGATTATATATTGATATGTTTTCCGTGAAGATTCCATAGTTTATGGAAGCTGATTTGGGTTTATCGTGAACTGTGTTTTAAATGACATTGGTTCTTTAACCCCGTTAAAGACAAGATTTATTTCCTAAAATTTGAATAATCATTAAGTAATGAATTTCTGAGATTAAAACTAAACTAGAGCTTTAATGAATCTTTATGTAGATTAAAATGAGAATGGGATAATTAAATTCATCGAATTCATGAAGTGTTCGAGAATGGAGTACCACCAGTTTTACTCTAGGCGATAGTTAAATCTTTAATTACATTTGAACGTGAAACGGTAATTAAATTTACTGATACCACCGTGGGTGTTAGATATGGAGTACTACCATTTTTTCTCCATGGGATGAATAGGTTGGGATTGGGATAATAAAATAAATGATTACTTCGGTAAGGCTCAATAATCCCGACTAGTTTTATAAACCTTAATTTGGTTTAGAATTGTTAAAGGATAAAATAAAATCTTTTGAAGTGATATCCAAAGGAAGATTAAAGAATAGCTTAAAAGAACTTATCCTTGATAAAATTAATGGGAACCTTTCCCCTAAGATGTGAATATTTGAATAAAAGAATATTCTGAATTGGAATGAGGCGTATGATGCGTTTTTATGACACTTGATTATTGATTATAAAATACGCGAGTTATTCGGAAAGTCCGGGTTTATCCCATTTTGAATAACTGATACGGCGACTAAATGTCAACGATGAAGACGGTGATTGAGGACCGGAGATCTTCACATCGTTTGGATGATTACTGATGTCTTGATTGGGCGGTACACCGAAGACAAGGTAATAAGTGGTGATCGTCCAAACGTACTTGGAGATCGACCGGATATGTGAGGACCTCTCTCCTGTATTGAACATATGGGACGAGGAATAAGGTGCCTCCGGTTTCGTTCGGACCCTGAACGGACTTGTAAGTAGATGTGTGTCTGACATTATATTTCATTCTGTGTTGACTGATTTCTATTAAATATATATATGTTTGGTGGCGGAGAATTTATTCTCTTGCTTAAAACCCTTCTCTGAGACATACGAGCTTAGAGGTTATATATTGATAGATATCAGTTGTATGGCATGAATTGTCAATATGGCATGCAAAGATGCAAATGATCAAGGCTTATTGATGAAAAGCAGAGTCTTGTGGATGATGATCAAAGCACGGCTTTAATTAGCATAGCTTTGTGTATAGCGTTAATTCGTTGGCCTTACACCTCGGTATGAGTCAAAAACGGGATAGTGACCGTAGGGAGAACACGACATTTCTTTCTAGTTAGAAGTGGTGTCATGGTATGGAGCCCAAACATTTTTACTTATGTGGATGATGGATTGCGAGGCGCCTTGGATATATTGGTCGCTACTGGCCATTTTGTAGGTCCTATAGGACCCAGAAATGTGTGTACAGGAATAATTAATCCTCAAAAGTAAGAGAGGACCGGCCCTACCGCATCCAAGGGCTCGCTAGTGTCCGAGTCCTGAGGCATTTGCTAGAGTTTCTCGAATTGGTGAGGACGATCCCTTGCCTCGACTCATAGATGGAATCCAATTTCCAATACGCGACTTTTCGGTTTTAGTTGTAAACCTGTGTATGGCACATAATATATGGTACTTATGCCGTCTATGATTGATACATTTATATTTGAAGTTGTTTTGACACTATGCATTTATAGTAATATCAAAATGATTTGTTTTAAAGTGTATCAAGCATGTTTGGCTATTATAAGGGAAAACTCTATCCTCCGGCTTGCGTTGCATTGTGTGATGGGACCTACGTCTTATAATAGCTTCATTTTTTTCAAAAGCATTGTTTTGTTTGTTTTATGGTATTCTTGGGAGAAAACCCCTTCCGTGTTATACGGCGTGGTCCCTTGATTTACCCAACTTTAAAATAAAGTTAATAGCTGTTTTTGTTCTCACACCAGTCCCATGGCTAACTCGGAGTTTATTGTTTCCACCTAAACTCTAGGTGCCCATATTTTCCACATGGGCAGCTAGTGGTTTTGGTTTGCAGATATTTCTTTTCCCAGGATCCTGAATGATAGCTGGAACTATATTCAGAAAGCTTTGTATCCGTGTATTTCTTTCAGTTGCGCTAGTTGATGTAATTTCTGCTGCTATGTATTTTAATCTCTGATATTATTTTTCCGCTGTGTAATATTTATTCGTGCTCTGCAATATTCTTCTACTCTGATGTAAATTGTTGTAATAGCAATGAAATGCTCTACATGTTTGCGTTTCGATGAGTCGTGTTTTCAAATCAATCCAGACTCCTCCGTCTCCTCGTGGATCGGGGAAGTCTGGGTCGTCTCAAGTGTGGTGGGAAACAATCATTCAAGGGAGAGTAGTGGATGATATTACATGGGAAAAATTAAAGGAAATATTTAAGGAACGATTTATGCCATCCGTGGGAATCTCCCGGATGTATGAAGAATTCATGGATCTCAAGCAGGGAAACATATCCTTTGAAGAGTGTCTGAACAAATTCAATGATCTATCTTGCTTCGGATCAGAACTTATCAATACTCCATTCAAGAAAAATGAACAATTCATCAAAGGAATGGAGTAGAAGCATCATGAAAGAATGACCATGTGCAGAAATTGTTTGTGGATTTAGCAGATATGGGCTACCAATATGATACCATTGATAAAGCAACGGAAGCTAGTGGGCGCAACGACAACAACTAGAAGAAGAGAAAGTTTGTTGGAAAGAAGCCTGACTAGAGTCAAGGACAGAAATGAACTCAGAATTATCGTCATAAGGACATAACATGTTTCAACTGCCATGAGAAAGGGCATTATTCAAGCAATTGTAGAAAGCCCAAGAGGGTAAAGACGAATCAGGAAGGGTAAAGATGAATCAGGAAACTAGAGAATGTTATAACTACCACAAGAAGGGGCATATGGTCAAGAACTGTCCCCTAACGAAGCAAGGGGAAGTGGAAAAGGTTTGTGCTATCAAAGAAGATCCCTCAACTTCTAGGAATGACAAAAGGAAAGGATTGTTGGAAGGTAACATTCTTGTTTGCGATAAATTACCCCGAGTTTTATTTGACACCGGTGCTACACATAGCTTTATTTTTAAACAAAAAGTAGAGAAGTTTAATTTAAAGACAAAATTCGTTAAAGATCCCCTTTGTGACAAACCCAGTAGGGGTTCCACCATGTTGTTTCTATATTATAAAGAAGTACCTATTTCTTATTCATACCATCAATTTCCACTCAATCTAGTTGTCCTTGACTTTGATGAATTTGAGATCATACTTGGGATGGATTGGTTAAGTAGATATGAAGCAAAGCTTGATTATGTTGATAGGAAAGTATTGGTAAAGTTGAAATTGGGAAATTTTATTGAAATATCATGTGAAGACCCTAATTCAAAACGAGATAGGTTGATGTGTACTTTGGGTTACCATATTACTGACATCAGAACTATACCCATCGTCTGAAATTTTTACGATGTGTTTGAAGAGGTCAAAAGTCTCCCTTCTCATGGAGAAATTGAGTTTAGGATTGACTTAATGCCTAACGCTCAACCAGTCGAAGGATGGCGCTAAAAGAAAGGAAAGAGCTAGATAAGCAAATCCAAGAGCTTTTGGAAAAAGGGTTATTCAACCAAGTCATTCAAGTTGGGGATCAACTGTGGTGTTTTTATCCAAGTCTGATGGTTCTTTAAGGTTGTGTGTCGATTATAGAGACATAAATAAACAAACCCTTAAGAACAAGTACCCTTTGCCTCAGATAGATGATCTGTTCGACCAATTGAATGAGGCTAGATTCTTCTCTGAAATGGATTTAGCCATAGGTTTTCATCAACTCAGAATTTGTGAAGAACATATTTATTTGACTGCTTTTCGAGGGCCTGATACTTTTTACGAGTGGTTAGTAATGTCATTCGAATTGACTAACGCCCTCGCTTATTTCGTAGATCTAATGACGAGAGTATTTTGGGAAATGTCGAATAAATTTGTATTGGTTTTCATTGATGACATTCTCATTTATTGAAAGACCAGAGAGGAACATGTAGGACATCTAAGGATTATTTTGGAGATATTCAGAAGAAACGTGCTTAAAGAAAAACTCTCCAAGTTTCATTTCTAGTAAAAAGAAGTCAAGTTACTTGAACATATCATCTCTGGCAAAGGAATTTCAGTAGACCCAGCAAAGATATCTGCTATTAAATAGTGGAAGCGTCCCTCAACTCCAAAAGACATTCGAAGTTTCTTAGGACTAGCTAGATATTACAGGAAGTTTGTCCAGGATTTTTCTAAGATAGCCTCACCCTTGACGAAGCTGACAATGAAGAAGGCAAAGATTGTTTGGTCTCCCAAATGCGAAGACAGAGTTAAAGAAAAGATTGACAACTACCCCAGTCTTAGCCATTATTGATGGGGACCAAGGATTATTTATGTATAAAGATGCTTGTAGAGAGGGAGTTGGTGCCGTAGTGATGCAAAATGGCAGAGTTATTGCTTATGCAGGAAGACAGCTAAAGCCACATGAAAAGAATTATCCGACTTATGACTTGGAGTTACTAGTAGTAAAATTTGTTTTGAAGATATGGAGGAACTATCTTCTAGGAGAGAAGTTTGACTTATTCACGGTTCACGAATGTTTGAAGTATCATTTAGTAAAATGATCTGAGTTTGAGGCAACAATGTTGACTGCAATTCCTAGCTTCTTACGATCTGGATATTCAATATACACTAGGGAAAGCTAATGTAGTAGCTGATGCATTAAGTCGAAAGCACGTTGTCATTGCTTACTTAGTCGTCACTCCAACTCTTATAGAGAAGATTTCTAGTAAGCAAAGTGAAGATGCGTTTATTCAGAGAATTGCCAAGAATATTCGATAAGGTGAATGTTCGAGTTTCAAGATTGATGATAAAGGTATTCTAAGATTGGGTGGCAGAATTTGTGTCCCTAATATTAAAAAACTCCCATGTAAGTATTGGACGAGTGTCACAAGTCCAAGTATAGTATCCATCATAGAGTTAACAAGATGTATCTGTTAGAGTTTATGCCCTAGAGGTAATTCATTTGATGAGATTGATAACAATGTTGTTGTTATTATTTTATTTGGAATAAAATAATATTCTATTTTATTATATTTACTGCGTAATATAAATATTAATATAATAGAAGTCCTTAGAATAATAATACGGAATTATATATAGTTCGAGTAGGACTGAACTTGAGATTATATAATGTGATAAGTATTATAATTCTTAAAAGTCCCTAGTCGAGTTTTATTGTTTGTAAATGACAACAACAAAGCGTTGAAACTAGTATATTGATTGATTGATGATCACATCTCATTGATCATTAATATACGTGATATTAAAGTCAAGATATAAATACGTATTAGAGAATAGCATATTGGGCTGACCCACCGTGAGATAACTACATGGAATATAATCAACAGTATCATAAGTTGTTCTCATAGTGACAGTGATGTAATGGTCCTCAGACCTGAAATCATTATAATTTAATTCGAGGATGTTTGTATTTTGATATCATCTAAAGTTATTTCGTAACAGAGTAATGATAACGGTGATTATTGGATATATCTCAAATTGAATGAAAATTATGAATGATCTAGATGGAATTTAACCCTACAATATATTTGTAGTGATATCCATGGGCCTCTTGATTGAGTGAGACTGTGAAATGCAAGGCCGTGCTCAAATATTGATTTGTTTCAAACAGTCTACTCATCGATCAAGAAAAACAAATTAAATTATAAGGAGGATGATACGATCCATGCCTCTAGTTTAATTATGGATATATTGGTTAAAAGGATTATATTACATTGATGCACTGATCACGGAAAGGTTGTATCGAAATATTGATCTTATTATAACTTGGGTAGCAGCGACGTATTGCTAGATGCCAATCATTGTTTATGATTTTAAATATTATTTAAAATCATTGCCAACGTTATAATAACCTATACGGTCACACACTTAGAGCGTTATAAGACGAAGGCCATTATTTGGATAAAATAAAATACCAATATGTTGATATTTTATCGCGTTGAAATGGTACACGGTGGTTTTCTACTTTCTTGGTACACGTTGGATTAAAAGATAAGGAAAATGTTCCCTTTTATAATCACGTGAACCAACATATATTTAACATGTAAGAAAGTGAAAAACCTAACCGACTTACCTTTTAAAAGAGCGAAACCTAAATCAATGGCGGCGGCTAGCACTGCGCACTCTTTCTTATTCAATTCAATTGAAGAAGAGAACGCTCGTGTGGATTACTTGTAGAGGCTCTACACATGAAGAGCTCGGTTCGAATCAATCGCTTCTAGACCTCCTTCCAGATCGAAGTTGAAGTAATTCTTCATAGATTAATCAGGTATGAAATCGAAATTCTAATTGAGTTCAATACACTATTCCTGCATAGATCCTCTTTTAATCGTTAAATTGTTTAAAATGGATGTCGATTAGATCGATAAAGTCCACCAGTGGTATCAGAGCATTAGGGTTTGCTTGAAATAGTATATTGGATTATTACTTGGTCCTTTTGCCTGTATAATTCGCGAAATAAATGAACGTTTTGAAACCTGATACTATAGATTGAAGGGATTTGCGAGAAATTACAGATTGGACCCTTTATTGTTGTTGCTTTGTTCGTGTTTAATTGATTATCTGGATGATAGTTTCTGAAATTAATCTGAAATGATTAATATTGGGTTGATTGATATTGGAATTAAATTGTATTTGATACATGCAATAAAACGTTGTACTGTGATCAAAATTTTATATTTGGTATAAAACTAAGGCGTGAAATCATTATAGGTTAAAACTAAAAAATCGACTAAGCTACAAATTTTTGTTACTTTGTTGATTAACATAGGAACCTATAGATTGATCAAAAGTCAGTTTTGATTAATCAAAAATATCAAGTCCTTTTGGATCGCGATTTGTAAAACAATTTTAATTTTTTTTAATCTGTGTTTTAATTAAAGAAAGGTAAGATTCAGCTGCATGGATCGAATAACCTTCTTTTGATCGAATATTTAGAACCATAAATTGGCTTGTAAAACCAAATTTTTTTTTTTTAAGCTTCAGTTTCATTTGTTTAATTTCTTATAGAAATCGAAAATGTATTATAAATACATAAGCGGGTATATAAAAACTTGTAATACAATTTCATTTCTGGAGTAAATCTGGTTCATTTAAAATGAAATTTATATTTGATATAAGTTCTGAAATGATTTTATGAGTTGGTATTGGATATCAACTATATGTATTATATTTAAAATGCCCATTTTGTTATATTTCAAAATGAAACTGAGTTCAATCTTACATCTGTTATATGGATTAAATGGTAACAAATTTATTTGTGATGGAATCATTGTTGTGAACTAGGTTTTTCTAATTAGAAATTAAATTCCAATCATTGAAAAACCTACCACAAACTTTTCCCTTTTAAATGTTACAGTGAAGACTGTCAAAATTATATGGATGCATAAACTATATTGAACACGCTTATAATATGCTCTGTTTTCTTTGTTGTTCTCTGCATATCAGCATACACTTGTATAATAGTTGTTGTTCATTGAATCTATATGGTTTAATGAATGTCTAGCTATACTCATTAACTTCATTGAATTTCATTTAGATGATTTATAAGGTAATGATTTCAGTATTTATTGGTGTTGTTAAGATTCTGCAAATATATTATTGAATGGGTCAAAACTACGGCAGTATACTGGATATATTTTGATATAACATTAACCTTATAATTTACATACCACATCAAATGAGATTTGTTGTAAATAATGACTGCAGAGATTTTACAGAACATTTTTTTATGTTAAATGTTAATGTAATACTGAAATTTAAATTGCAGACTGGTATTATATATGTGTATGCACACATAGTTTGATAATGACAAAGTGTTTCGAAGTGTGATCGAGAGTTGAGTTCATATTTTGATAAATAATCACTAAATGATTGTTTCAACTCGGTATTAGTATTGACTAATATAATGCATTGCATTTGATAATAATAACTATACACTTGAAACTATATTTGTATTTTGTGATGATGATCATGAAATCTACCATGAACACAATAAATGGTTTAACCCTATCATTTAACTTTTACCTTATCTGTTCTATTATTTTACATACAAATAATACTCTGTTGAGTTCAATTCTGTGAGACAGAAATATTGATTATTTATATGTATATTAGATACTAATACATGTTGATGGCACAATATAATATAAGGATAAAAGTTAGTATACCATATATATTCACATCATTTATTATACGCAAGTAGCAGCAAATATGATTTGCTGGCAATATACCAGACATAATGTACTATATATGATATGAGTTCAAATTTGCAGCTTATATATTTGTGGACAAATTTTATACTGTATATTGACTTTATAACCAAAGATGCAAGTATGACTTGCTGTTTTTTGAATTTAAGGTCACATTCCATGATGCACATGTTATTCATATATATACTATCTATTCGTATGATGAAATCATATGTGTTTGTCTATAGAATTAAGGAACACTTCGGTACTGTTCATTTTATATGTATATTCTTACACATGTAAATACTGTAATCATCATTAGATTTACATGAAAATATGGATAGTATTATGCTTTATTAAAGATCTACATATATATTATTTAACAAAGCAATCACTGTTTTGAACAGTTGATTACTCTGCTTGGATGTGTATATGTAAATATAAAAGAAAAATTTCATGAAACAAACCTGAATTTTGCATATGGATGTGCAAATTTTATATTTATATTGATAAATATTTATATATATATATAAACACTGCTGCGGATTTGATTTAAAAGTTATAGCAGTTATGAACTGCTGTATGATTTCATACTCGTTATGTATCAATATGTATACTTACATGTTTGCTATATACATTTTAAACCAGGCATTTATAAATACTGATTTATATATAGATATCGCCTGGATCATATACCAACTTTAAAGAAATTACAAGCATACAATGTTTGAATATATTGTTTTACATATATATGTATATAATGCATAGATGATGCTCTATTTTTTCTTGGAATGAATACTTCATCTGCATTTATTTACATTGATAAATATTTGCAGATGTATCCCTGTGGCATGAACCAGTTTGACTGAGCAAATGTGCACAAGAGGATGGACATGTTGGAGTAGAAGGCAAAGAAATTGCTGAAGCAAGCATGGGTTTAAAGTATTGGCAGTATGATTGTATAAGCAAGGAACACTTTACAAATATGTTTGTATTTGTGCTTAATTGACTATATAATGTAATCTATATGATTTTGTATGGTGTAAGAATTATAGACTATATGTATATATAAAGATAGTTCAGAATGCATTTTATTACCCCGAATATATAGAATGTATATGTATATATATAGCATTAATTCGCAATGTCTAATTTCCTGTATAAAGCCTGCAAGTTGAATGTGAATTAGATATATTCGAATTGTTTTAAAGACGAACCAAATTTTAAGGTGCATGTATATATGTAAGCCTGGATTTATGAAATTACAGGTAATTAAAGAATTAGTTTGATACATACTAATATGTATATGTGTGCGAGAGCCATGTATAATCATAATGCTGTTTTATTTCACTGCATTTGTTTATGCTGGTGTGAATGTCCATGTTAATCTATTGGTAACATGATTTGAACTGTATATGTTTGTATGTCATCTCCTTTTATGGACCTACAAGTTTGTTTACATATATTTTGAAAATTTTATGTGAATCAAATTTTGATAAATGGGCTTTAATTCAAATGTATTTGATACTACAGTGAGCTATGAGCCTTTTATCATCATCATATGTAAATAGCTACTTGATCTCTCCTTTAAGCTTTTGCAAATGACATACATGAATATATGAGATTTATTGATAACCGATAATTCTGAAATATTCAAAGGAACTATAGGCAAAATTCCTATACACTGTTGAATTTAAATACATGTCATATATTTGATATATGTAAACAACACTAATATAGTTTCCACTACGAGTTATAATTTCCTTTAAAAGCAATTCCTTTTGTTATATTAAGTCATGGTAAAGTCTTCCAATAATATACTCATCACTATCCAAAATCATTGGATGTAGGTAACGCCAAAGCGTTGTGCATCCTTTTATTTTGGTTATATGCGATGGAGTAAAATGTGGTGCTCCAACCTATTATTGGGTCTGACTTAACTAGGCTGCCTAATACGATTAATGCCTTGGAGACAATAGCATGAATTATTCTATATTTTGAGCAAATGAATAATACTGAACAACATGTTCAACATGCGATCCAAGAGTTATATAGATGATATAATTGGCATAAGATGACTACCTAAAAGATTGTGTTTTGGGGATTTGCCAAAGCAGAGTCAAAACATGATTAAATATGGATCTTGGAACACCTTAATATACATATACTGATATATATATTAAAATAGAGGGATGTTAATTTGAGTGGGAGCGTATTTTAGTTTAAATAATACATTTATATTAATATAAATTTTGATTGTCAAAATTTTATATTTTATTAAATGAATATTAAGAATCAGTTAATATTTATTATCCGTTGTAGATATTAAATAATAGATAACTCCGATAATTTAAATTTATTCTTGAGAAGGATAAATTGAATTAAATCAAATTTCTTGACCAACATTGAAATTTGAGGATTGTCCTCAAACAAATTAAACGTAATTGTTTTAGATATAAAGAGAGGATCTAAAATAAGTTAAAGTATGACTTCAACTGAACAAAATATAAATGTTATAATAATCTACTTATACATTTCTAGTATTAGATACTAGATATAAATCACATAAATGTATGTTGATTTACAGAAATTACATAATAAGTAGAAATCTGATAAAAGAACAAATGGACTTACAATTGGAAAAGAAGAAAATGCTGATAGATTATCCATAGTAAGTTGATTCTTGTTGAATATACTGGCTTAATTAAATAAATAAAATAATTGTTATTACGAAATTCCACTTAAATAAATGTTATAACATATCTTGTTTAGACAAGTTTGAATTTCATTTGTAATAAAAGAATAATTGTTATTCATTTTATTTAAATGAAATATCGTATGGAATTTCACAAATAGTTAATGATATTTGTAAATCCTTAACTATAATGTACTTGACATTAATAATGACTGGATTAAATTTAGTGATTTAAATCCAATGTACCTTTAGTATTACCAGTTAGCCCAGTAAACAGGAAAGTATATCGAAACTCCATAATGATGGAATTTTGAAATCAATTGATTTCGAATCATATGAAGAATACAGATCTTGTTTATTAGGCAAAATAACTAAATCACCTTTCACTTGATGCAGTGAATGGGTGATAAGTGTTGGGTCTCATACATAATGATGTATATGGAGCAATGGATACATAAGCTAGAGGCAAGTTTTATTACTTCATTATATTTACTGATGATATCAGTAGATACAGATATATGTATCTTATGAAACACATACCAGAATCCTTTGAAAAGTTCAAAGAATTCAAAGGGGAGACATAAACCAATTTTAAAAGAAAATAAATACTTTTCGAACAGATCGAAAAGAGTATTTAAGCCAATTAATTAATGACTATCCATATGAGTTTGAAATTGTTTCATAACTTACTCCACCTAGAACACCATATTGAAATGGTGTGTCTGAAAGGAGTAATCACCCCTTATAAGATATGGTATGACCAAGATAAGTCATATAGATCTTCCAATAAATTAAATTTAGAACAATTGCATTTAAATCCCACTAAAACGATTTTATAGAAGCCATATAAGATATGGACTAGGAAATGTCCTAGTGTGTCTAATTTGATGATTTGGGATGTAAGGCGTTTGTTAAACGTCCTTCCTCTGATAAGATCAGACCTAATCAAATTACTATTTTATGGATATAAATTTTCTGAGAATAAAATGTTTATTGCTCGGTTTGGTATCCTTTTAAAGGAGAACCAGTCTCTAAGATACCGATAGGAATGGAATAGAATTCAAAATGTTTTGTAAACCACAAAATGACATTAAATCTTGTATAGACAAGAAATTGAGTGGGAGTGACACAATAATTCTAATGTTATTTGATAACACATTAATTATTGTAAATAATGTTAGTTTTAAAACAAGAAATAATACTGATTCTAAGAAAGAAAATGTTTGGATTAAGAAGTTCATAATTGAACTTAATTTATTATTGATCCAATGATATACATTGCGATAACAATACGGCTGTTGCTCAGGCCTAAATCATTAAACTCATTATCGATCCAAACAAATATTTAAGAAATATAATTCCTATGTGAAGTTGTTCACAAAGGAAATGAACATATTTACAAAGTTACAAACGTTGTAATGTTGCAGACCTACTGAATTAAACTCTGTCGCAGCAGAAGTTTAATAGTCACACTAGTTTCATGAGTATACGATACGTGAATGATTGACTCTAGTGCAAGTGGGAGATTGTTAGAGTTTATGCCCTAGAGGCAATTCATTTGATGAGATTGATAACAATGTTGTTGTTATTATTTTATTTGGAATAAAATAATATTCTATTTTATTATATTTACTGCATAATATAAATATTAATATAATAGAAGTCCTTAGAATAATAATACGGAATTATATATAGTTCGAGTAGGACTGAAACTTGAGATTATATAATGTGATAAGTATTATAATTCTGAAAAGTCCCTAGTCGAGTTTTATTGTTTGTAAAGGACAACAATAAAGCGTTGAAACTAGTATATTGATTGACTGATGATCACATCTCATTGATCATTAATATACGTGATATTAAAGTCAAGATATAAATACGTATTGGAGAATAGCGTATTGGGCTGAACCACCGTGAGATAACTACATGGAATATAATCAACAGTATCATAAGTTGTTCTCATAGTGACAGTGATGTAATGGTCCTCAGACCTGAAATCATTATAATTTTATTCGAGGATGTTTGTATTTTGATATCATCTAAAGTTATTTCGTAACAGAGTAATGATAACGGTGATTATTGGATATATCTTAAATTGAATGAAAATTATGAATGATCTAGATGGAATTTAACCCTACAATATATTTGTAGTGATATCCATGGGCCTCTTGATTGAGTGAGACTGTGAAATGCATGGCCGTGCTCAAATATTGATTTGTTTCAAACAGTCTACTCATCGATCAAGAAAAACAAATTAAATTATAATGAGGATGATACGATCCATGCCTCTAGTTTAATTATGGATATATTGGTTAAAAGGATTATATTACATTGATACACTGGTCACGGGAAGATTGTATCGAATCACTGATCTTATTATAACTTGGGTAGCAGCAGCGTATTGCTAGATGCCAATCATTGTTTATGATTTTAAATACGATTTAAAATCATTGCCGACGTTATAATAACCTATAGGGTCACGCACTTAGAGCGTTATAAGAGGAAGGCCATTATTTGGATAAAATAAAATACCAATATGTTGATATTTTATCGCGTTGAAATGGTACACGGTGGTTTTCTACTTTCTTGGTACACGTTGGATTAAAAGATAAGGAAAATGTTCCCTTTTATAATCACGTGAACCAACATATATTTAACATGTAAGAAAGTGAAAAACCTAACTGACTTACCTTTTAAAAGAGCGAAACCTAAATCAATGGCGGCGGCTAGCACTGCACACTCTTTCTTCTTCGATTCAATTAAAGAAGAGAACGCTCGTGTGGATTACTTGTAGAGGCTCTACACATGAAGAGCTCGGTTCGAATCAATCGCTTCTAGACCTCCTTCCGGATCGAAGTTGAAGTAATTCTTCATAGATTAATCAGTATGAAATCGAAATTCTAATTGAGTTCAATACACAATTCCTGCATAGATCCTCTTTTAATCGTTAAATTGTTTAAAATGGATGTCTATTAGATTGATAAAGTCCATCAGTATCAAGATATTAAGCGTACTTTCTAGTGGAAGACGATGAAGAGGGACATCTCTATATATGTTAGTCGGTGTGTTACTTGTCAACAAATCAAAAGTGATCAACAAAAGACCGCGGAATTACTTAAGCCTTTAGAGATACCAAAATGGAAATGGGATCAAGTTCTGATGGATTTCATCGATGGATTTCATCGATGGATTTCTACATTCTCACAGAGGGAAAGAAGGTATACGGGTTATTGTTGATCGTCTAACGAAAGTTGCCCATTTCAGTCTAGCGAAATTGTCTCGAACAGATGCGAGTTTAGCAGAGACATATATAAAGGAAATTGTGAGATTGCACGAAGTACAGAGATGTATAGTGAGTGATCGAGATCTGATCTTCACTAGTCGTTTTTTGGAAGCTTTCCAAAATGCCTTGGGAACTAAGTTAAATTTAAGCGCGCCATATCATCCATAGTCAGATGGGAAAACGGAAATAGTTAACCATATATTGGAAGATCTTTTACAGGCTTACATTCTTGATTTTGGAGGATTATGGGAAAGTCATCTACCCTTGATTGAGTTTTCTTATAACAATAGTTATCAAGATAGTATTAAGATGGCGCCTTTTGAAGCATAATATGGATTTCCCTGCAAATCGCTTGCTTGTTAGATAGAATCTGGAGATATATCCGTTCTTGGACCAGATATGATCAGAGAGGCCACAAATAAGGTGGTCTTGACTGGAAAGAAGTTGAAAATGGAACAGGATCGATAGAAGAAGTATGCCGATCGAAGAAGAAGTGCGTTGGATATCAAAATCGGAGATTCAGTATTCTTGAGAGTTTCTCTATTACGAGGAGTTATCAAATTTGGGAAAACTGTAGCAAGGTTATGGGTTGTCATCTCCTATCTAGATAGAAAGGTGTACTATGGTATGGAGCCCAGGTATTACCTTAGTGGCGACTTCTACTTTTATGTGGTTGTTGATGTTGCGGGGCCCCGTTGTGAAAGGTTGGTAATGACCGTGGGATGATATACTCAGAAGTATTTGAACTCATCCAGAGAAGGATGGACCGACCTTGTGTTGGTAAAGAATGAATCTGGTGTTCCAGAGTTCTCGGGGCATTTTTCTAGAGGTGTTTCAATCGGTTGGGAAGTTCCTTAGCTCAATCATTTGTTGGAAATTCATTCTCCACTACGAATTTGTACGGTTTTAGTTGTAAACTTATATGGCGACATAATATATGGTACCTATGCCGTCTAGGCTTAATACATTTATTTGTGAAAATGATTTCCATACTATGCACTAGTAATAATAAAAGAAAACTTTCTGTATCAATCATGTTTGGCTACCATAAGGAGGCAACCTCTCCAAATTTGAGCTTGCATGTATGTGTGACGAGAGACCTTATGGTAGCTTCATTTTCCAAAATCATTTCGAGTATTATTTACTGGTATTCATAAGAAGGACATATGTTTCGTGTTATACAGCGTGGTCCTGTGATTTACCCAACTTTAAAATAAATGTGAATAATTGATTTGTTGTTTCTCATACTAGTCCCAAGACTGACATGGAGTTTATTATTTTCCCTTTAAACTCTGGGTGCCCATAATTTTTGCATGGGCAGCCTAAGAGTCAGGTTGTAGTAGTTTCTGGAGCTGTATTTTGGAATAATTCCTTTTGTGGAGCACTAAGCTATCTTTTGGATCTAGAGGTGAAGATGGAAGCATATTTTGGATTCACTCTCTTTAGTTTTTTTCTGCTGTACTCCTATCAGTAATTTATGTATCTGATATGTACATTACTCTGATGATGTTTATGTAACTCTGATGTAATCTCAAATTGTATTAATGAGATGTTGTTTAATTTCATTTTTGATTGTTTTTTATTATAACCCCATGACAACTTGGGATTAGGTATTGGAGTCCGACGTTTGATGCTTGAGTTGTGTCGAATGTCGAGCTTCGATTGTCGAAATCCCGGGTCATCACAGTTCTAAAATAGGATATCTCATAAACGATCGAATCAGAACTTGAGAATAATTCAATTGAGTTCAGATTTTCCATTACGTAAAGAATAAGTATATGGATCGCCATATTTTTGGTTTGGACCAATTGGCGGTCATAACGATCTCGATATGCACGTAAATTGACGTTCCGGAGGTATAGTGTCGGATTGCGATGAAACTTATATTTCTGGAACCATTGTTGTTATTCATCGCATGTTATCAAGTTTCAAAGAGACCGGATGCATCGTTTGGTTATGCGTAAATAAAACATGTGTCAAATTTTGTGAGAAACTAACATTGTACAACTCGTATTTTAAAGGCTGACTTTCTCATACGATCGATTTAAATCTCGAGACTAGTCTCATCGGTCTCAGAAGACATTATTACATAGATGACGGCATGAGCACACATCGATTGGAGTTCACAGATTTTTGAGCTTTGTGGAGAGTAAACTAATGAAATAATATTATTTTAACCCTATGCTATAGTAGCTTGTAATCTCCAGCACATTTCCTCTTCCTCACTCACGCATAAACACCGTTCCATTGTCTGGGTACAAAGATCATGTCAACCACTTTCTATGAAATTAAAAAACAAAATCCAGAGATTTTGGCCAATAAAAATCAAGAAACCGGGTCCGTCGGATTCGTGGCAAGAATTTCTACATTCTCATATCAATTTCCAATTTATCATGCAACTTCGTGACATGGCCATACCTAGTTTATCAACTAGGGTTAGATCTTGTGGTTGATTCGAGCAGAGTTAGGCAACTCTCCAATGATGGAAATGTTTTGAATCAAAGTCTGGTTTCCAATTCAATCACTCTCGGGTGAATGGTTCTCATCAATCGTAAGCCAATCCTATTTCACTCCAGCGAAGCGGAGTTACCTTCCATTCTCTAGTCCTGACTTTCTAATCAGTCGTTTAATCAGTAATTTCGTATGCATGAATCAATCTATTCAATTATTCGATACGAACTCATCATGTCACGCTCCGGTGAAGAAATTCATAGTTCATGATAGGAATTCATCCAATTACCCTACGATAAAGGAATTCGTAGTTCATCGATATGAATTCATCCAATCACTATCCGACGAAGAAACTCAAAATTCATCGATACGAATTCGCCTGATCACTCTCTGGTGACGGATTTCATAATTCATCGATACGAATTCATCTGATCACTCTCCGATGATGGAATTCGTAAATCATTATAGGAATTCATTCACTCACTATCCGGTGAAAGGAATCCACGATCATTGGTATAAATCCATCCAATCACTTTCCAGTGATAGGGATTCATGATCAGTTCCTACAAGTTTATCCAATCACTATTCAACAAGAGGAACTTGTAGTCAATGCACATGAGTTCATCCGGCCACTATCTAGTGATAGGAGTTCATATTTTTAGGTTTTACTTCAACTCTCCGGGTGAAGTAAAACCCTAACAAACATTCACTCGATGCCGTTGGCATTTTAGAGCCAATACAAATCGAATAAACAATACATGGAAAAGAAAATTAAGGCCTTTTCGGGTCTTATGGCTTAACTATCGCTTAGAGCCTGCCTTGGGACCAATCACAATCTCGTACATGTGTAAGCCATTAAATCACCATACGAGAAAGCATTTTTTGGGCATCCTATAATCATCATCTCGATCATGAGATGAGGATCTGGTTTCTAGGACGATACCCTCCTTGAGTCTAGGTCACAAATGGCTGCTCGCGCTCGGACGGATACCATCCCTCTTGTTTTAACATACTCTTGGAGTTGCCCGCTTCGAATACGGTCTCCAATCTCATCTAGGAGGTGCATACACTCTAAATTAGAATGCCCGTCTAGGTCGGGGAACATGCAGTACTTTCTGGTCCTCCTTTCATTTTATATTGGATCTCTGGGAGATAGTTTCCAATATGGGATCCATAACCTGAGTGTCCAAGTAAATTCTCCCTAGGGACTCGTTCATCTTTGTGTACAAGGGATACTTCGGTCCCTTCCTAATCCTATTCGAGCCATCGTGCTCACTTTTCACCTTCCTTTTTCCCTTATCATGCTTGAATCCAGCTTCAAGTGTTTCATTGTGCTTTAGGACATTGGCTTTACTTCTCTGTTGTGCCTGCGCATCCTCTTGGCGTAGGTACCTATCAACCTCAAAATAAAATTCATTGAGATTTCTCAGGGATCCCTTTGCAAACTTGCCTTGAATTTAGAATTATCGAAAACTTCAGACACTGCTGCCGTCAGCACCATAGATAGTTCCAGCTTAACCACCAAAGCCACCACCACTTTGAATCATTCCGGGAAACTCCTCAGCATTTCCCCTGTTTTCTGCCTCATCATTGTCATAGTCATCACATTTTTTTGGTCAACAAATATGAACTCTAAATTTCCCCATGAACCTATCAACGAGTTCGTTCCAAGAGGCAATCAACTTGTTGTTGAGGTTCCTAAACCAAAGTGCAGCTAAGTCGGTTAGGTATAGCGAAAAACACTTCGCCGTCAACTCTAGAGATGCCCCAGCAAATCCATGTGCCTAATATAGCGTGTTAAATGCACCGTCGGATAAATCTTCCATCACATGTCATCATCATTGACAGCTTAAAATCTGGTGGAACCCTCGCATTTCGGAAGTTAGGAGTGTAAGGGTTTTTCATGACGTCATCGTATCCTTGGCTAGGTAGACCATCTCTCATTATGCATCGTACCATTTCCGCTAATATGTCGCTTTCAATGGCAAACTGAATTATCTTCCCCCTAAGTTGAGGGTGTGTTTTGATTTGTTCCGCTCATGTTGTATGTAATGGCCTGAAAATTTCTGCCTTACGAATCGACTGTAATCCACGCAAGTTTGACCCATAACGACAGAAACCCTCGAGATATTAACTTTGGACATATAATACATCATACGGAAACAAAAGACTTTTCATTAACATCATTAAAATGTTACATCAGACTAAAAGAATATATATACGAGTATAATAAATTACAACAATGCACATCAGAAATATAAATACATAACTCTCAGCGGAAGACTTATAATGCTCTGGAAATAGCTTTAAGCTTCAATCCAGCACCAACTATAAAATATATGAAAAACCAATACTACTAGCTGCATGTGTGGAAAATATGGGTACCCATAGTTTAGGTGGGAAACAATAAACTCTGAGTCAGTCATGGGACTCTTGTGAGAACTAAAAATAATTATTAATCTTCATTTTAAAGTTAGGTAAATCACGGGACTGCGCCGTATAACACGGAACGGGATTCCTTCACATGAATTCCCATCATAAACAACTATCACAAATAGACCCTTGGAGCCTACGATGCAACAAACAATATGCAGTTCCTCAAACTACTGATTTAGGATTAATCCCCAAACTTAGATTTTCAAAATTTAATTAACTTTATAGAAGTTATCAATTTGGACTTTATTCCCGAACCCTTATTTCAAATCATTTAAAATACATATCTAGCTTTCATATCAAATTAGCTTTCACTTCAGGATCCCAAACCTATTCACTTGAAAATTTAAATTTGAAATATCACAATTAATGCATAACAAAATGCATGCAACCAAATATCAGGAGGTTTCTCCCATCAACAAGGCAAAGGGCACGTACCATCATTCGCTCGATATATAGGTGCATCTCCCACTAACTGGAGCAGACTACATCGACTATTGACCAATTAAGGTCATGCTACTGATACTTTTAGTTATGGGTTACCCGAATCTTTAGCCACATACTAAATCATTTTATGTCTCGAAGTGGCAAAATCATTAACACCAATAATCACAAATAAATAAAATCTATATCACTTTCCATTTCCAAATCATCATATTTAGTCTTCGAAATCCTTTTTGTTTTATAAAACATTTTTTTTATAGAACACCACTTTTGTTTGTTCAACCCAAAGGGTAATTCCCTGTCCAAAATAGAAAAAAAAACATTTCCTTTCTCTTATCAGAATCCCATTTCAAAAACCATTCATTAAATTGAAATGAACCCAACAACATCGCTAAATCATAGTCAGATCGTGAAATAAATCATAAGGTGTTAGCATACAAGTATTTTCTACCCAACCAATGCTAAATATAAAAGCATATTTGCTCATAAACTAGACGAGCACAATCCCAAAAATCAATCAACCACAATAAATATCAAAAACCAAGTTTATTTGGTCCATAACTCTTTCAAATCATTTATTATGATTTAACACAATTTTTTTCCACATTTTTAATAATTTTAATATGGCCATTTAAGTTGATTTTGACTTATAGTCATCGAACTACATTTACAGCGACCTTTTCAAATATTGATTGGACTTATCTTGAAATCTAACTGTTGGATTTCGAAAGTTTTCATTTCTTTTGATAGATCTTTTCATTTCGAACCCAATGGTTTCAGTTTCGGAAATAATCCGATGGTCGGATATCTCGGTATGTCCATTTGAAGTGAATGGTCGAAATTCGCGAGTTGTCGTTGCGACATGTCCTATTATGATAGAATTAACTTCGAATCGAAATAGATTCGATTAACCTCGATGTAAGCTTATATTTATAATCAAACTTATTTCCAGAATCAAATTTCACTATTTTGACCAATTAAAACAATTATTCATTTAAATGAATATTATAATATTATTTTAATAATAATATAATTTCCTAAATTTCTGATATCAATTTTGTGTAAATAATATAAACACGCCCATATTAACTACCATCCATCATCCAATAATCATAAGATAAACGTTATAATCGTTAACGCTTAAATGTACATAAACAATATAATAACTGTAATAAACAAATATCATCATCAAAGCAACCACAACAACCATAAGTAATCAATATATAATCTACCATGATTATAATGACTTTTAAATTAAGTTTAGGGAGTTCTCACTTTGATTTTTGTTGATCGTTGCAATAACGATTATTTCCAATAGTTCAATCAGGCGTTATTTCACGATAAATTGTAACGAGCTCCAAATCGCTTCAGACTTAGTTTCATTGTGGATCCTGCATCCATACGGTTCTAACGGATCTTGTTTCGTCAAATTCTGATAATGTATGGAAAAGTTACAATTTTTACCAAATTGTATATGATTTAAACATTATTAACTATAAATAATATAATTAATTATAACCTTAATTAGGTTACTGACCGCTAATCACCATCCTCATCCAACGTCTTCCATCTCCAGACACGAAATACCCGACCATCTCATGACCATTCACGCAACTATCTCCACCCCATACTCTACCATTACTTCGTGATTTCCAAATCTAAAAACACCATTTCTCTCTCCTACTCAATCTTCATCTTCCCATATACATCTCAACCAACTCGAGCTCAAGAACAAAACCACATTCTCTAAACTTCGATGTGTTGCCATGTCCAAGTTGCCCAATATTGTTCACCAAAATTACCCAAATTTTGTGTACAAGTTCCATTCGATCTCCTCATTCCAAAAGTGATACTTACAATACACATCGAAGCTTCAAATCTCCAAAACGTGGAACCCTAGCTCGAGTGTTAAATTTGCGGCGAACGGTAATGACGTCGAGCTGCCCAAAACCAGTACCAAATCAAAGAGAAACACTTGTTGAATCCATATATATACATGTTTGGTATTTTATAGGAATTTATTTGGATTATTATGGATTTTCAAAGATGGGTTTTCTCACGTTATTAAGAAATGGGGTGGCGGCCATGAAATGTATTGACCAAAGGAAAAAGAAATAAGGGGCTAGGGTTAGATAAGATTTTGTCTAGGGGCAGGTTAGCTTATAAGATAAGCCTTGTATTTTTATTTTATTATTTTCTTAGTTATAGCTACTTCGATCGTCATTTAAAATTGGCACGGGCACACATGAACTCTATTTGGGGTGAAAATTGACACATATCCACGGTTTGTTATTACGGTCCTAATGAAACTTGTTTCGTCGAATTCAGAGTCTGTTTGCTCCAGTACCACTATTTTAAAGTCACATTATTGACCATTTCACATTTAAATTACGTCCGGTCACAAAATAACTCCAATGGTTGTGAAATTTGGAATCTTACAATAATTTACTATTCTGGATCCAACGGAATTGGCTTCGTCGAAAATGGAGGTCGTTTGCAAAATGACCATTTTAAGGCCTATGTAATATTATTATAATATTATTAAATTCCAAAACTATGTAATTTAACAATAAACTAATTATTATTATCGTATATATATACACTAATGGGATTGTATATAACTTCCAATTCAGTATTTACTAATTCCGAGTTAAACGACATCCATTATATATATAAAACCTTATTTATAAATTTAACAAATCGATAAAATATTAACTAATTCCATAGCGACTATTTGGAAATTTGATTTGGGCATAACTTACAATTTATACCATGAAATCTCGATTTTTCCCTTTCGTTAGAAAGATATAGTTAAATGGATTCTAACGTTTCTTGTTTCAACAAATTCTGACTGATATTGAATTCTATGTAATTATTTAAATTTCAAAATGTAATATTACGAACTATCGCGACATTACGAGCTCGTTTTTAATTATATTATAAATTATACATTCAATCTCATTTTAATTCGAGTTATATAAATTTTAAGTCGTTATTCCCTAAAATAAAGCGTTTTGAATATTTGATATCCATTAAATATTTTTTACTAAAATCTGGGTCGTTATATTCTCCCCGACTTAAAAATATTTTGTCCCCAAAATCGAAGACAAAACTGAAGGTCGTTTACTTAACCAACTCATCCCTCGTTATAACCAACTCCAGTTCTTTGGCTTTTCAGTTTCTAAGAACTTTCTCAATTTCTCGAAATTTGGCTAACGCCTTAAATTTTCTAAAAATTTCGCCATAACCTCCTTTGTATTGCCCTATCGGTAAAACCAAAACTTGCCTCTCTAGGCCCTCATCAATCAATGAGAAAATCAAAAAACTAAATGGCATGCCAATCAGCTCGTAAAATCATCAAACCCAATCAATACAGTAAATATGTACCTTATAGACGGACAGTCAATTTCATTCCTCTTCTTAACTTCCATACAATAATTTGTCCAATATATATATGTCCAATTACAACCAATTCCCAATTCAGTTCAACACAATCATTAAAATTGACTTAAATTAATTCAACTGTTTATTCTTACATTGGTTTTAACATTCCAATTTCGTTTAACTTCACTTAAGCTGAATTTTAATTCGTTTCATTCACTTTTATCTTTTCTATCTGTTTAACTCGTATCAGTTAATTTAAAACTCATATCATTTTCAAACGCTTATTTAAATGTTTTGAGTATCTCTCGACGTTTCAATTGGAATTATGTAGTCATCCCACTTTCGAAACTCGAGAATAAACACTGATGATGCCCGGACTATCACCAAAATTATCCTCAACCGACTAGAATGTGATTCTATATCTATCCAGTATATTCGAGACTCCGGATATACGTTTGTAAGGCGTATATTCAAAATCTTCTTATACTCGATAGTCCAATTCTCAAGGTCAAATAAACACTCAAACTCTTATTAAAAGTTATAATCTTTCATAATCATTTTCATATATATATATATACATACATACATATATATATATATATATATGCAAATTCATTTCCATCTATATATAATACTCTTCAAACTCGTTCTAGGGCATTACTAACCTTATCTCTAACGAGTCACTCATTCTAGGATACTACCGATCCTATTTCTAATGAGTCTTCTTCTATAGGATGTTACTAATCCGACCTCTGATGAGTCTTTTATTTTGGTTCTAACGAGTTGTACCCCAAAGCTTTGAATAACCAAAGTTCTGATACTAGTTGTAATGTCACTAAAATCCCTGGCTTTAGAATCAACTGTAATCCACTCAAGTCCAATCCAAAACGGTAGAAACCCTCGAGACATTAACTTTGGGCATACAATACATCAGATAGAAACAAAAGATTTTTCATTAACATCATTAAATTGTTACATCTGAGTCAAGAATATATATCAGAGTATAATAAATTACAACAATGCACATCAAAAAATAAATACATAACTTTCAGTGGAAGATTTATAATGCTGTGGACACCGCTTTAAGCTTCAATCCAACACCAGCTATAAAATATATGCAAAACCAAAACTACTAGCTACCGTGTGGAAAATATGGGCACCCAGAGTTTAGATGGGAACAATAAACTCTGAGTCAGTCATAGGACTGTTGTGAGAACTAAAACAGTTATTAATCTTCATTTTAAAGTAAGATAAATCACGGGACTATGCCACATAACATGCAATGGGTTTCCTCCACATGAATACCCATCATAAACAACTATCACAGATAGACTCTTAGAGCCTACGATGCAACAAACAATTTGCAATTCCTTAAACTACCCATTTAGGCTTAATCCCCAAACTTAGATTTCCAAAATCTAATTAACTTTACAGAAGTTATCTCTTTGGACTTTATTCCCGAATTCTTATTTCAAATCATTTGAAATACATATCTAGCTTTTATATCAAATTAGCTTTCACTTCGGGATCTCAAACCAAATCACTTGGAAATTTAATTCCAAAATATCACAATTAATGCATAACAAAACGTATGCAATTAAATATCGGGAGGTTTCTACCATCAACAAGGCAAAGGGCACGTACCATCATTCGCTCAATATATAAGTGCATTTCCCACTAACTAGAGTAGACTACACCGACCAATGACCAATTAAGGTCCCACTACCCATACTTTTAGTTATGGGTCACCCGAATCTTTAGCCACATATTAAATCATTTTATATCCCAAAGAGGCAAAATCATTAACACCAATAACAAAAAATAAATCAAATCTATATCACTTTACATTACCAAATCATCTCAAATCATCATGTTAGTCCTCTAAATCCTCCCTGTTTTATAAAACATTTTTGTTTATAAAACACCACTTTAGTTTGTTCAACTCTTAAGGGTAATTCCCTATCCAAAATCGAAAAAAAAAACATTTCCTTTCTCTTATCAAAATCCCATTTCAAAAACCATTCATTGAATTGAAATGAACCCAACAACCTCGTTAAACACCTCATAGTCAAATCATTAAATAAATCATAAGGTGTTAACATACAAGTATTTTCTACCTAACCCAATGTAAATATAAAAGCATATTTGCTCATAAACTGGCCAAGCACAATCCAAACAATCAATCGACCACAATAAATATAAAAAACCAAGTATATTTGGTTCATAACTCTTTCAAATCATTTATTATGATTTAACATATTTTTTTCTCCATATTATTAATAATTTTAATCTGGCCATTACAGTTGATTTCTAATTACGGGCATCGAACTGCATTTACAACGACCTTTTCAAATATTGATTTGGACTTATCTTGAAATCTCACTGTTGGATTTCGGAAATTATCTTTTCTTTTGATAGCTCTTTTCATTTCAAACCCCATGCTTTCAATTTTGGGAAAATCCGATGGTCGGATCTTCTGGTATATCCATTTGAAGTCAATGGTCGAAATTCGTCAACTGTTGCTGCACGACACGTCCTATTCTGACCAAAATTAATTTCAAATCGAAATCGATTCGATTAACCTCAACGTAAGTTTATATTTATAATCAAACTTATTTCTAGAATCAAGTTTCACTAATTTGACCATTTACAACAATTATTCATTTAAATGTATATTATAATATTATTTTTGAAATATTATAATTTCCCAAATTCCTGGTGTCAATTTTGTGTCTATAACATAAAAACATCCATATTAACTACCATCCATCATCCAACAGTCATTAGATAAACGTTATAATCGTTAATGCTTGAATGTACATAAACAGTATAATAACTGTAATAAACAAGTATCATCACCAAAGCAATCATAGCAACCACAAGCAATCAATATATAATCTACCATGATTATAATAACTTTTAAATTCAGCTTAGGTAGTTCTCACTTCGATTTTTGTTGATAGTTGCAATAACGATTGTTTTCCGATAGTCCAATCAGGCTTTTTATTTCTCCATAAACTGTAATGAGCTCAAGTCGCTCCAAACTAGTTTCATTGCGGAGCGTGCGTCTATACGGTTCCAACGGATCTTAATTCGTCAGATTCTAATAACGTACGGAAAAGTTATGATTTTTACAAGATTGTGTATAATTTAAACATTATTAACTATAAATAATATAGTTAATTATAACCTTAATTAGCTTATTAACCACTAATCACCATCCTCATCCGACGTCTTCCATCACCGGGCACGAAATACCCGACCCTTTCATAGCCATTCACGCTGCCCTATCCTCCTCCATTACTTCATGATTTCCAAATCTAAAAACACCATTGCTCTCCTCCTCAATCTCCATCTTCCCATATACATCTCAACCAACTCGAGCTCAAGAAAAAAATCTGCGTTCTCCAAACTTCAACGTGCTACCATGTCCAGGTTGCACAATATTTTTTCACCCAAATTTCCCAAATTTTGCGTACAAGTGTCGTTTGATCTCCTATTTCCAAAAACAATACTTACAACACACATCGACGCTTCAAATCTCCAAAAACGTGGAACCCCAGCTTGTGTGTTAAATTTGCAGTGAACGGTAACGACGTCGAGCTACCCAAAACTGGTACCAAATCGAAGAGAAACGCTTTTTGAATCCATATATACATGTTTGGAATTTTATAGGAATTTATTTGGATTGTTATGGATTTTCAAAGATGGGTTTTGTTAGCCTAGTTTGTGGATTAGGCTATACAAAGATAAAAGTATAATAATCAGCGAAAAGTACTGATTTATAAGTTTTACAGCAGAAGCCCAGATCGGTTCGGAGGCCCCCGAACCGAACCCATGCATCACAAAGTAGATAGGATCAGAGAATAAAAGTACGAAGAAGGAACCGGATCGGTTCGGAGCTACCTGATCTGCACCCCCATTTTCTACACTTCCGACCCGAACCAAGGATGGCTAATGCAGCAGTTATATTCCACGTCCCTGGAAATGCGGAGCGGTTGTATATCCACTCCCCCGCGTTCACCCTCGAATGGAATATGCTATCATCATCCTGAAGCTTCTGATCCCGATATTCAAGGCGCGAGCTCCACATGTATCCGAACCGAAGGCATTCCAGAGGGATTTCCCGCCTATAAATACACTACCAAGCATTATTTCAAGGGATCTTTGGCAAATTTTTGACTCAAGCTCTCTTTGCAATCGAGAATCATAACTTTATTCAAATCATCATCAGTTTTTGGAGTGTTTTCCTTCAAAGATTGAGCGAATTTATCAACTATACAAGTGAGATTGAGTGATATTTATCATTGTACTTGTATTTGAATCATTCATCAACAAAGTATAAAGTAGACGTAGGCTCTTTAACGCCGAACAACTATAAATCGTGTGTTCTCGTAGTTTCTATTTATAATTTTCTTTGAATTATCATTCATTTGGGTGTTAGAACCATTTTTGGATCTAACATTTTGGTGCTTTCACTAAGAATCTTTGAATTCTCTACATTTTAGGCTACCATTCTACTATTTGGGTGTGTATATCCGAAGAAGATAGTCCATACAGTCAATATCTTTGAAACTTTCTCCAAAGCAATCTCGAAAAATTGGATATCATGGCTAAAGGAAAAGGAAAAGAAGTGCAAAGTGCTCGGGAAAATGAGGTAGGCGAAGATCAGCAGGCCATGGTTGTGACTAGGTCGCGGGGACAAAGCTCAGGAGCAAACCGTTCCGGTCATGCATCTCCGAACAGGTCCGATCCCGAAGCTCCGAACCGATTGGAGAATGTGAACCCGACCCGGATGGATGATGTGAAGCCGAACCGAACCCATGCCTCTGATGTTGCTTACAACCCCCCTCCGAACCAATCCGGTTCTGCAACCATGAACCGATCCAATCTGAGCGCGGCAGATGTTGATACTTCTACTCGAGCTCCTACCAATGCTTCGATACCGGCCGCGACGACTAATGATCAGCCTACCTCCAATGCACTTGTCACCCATAGAGATTTCTCGCATTTGCTTGATATGCTGGAGAGTACCAGGGACGCTCTTGAAGCCTATAAACAAGATAGCGTTCTTATGCGAGAAAACATGAAGGTTATGAGCAGGGAGATAAGTAAGCTTCGTAGACCGAGAGTGTCCTCTCCACCTCATCGTCCTGTCATGGAGCATTCATCATCTTCATACAAAGAGCGCCCTCATCTGAGGAGGCTGCTTGAAAGACCCGAGAATCTGGACCAGTAGACATTTGGATCGTTGGGAACCCGTGTAGATGTGGCCCACGTCTTGGGACCCGATGATCCGAATTTGAGAGAACCAACGTCACTACTGATGCGAGGGTCACGCGTCCTTCCCGGTGATCCTAGTACCGCTAATCCTATTCAGAGCCAACCTCTGCAGCCAACTGGTCTCGTGAATGACTGGGATCGCAGAAGGCGGGGAGGTTCAGTAGCAAATCGAAACCAAAGAATGTCGCCCGACGTAGGCGCTGAAAACGTTCGAAGAAATAGAAGTGTAGATCCTGAGCATACTTTGACCAACGACAAGGTAGAAGCGATGGTGTGCCAGATCATGGCCGATAGTAGGCGTTATACCAATGAAGATTGGGGTATCGAGCGTAGTCACACGCCGTTCACCGACGACGTGTTGGATTTTCAATTTCCCCAATGGTTCAATCTACCGCTGATGGACCGATACGCTGGGAGAACAGATCCGGGACAACATTTGATGAGATATGCATGGTATATGAATGCCGCAGTAGCACCTGACGCCGTGAAATGCAAGGCCTTCCTGATATATCTAAAAAATGTTGCATTAATGTGGTTCACTCGACTTCCCCCGCGATCGGTATCGAGCTTTAAAGAACTAAGTGAACGCTTTATGAATCAGTTCCGACTTCATGCCCGGAAAGCCAAAAGTGTCATTGAGCTATCCAGAATCAAGCAGGCACCGGGCGAGTCCTTGAAATCATATTTAGACCGCTTCAACCTGGCAGTCACCGAGATAAGTGATCCTCACGAACCAACCATTTTGATGGCGTTAATAGACGGGGTCGATCCCGACACGGAATTCGGGGGATACTTAGCTGGAAAGCCACCGTTGACAAGGGAGGCATTCTATGAAAAGGCTAACATATGCCTGCGAAGAGAAGAAATATATGCTAGTCGAAAAAGAAAATCTGATGGTGCCTCAAAAGAAGATATTCAAAGTAATGTCGTTGTGAAACAGTTCGGCGACAGTTCGGGGAAGGTCGAGGTAAATGTTGGCAACAAAAACGAAGTAACAACAGGAATGGGAATGGCAATAAGAGAAATAGGAACCGAGGAAACAACTCTGGAAAAAGACCTCGATTCCAAACCTTTGAAAACTAATCACCATTGAATGACACAATGTAAAATATCTATCTGGATACATATAACGTCCTTCAATACAAGAAACCTCCACCCAGGGACTCCACTGAGAAAGAGGTCGCAACTGGGAAATTCTGCTTGTTTCATGGAACTCATGGGCATACCACGAACGAGTGTTGTCATTTAAGGGACGTTATTGAGAAATTACTTCGGGAAGGAAAGCTTGACGAGTATAAAGTTGCTCCTAGAGACATGAGGCAAGGGGGGCAAGCCCCAAACCAAAACCAACCTGCTCCTAAGTCCACCGCTCAACAGAAAGCTAAAGGGATCGTTATTGACACTATAATTGGAGGGCCCCATTACGCTGGCCATAGCTTAAGGGCAATGGACCAATGCGTAAATGCGTCCAAGCACTTCAAAGTGGGAGAATGCAGTAACTTCGAAGACGCCGCCCCGGTGAAGCAACAGAAAACAATGTCAGATGATGTTATATTTCGTAACAGAGATGATATGGGAGTGCAATCACCTGCGGAGGACCCATTGGTCATCACCACTACTATCGGTCCTGCTCTAGTTCACAAGGTGTTAGTGGATAATGGGGGTTCAGCTAATATTCTCTTTAATAAAGCATTCGATCAGATGAAACTTGTACCAAAAGATTTGAAGCCTTGCGAGGGATGAACACGGGGCTTCAATGCAGCCTCGACAGCTCCAATGGGATACGTAGAGTTATCAGTGGCGTTGGGACAGGGAGATCGCCGGAGAGTGAGAATCCTTCCATTTGTAGTTCTAGACATCGACTCACCCTATAATGACTTTTTGGGCCGACCGGCCCTCGCTGAATTCAGGGCCTGTATCGCGCCCTGGTGCCTATTGCTGAAATTCCCAACCGAAGAGGGAGTGGGAGTGATGAGAGGTTATCAAGCCACTGGACGTGCTTGCTACATGGCAGAATTGAAGTTGTTGTTAAAAGGGTTAAACATAGATCCTAAAGACACTCCGTCTCCTGCTAAGGAGAATTCAGCATAGCAGCTAAAGACTATATCGCCTAGGGAATCACCTGTCGAAACTCCCGAAGATATCGATCCTAGGGAACACGAAGAACCAGGAACTAGAAAGGCGACACCCAATGAGGTGACTGTTGATATCCCAATCGATAACGACGACCCGACAAAGGTCTTGAAGATTGGGTCTCATTTGGATTCTTTCCCGACGAAGGAATTGAATGATTTTTTGAAAGCAAACTCGATGTGTTTTCTTGGACTCATGCAGACATGTGTGGAATTTCTCCAACGGTTATGAGCCACTCGCTAATTTTAAACCCAAACCATCCTCCGGTCAAGCAGAAAAGACGTATGCTGGGCCCCGAAAGGTCAGCAGTCCTAAAGGAAGAAGTTGAGAAATTAGAGAATAACGGGTTCATTAGAGATTCAACATATCCTGACTGGATATTGAATCCTGTCTTAGTCAAAAAACCAAATGGGAAATGGCGAACATGCATTGACTTTTCTGATATGAACAAGGCCTGTCCAAAAGACAGCTTCCCTCTTCCCAGGATTGATCAGCTAGTGGACTCGACAGCCGGACACGAACTTCTCTCTTTCATGGACGCATATTCGGGATACAATCAGATCCCCATACATGTGCCAGATCAAGAACACACAAGCTTTATTACAAACTTGGGATTGTACTGTTATGTAGTGATGTCGTTCGGACTAAAAAATGCAGGAGCCACATATCAATGTTTGGTAAACCGAATGTTTTATAATCAGATCAGAAAAACTATGGAAGTTTATGTAGACGACATGCTCGTGAAATCCAGGCAGTCTTCCGATCACACGAAAGATTTGACAGAAATGTTCGACATTTTGCGGAGGTATAGGATGAAATTGAACCCTCTAAAATGCTCATTTGGGGTTGCATCAGGAAAATTTCCCGGTTTCATTGTAAGTTCTCGAGGAATTGAGATTAATCCTGACCAAATAGCAGCAATTAAGAACACAGAAGAGCCACAGAAGATTAGAGACGTTTAAAGCTTAGCTGGGAAGTTACGACATTGAGCAGATTTATTTCCAAAGCCACGGATAAGTGCGTTCCATTCTTTGATTTAATCAAATGAGAAAACGTAAGTTCGAGTGGACCCCCGACTATGTCGAAGCCTTCCGAAATTTGTTGAACTTGTTAGAGAAGCCCCCAATATTGTCGAAGCCTGTGGATCACGAGGATCTGTTTGTATATTTGGCGGTGTCATCTCATGCTGTCAGTACAGCTTTGGTGCATGAAGAAGACAAGATCCAGACGCCAGTGTACTATGTAAGCAAGAAGCTAGCAACAGCGGAACGTAATTATCCAAAGATAGAAAAGCTTGCTTACAGACTCCTGATTGCATCCCAAAAACTCCATCACTACTTTCAGGCTCATCCGATTGTGGTGTATACCGACCAACCGCTTAGACAGGTGTTACAACGACCCGAGGCGTCAGGGCGACTGCTCAAGTTGAACATCGAACTAAGCCAGTTCGATCTAAATTTCCATCCAAGGAGATCAATCAGGGGGCAAGCCCTAGCTGACTCATTGCGTAATTTACCATCCCTGAGGAGGATGCATGGGATGATAAAGTTAACCCTTCAAAGCAGCATTTAGAACTTAGTCCCTGGAAATTATATACAGACGGGGCTAAGAATGATCGGAGGTCCGACACTGGAGTTTTTTTAATTACTCCTGAAGGACGATCTATTTACTATGCCTTGCAATTGGAATTCTCTGCCACCAACAATGATTCCGAGTACAAAGCCCTGATTGCTCGGCTAAAGCTAGCTAAGGAATTGGGAGTGACAAAACTAGACATATTCTGTGACTCCAAGATAGTTGTCTGCCAAGTACAAAAGGAGTTCAAAACCAGGGGACCTCGACTTATTACTTACCTTGAAAAAATGGAGGAATTACTAGTTAACCTAGAGCACTATAATATAACTCATATCCCGAGAATAGATAAACAGAAGGCGGACCGACTGGCTAAGTGGGGCAAGTTATGATAATCCAAAGGAGACCGAGATGGTTTCAATAGAGGTACTGAACTCGCCCAGTTTCGACCAAATGGAAGTCAATCTAGCCCTGGAAGCTGAACCAGGAAGGGAGTCATGGATGACACCGATCAAGAACTTCCTCAGAAGCGGAACACTCCCTATGAAAAAGAGTGAAAGACGGGCTGTGATCCGTAAAGCCGTAAGATATATCTTACAGGATGAAACCCTTTATCGCCAGGGATTTTCCATGCCCCTACTTTGGTGTATTGCACATGACGACATCAAACATGTACTAAGAGAGGTACACGAAGGTGAATGTGGAGACCACACCGGGGGCTAAACATTGGAAAAGAAGGTATTGCGATATGGCTACTTCTGGCCCACTATAAACAAAGATATAGCTGATTATTCACGACGTTACGATAGGTGCTAGAGGTTTGCCAAAATTCCCAGAGCACCTCCGACCCAGCTTAAGTCAATGTTGAGCCCATGGCCATTTGCCGTATGGGGAATTGACATTATTGGATTTTTACCAATCGCAAAAGGAGGAGCGAAGTATGCGATCGTAGCCATGGATTATTTTACAAAATGGGCGGAAGCCAAAACCCTAACTACGATCACGACAAAATGGGTGATCAACTTTGTGGTCAGAAATATCATTTGTCAGTTTAGGATACCGAAAACCATCATAACTGATAACGGGACTCAATTTGATAGCACAGAGTTTAGAAGCTTCTGCCATAAATATAAGATTGATAATAGACACACCGCGGTAGCTCACCCACAGTCAGATGGACAAGTTGAAGCAATAAATAAGGTCATTAAATCCATCCTTAAAAGGCGATTGGAACGAGAAAAAGCCATGTGGGTTGACGAATTTCCACTAGCTTTGTGGGCATACCAGACAACCTTCAAGACAGCAACGGGTCACACCCCCTTTTCACTATCTTTTGGGTCGGAAGCGGTAATTCCAGTGGAGCTTAAAGTTCCATCTTACCGAAAGACATACTATGATCCAATGACAAATAAAACACTTCTTATAGAATCCCTAGATATGGTCGAAGAAAAGAGAGATAAAGCGGACTTGCGTGCTTCAAGACACAGGCGCTAGGTGGCACGCTACTATGACAGGAAGGTTCGTCCTCGAACGTTCGAACCTGGAGACTTAGTGCTGAAACGAGTCTTCCCACCTCTAGCCTAGCTAGGTCCAAAGTGGGAAGGACCATACGCCATCCAACGGAAACTTGATATAGGAACTTTCAAGTTAACGACCGTGGACGGTGAAGAGATTCCCAGAGCTTGGAATGCCCGACATTTACGGCAGTACTTGAATTAAGTTTGTGTTGTTTTCTTTTGTTTTAGGAACCATGTAAAAAGGCACGACTTTCCTAGAAAAGTCTGCTTAATATAAACAAAAGATTATAAAGTGGATGTAAGCCACGACTTGGCTGAACCACTATAAAATATTGTGTGTGATTTACTTTTCCTGCATATATTCTTATGATTGCTATGATCTAAGTATGACACACTAAAAATCAGAATTGATGCTAGAGCAAATGAAATAACCATTTGAGTAATAATATAAAAGGACGGGAAAACAACGTCCTAAACTCTAACTCTCACAATTCAAGGGAGAGTATAAAAAGGATGGGAAAACGACGTCCTAAACTCTAACTCTCACAATTCGAGAGAGAGTATAAAAGACGGGAAGGCGACGTCTTAAACTCTAACTCTCACGATTCGAGAGAGAGTATAAAGGATGGGAAGACGACTTCCCCGAGGCGTGAAGGTGCACCACGAAAAAAGACTGCCTCGAATCCACTCTAACCTGGTCATACGACAGGAGAGTATAAAGGTACTAGGAACAAGTACTAAGGAAAAAGAATCCTAGTCTCACTAAAAGACTGGGGGCCGTTTAATGTCGAACCTAATCAATCTCGAATGATCCCTGGCCAGGCATTCTACTCAAGATTAATTGGGGGCATAGACATCACACTTCCCATCGTTGATCATCTGTTTAAGCGGCAATTTCTACGAATTACATTTTTGCTGTTTATACACTTATGCTTATTAACATTTTGATCATTGAAGATAAATAATAAACTTGCGAGTATTTGACGTAGTGGGAAATACGCTACTTTATTTAGATGACTGCAGGTTCATACAAAAAGACTAAACAAAAAGATGCGAGGGTCGCACCCGCAACAACAACAACATGCCAAGGAATAAACAAACCTAAAGGATAAAGCTGCCTTTCATTTGGACTTCGCAGTGGACTTCGCTTTCTTGACAGCCTTAAGTTTTTCCTTCTCCTCTCTCTCAGCGTCGGTCATCACACGTTTTGTTTTCTTCTTCCTTGAGACCGAAGCGCTGGGTTCAATAAAAGACTTTTTATCAAGCTCTTCAGTAATGGACCTGGTAGAAAGTTTGACAACTAACCTTGACCCAGGAGGAACTGTCGTAAGAGGTTTAAGACTTTCAAGATTTGTTTCCTCAACCTTGACCTGCATACGCTTATCCTGCTTGGTTTTTATATTGGCCAGAGTCATGTCATCGGCATTCCTCGAACCTAGTCACGACAACATCGTCATCTTCCTCATGCCCATCATTTCCACCATCGTCTTTTAGGGCATCTATCACACCCTCGTCTTGAATATGCTCAGTACCGGAGGGCATGGAAGCTTTCTCAGCAACCTTTTCCTGATCCCCGTCCATCTCTGCGAATTTCGAGCCAGTGGTGTCACCGTATTTCCCCTTGGCCTCTTCCGTTAGCTTCGGATCAGTCATTTCTTCTTGTTGTTCACCAGCCTTTTCAACCAGTCGTGCACCTACAGAATGAGAAGTAACCGATATTAACTCAGAAGAAACAATGGATTCTTCAATTGTCTGTCCAATAATGTGACGGAAGGATGAAATAGCTGTAACAAACCGAGGAGAGAAGGTGGAGATACCTTCGGATGATTTCTCGACTAGGGTAACAGGAGTCTCTGAGATTGTTTCAGCTACGGGAGACAAGAAAGATGCCTCGGGAATTTTCGGATTGTCTGGATCATATCCCTCTGTTCCGGTAGCCCCGGGGGCAGCAGAAGAAGAACCGGTTTCAATGATATTTTTTCCCTTGGCCTGACGTCTCTCTTCCTCCATGGCAGCAGCAATAAGTCTACGCCCTTCGGCTAGGCGTGCCGGCTCCTCACCCCTTAGAAATTTCTCCATAAGTTTGTCTTCGTCGATGGAATCCACCTTGAGCTCTTTCTTTTCCCATTCAATGATTTGATCCCATACATAGACCAAAGTTGTCGGATAATCATCAATCCAAGCCATGTCCCGGCGACGGAGAACTTCGGCGAAGAATTCTATCATTAGCTCACTATAACCATCCAATTCTTTCTGGGCCACAGAAAGCTCCTTGTGGGCAACCTCAGCAGATTTAATGGCAATGCTTGTGTTCCCTTCGGCTAAGACCCCTCTGGATTCAACTTCCATCAATTTAGCTTCCAATTCAGCATTTCGCTTTGCTAACTCGGAATTTTTCCTTGCCAGCTCAGCCTTCTCCTGTTCAAGAGTAGTGCAAGCCAGTTGTGCTTTAACACTCTCAGATTTAGCATCCTCACCTTGCTTCTTCAGATCTAAGCATTCCTGGCTATGAGATTCTGTAACACCCCACGTCCATTAATGTCACTCACTAAGGGAATGCATTAACTTTCATGGAGCGATATAAGAGTATAGAACAGAACATCACAAGATAGATATATAAAATGCTACTTTAAAATTCAAACTTTAATCATTACAGCGGAAAAGCAAAACATGTCTAGTTACAATGTCAAAACCAAGTACACAAATATCCATCTTAAACAATTATTATCAGAGTACATAAAAGTAAAACCATAATCCCACTCCTTAAAGCCATAATGAAAAAGAGATAAAGCTGAGCATTACTTTCAACACTTCCAAGCACTTCAAGGAGAAAGAAATCCAAGTCAAGCTCCGCTATTCCCACCCTGAGAACCTAGGGAGGAAGGAAAGAAAAGAGGCGAAACAAAATGGTCAGACATAAAGTTTGGCGAGTCCAGTTATTTTTAGCAAGAAAATAAGTAAAGCATTATGACAGGAATAAACTGGATGAAAGATATAACCATGACATAAGGTAAAGTAGGATAACAGGATGAACATAAAGGAATGTCTAGCGCACTTCCCAGATTTCTTACTTAATTTAATTATCTGCACCACCTACTAGTAATTCTTATCGAAATGATCCCAATGTTATAATTGGTAGCCCTCAGGCGTAACATCTAGTAAGAGGTATCCACCCCATACAATCCTTGACAGCCTACTTGCCCATAATAGATACTAGATGACCCCACACTACTCTTAATCGTCTAATCGATCGGCTCCTTAACTCGTAGATACCTGTGCGGGTCCCAACTTAGGGTGTATCACTCCCTAAGTGGAAACCCTTGGTTGCACAGCTTTATGCCTACTGGTGTACAGTGGCTAAATCTTCCAATGCCGGGAACACCTTTTTGAACGCTTAACGAACCCGTCAGAACCTGCACTGCTACACCCTCGCTCCTATTTGACCGCTTATAATCAGCCCAGTAAGTGTGCCCCAACCTTTCCTAGCTCAGGGTTACCAATACCTCTAAGTGGGTTACTTTCTGAAAAGGGTCCCGACCGCCCAGTTGACTTAACCCCATCCACTTATCAAATCAATATGTATTATTGGTTAAGCTTGCCTTAATCCTATCCACTTTGTTCATGTTATATTGGTTATGTTGTCATCTCACACAGGTTAACTTAACCCCACCCACCTAACATGTTTTAGGTATCTTATTCATCTTTGATCAGCATTAATTAGTTATTAATGCACAGACCTCTCACATTAAGTCGATTGCTTGTGGCCGCTGGATGTGTCGGGCGGTTCCGGGCAGACTTCTGCCACCAGCCAGACTTAACCTCGTGTCTAAGCATATTTTAGTTATGCCTACGACCTCTCACATTAGACTGACTGTTTGCGGTTGCTGGTTGGGCCGGTTGGTTCTGGGCAGGCTTCCACCGCAAATGAAGTCTAACCTCGTGTCTCAACATACTTATCTTAGCCAATTTATTCATTTGCAGTTTATGCCAATTTCAGTCTAATTATGTCATTCACCCAAAATCCCCAATTTCATATCATGCACCAAATTTAGCATTTGTCATGCCCAAATCAATCCCAACACATATTATGCCAAATTTAACGTTTGTCATGTCCAAATCAACCCAACGTATATTATGCCAAATTTCCACTACACCAGAAAACGCCGTTGGTAGCGTTTAAAAAACACTACCAAAGACTTTGGTAGCGTTTTAGTGAACGCTACTATAGGTCCCGCAACTAAAAGTCTATTTTTTCTGTTGCGTTTCCATAAGCGCTGCCAAACTAAAGCAACCAAATATTTTCTGCAACGTTTAAAAAATCCAACCAAAACTAACATATTTTGGTTGCGTTTGTGCTTGGCTCTTTTACTGAAGTTTTTGTAGCGTTTATTTTATGTAACTAAAAACTTTTCGTTGCATTTAATTTATGCCACTGTAAATTCAAATATTATTTTACGTTGGTTTCAGTAACGTTTCAGAAACACTGCTGAAATGTATTGATTGTTTTGTAGCATATTTTAAATGCTACTATATACTGGTAATGGCTTACATTGTTTCCACCAGCCAGCTTTGTAATAATCATACCAAAATCATAAACAATCATATAAAGATCATATTTAAACCAACAATCAACCAATCATATAATCAACATATTTATATAATTGAAAACAAGTAATTACAAAACTACTATCCATAACCATTTAGATAACAATTATTTGACAAAATGAGCAAGTTCACATACCACAAACATTTCCAAAGAGTTTTACTTAAGTACCGACTAATATAATAATACATATAACAATTGAAGTCACGTCCATTGTTGGTGATGGTCTTTACTCGGGAAAAGCTAATTACCTGTAAACACATGCAATAATCTACAATAAGTATTTGTCATGAATTATCAAATAACATTCAAATAATATTAATTGATTGTTATTAAAACAAACACATAAATAATTAAAATGAATATCAAATAACATTCATACAATACTGTACATTATGATTCATTTCAAACGAAAGTACAATCAATAAAATGCTAATTAAGTGGATTAACGCTAACAAAATTATCGAAACTAGAAAAAAAATCTGTGCTAACACTTCCAAAACAAGTGAAAAAAAACTATGCTAACAGCCATCTTCATTTTAGTTATAATTATTTTTGGTATTTAAAACTGTGGAGAATATAGGATGCAAAAACAAAAGCATGTTTGGTAGCCAAAACTGTGGAGAATATATGTAGTCAAAGCTTTGCCGCAGTTGCATTGCAAGCTTTGCAGTGCAAAGCTATGCAGTGCAAAGCTTGCACTGCATAGCTTGTACCGGCAAGCTTGCCACGGCAAAGCTTTGCCTGCAAGCACGCGACAAACTTTGCCTGCAAGCTTATGCAGTGCAAAGCTTGCACTGCATGCAAAGCTTTGCAGTGCAAGCTTATGCAGTGCAAAGCTTTGCACTGCAAAGCTTTGCCGCAGTTGCATTGCAAGCTTTGCAGTGCAAAGCTTTGCACCGGCAAGCTTTGCAGGACAAACCATATTTTTTATTTGCAGTGCTAACCATATTTTTTTTGCAGCGCTAACCATATTTTTGCAGTGCTAACCATATTTTGCAGTGCTAACCATATTTACAGTGCTAACCATATGTTTGTAGTTTTTTTTTCGAGATATGTTTGCAGTGCTAACCATATTTACAGTGCTAACCATATTTGCAGTGCTAACCATATTTTTGCAGTGCTAACCATATTTTGCTGTGCTAACCATATTTACAGTTCTAAGCGTATTCCTACATTCACAAAGTGTGATTTACTATTATGCTAACTTTTCAAACGCTAAAAAAAATGATAGCTCTTGAACAGTCTGATAGGAAGAATTCATAAAAAAATATTGTTAAACTGAAAAATAATACTTACTTGAACTTGATTCCCCAATGACACAGGCCGTCGACCAAGCTACGGTAGTTCCAAAAGCATCTTCCATGTACGTGCACTCCGATGTAGGTCTCCACAGTAATGCGTCATTAACTCTCACAAAGTCTACCCAAACTTTTACCGCATCTTTTCCTAAAGGAACACAGTGCACCGTTGATGTTGGATCAGTTGAAGCGATAGTTCCCTCGGCCAGTACACGTCCAGTTTCAGCCACGTCAATCAACTTGCATTTATTATTTGCTACCAGAATCGAGCCATGCTGGATAAGTAAACCAAAATAACATTTTTTTACAAGATAGATCAGTCAAGATATTATGTAATTTGTTATGAAAACCGAAATGAAGCATTTACAACATAAATGCAATATATTTTACCACTTTACCATGATGATTCAGTGTCCAATAAATTACCCGACGAGTTGATTTAGCCTTGCAAGGAGAAGTTGAAATGTTTGTTGCAGCCTTGAAAGGAGAAATCACGAAGCTTGTTTTTTCAGCTACAACTTTTGACTTTGGCCATGCTATTTTCTTGCCAACGACCTCTTTAATGCATGACATATCTACTGTGGGGCGCCATAAGTAAGCATCCTCTTTTTCTGCGTAGTCTACCCAAACCACCACGGCTAACGGACCAAGCGGAATACCATTCACAATCATGTTTGAATCACTCGAGCAAAGTCTTCCTTCGGCAACCAACACCGCACCCTCATACCAATCATGAAGCTTGCATTTGTTGTTAGTGCTACTAGTTTTACTCTAAAAAGACAATAAATGTATTTAAAGGAAAATATATGTATATACAATCACAAACAGTTACCGTGAATCATAAATTTTACCGTAAGGTCTTCTATCATGTGTCCTCCCAGAGCAACAACACGATTTGCAGGCCATGCCACTGACTTATCCTTAGCTTCTCCTAATATTGATAAACTAGATGTAAGCCTCCATAAATAAGCATCTGGTCTCTTTATGCAACTTACAACAACTTTCACAGCATTTGGTCCAATACGGATGTCATTGACAACTTCATTTGGATCGGTGGACATCACTCTCCCTTCGGCCATAATTTCATCGGTCCCATCCCAATTCAACAGCTCACATACGTTGTTATTATTCTACAATCATTCAATCAAAAATTATGTTGATTATTGAATTTAAAACTAAACTCTAAATGGTGTTATATCAATATAAATGTTTATACCATTTCAGCTGTGCTTCCTTCTTTTGAACATTCGTTACCCTGCCAAATTGTCAAGGTAAAATACATGTTAATATTCATAGAAAACTAGCAAAAAGCAAAAATCATTTGGCTAATGAAATTCGAATGATGATTTAGAACGATCAGAACTCTCAATAATTGAAGACCAGGACTTGCAGACAAATTTAAATCGCAATAGAGACACTACTGTTAAATATAATAAAGTGTCGAATAGTATATGGTAGTGTATATCAACCATTGTGTATCTATATCCATTGATCAATATTTGATGGTGCTCTGCAAATAATGAATGAACACATAAGGTCAATTTGAACACATAATTTTAAATCATCAAATTATTGCAAATCAATGCTCAATGTATTTGATGAAACTATAGAAACAACTTAATATGACAAGTCCGAAAATATCAAAATTTGAATACAGCAGCAGACGGTTCTACAAAATGCCAAAAAAAAAAAGACTCATTGGTTTGAAAGACTCAACTTAAGCCCAAAAATCATCGAATAATAAACATTGCAAAGTCTACTCAGATAGTACATTCATTTATCTTCAAAATTCAAAAGAAAACAGTTTCAGAAGCTTATAGGAAAAAAAAAGAAAAATACACATTGGTGCTTAGATTACTATTTGACAACATCATTGAAAATGTGGCATCAAACCAAAGTCACAACATTGAAGATAATTATGTTTGATAAGGTAGAATGCCAAAAGGATGTGGTTGGACAAAATGCAAGAATGTGATTAAATACCAATGACAACAAGGGCTGGCTTTGATGATATTTAGTTGGGTGTGTGTTGTTCAGGGTGGCTGGATGATGTACTACGTCTAATTATATGGATTTGCATGTACGTACGTAACATAGCTCCATGCTACTGCTATCGCTTTTTTGAGACTGTATATTATTTATGACTTGCAACTAGGTATGTTAGTCGAATGTACTACTATTATTTTTATGCATATCGCTTTCCAACTCTGGGTCGTATATCCTTTCTCTCTAAAAATTAGAAAAGTGTTCAGCTCTCCAGGAAGTTGCTCATCATTAGCCTCAAATCTAAGAACGCACAAGCGCATTTCATGACTTGGAAAATTCAGCATTTCCAAACAAGAGGCGTCTAAACATAAGATTCAAATCTGTCAATTCACATTGTGTGTTTTTATGGAGTGCAATTTTGTTAATTCAAATCTATCAATTCAGCATTTGGTAAAGGTGGAGTAATTAAAGCGGAGTACTTTATTGCATAAAACTTTATAATCCATCTTCTTCCAAGAGAAAAATTGTATAGAATATGCATACGGATATTTTATTAACCATTCAGTTGTTGTATTTCATTTTATGAGCTGGTTGTTTAATATTTATTTTAGCCGTTCTTATTTTTTTCCCCGATTGTCCACATCTTTCGCCTTTCAGAATTTTCTTTCGAGTTTAATCAATTACCATTATGGTAACCATATGCCAATATGGATTTGTTATATTGAAGAGGATCAGAAATCAATCGAGCTACATTATATGATGTTATTTTACTGTGAACAACTAGTAGCAGAAATAGGATCTTGCACTGTTGAAACCTAACTGAAGAAAGCATAAAATACTTGATGTTAAGCATGATTAGTATCTGGAAAAATGACCGATTTCAAATCAATACAACGATAATATATTCTTAATCTTAAGTTGATGTACATATAAAATTCAGTTTAATTGGATTTTTACTTTTTCAATTACTTCAGTTTTCCTTTAAACTATACTATAATTTTTTGAATAAAATCTAATTTGAAATAATTTTATATATTGCATATTGAACACCATAAGGGTTGGTTTTTCCACCGTTGTGCGGTAGTACTAGTATCATCTTATATCTAATATATAATTTCAAATTTAACAGCATAGATATGTGCTCTCATAATAGATGGCCCATATCTAATGCTTTTTTTCAGTCTATTCATACTGTGATCAGGTGGTTAACATACAACTGTACACAGTCTATTTTCTTTGGAGGTGGGGAGTCTTATTACACATCTCTCTGTTTAGATTGAGAAAACCAATATATAAAACAGTAAACAAATAAAACTCCTTTAATTTTTTTCTCTATTTATGACCAGTAATCTTATAGTACAATTCAATAGGCTATAAAAAAATATGCTGCCATAATTCCTAAAGTCAAAACCTTTTTAAAATAACTGGATTAGTTTTTTGACATTTGCCAAATCAGATGGTTTCTGTGACTTTTTATGCAGGGTACGCATTCATTAAATAGTCATACAATTATCATTTTCACATATGCTAATACTGATAATGTAACCACTAAAAATATATTTATTTTTCACGTTTCACTATTAATTAACACAGACCGACCGCGTCCACCCCTACTTTCTTCTAATAATTTTCTAAGAAAATCTGCTGGAAAATATTCACATAATCCCGTCTTAAAATCCGATTTCCAATTGAGTGTCACCGGATGAAATTATCTCACAAACGTCAACTATTTGAAAACAAGATTGATCATTTACTAACTCTATTATCTTGTCAATAACTATTTAAATTTAAATTTGCTATACTTTTAATAGACAATAAACATCTTTTAGTAAAATAGAAGTTCATATTAAATATATTTTTCAACGCAACTTTACCTTTAGTCGTAATTTTCTACCCACAACACGTTCAAAACTGGTACAATAGTAGTTTTTATGGATACAATCATGGATATGCCACTTTTGGCTGCTAGAATTTGGAGAGCAAGTTTAAAGAAGACAACACCAATTTAAAGAATTTGCAAGATAAGAATAAAGAGCATGAAAACCAGCTTGAGTGCAAAGTGCAATTACAAGATTTTCTGTTAATGATAGAATCAAATTTGATGCTGTAGCACTATAAGACTGGAGCATGGGAACAAATGCAATGACATGATGTCCATATTCAATTAGCATACAGTCTGAAGTCAAAATAACACAAAATGCATAAATAAAATTATTGTGCATTTAAAAGTATACCTGTTTGTTTATTAGAAAGCGAACCATATTCTCCAAGTCTGAAATTCTTTTATGACACTGAGTTATTTGGGTATCCCTTGATTGAGACAAAGCTAATTTGGTTTTGGTATACCCCCTTCCTAGTGCTCTTATACGTCCAGGTTTATCTTGTCACAAAATTTGTACAATCGCATCTTTTTGGATATTCTTTGTCGAGTCAGATTGTTTCGCATTTTCATTTTTTTTAATCTCTTCCTATTTAAATTAACATACATGTATGTTATATACAATGGTAAAAATGTCACAATATGCAATTATTGACCAAAAAAAAAATCAAAATACTTACAATAACATCTGCAACATCTGTATTCACTGGTTCACCATTCTTTTTGGTATGAGATTTAATCCAAATATCCGTTCTACATATGGAAGATGAATCTTGACTATGCTTTTTCTAAATTTAAAAACACAAAAAATAAATCAATCGATATCTATTAACTAGCTAGATAAATAATGCTACGTTTAATTAACTAACCAAATCGTCGGTAAATCTAGCCAGTCCTCTTCGTCCAGTTGTGTGTGGCAATTGCTTTTGCCTAATGGATCTATATTTCTCACTTTTTGCTTGAAAATACATAATTTAGCCTTAGACTCTAAAAATAATTTAATCCACAATTTAGCTTTATAGTAAATAAGCACACCTTAAACTCCAAACTTAATTTCTCCTTTACAAACGATCTCCACTCGTTCATGCTTTTTATATTGTACGGTTTCAAGCTAAGTCTTTCCTCTTTCGTCGTTGCATTAACTAATTTTAGGACCAATTTGCTTTTTGACGATCTCCAAATAGTTCCCGTTTGTTGAAATATGGAATTTTTTTGCCATTCTTCCACTTTGAATCTAGCCTACAAGTAAAAAAATAAGAAGAAACTAATCAAGCAATTTGATAACATGCATTATTTTCAGTTTAGTGACTATTAGCAACTGAAATTAAAAGAAATTAGTAATATCTAGACTGGACTAAATTGTGATGTGATTTAAAGTTTAAGAGGGTTTTTTGTGAAGTCTGCATTTACACTAAATGTGAAGTCTGTATTTGGTAATGTTGTTTTTTATTGTTTAGTTATTGTCATATTAATAAACTTCATTATAGTTAGTAATCTGTCAACATTTTGTGTATCTAGTTCAGTTCAGTTCAGGGGTATGTATATCAAGTATTCCAGTTCATGAATGCATACAAACTAAAGTGAGTGGCATGGGCGTCAAAGTTCTAACAAGGTAACAGGATGTGTACCAGTATGTACATTCCGGATTTTCAAACAAGGCATATTCATGCATTTCAGTAAAGTAAACGGGTAGGAACTGAGGTATACATGCCAACCAATTCACGGTCATGAAAAGATTTGGTTAGAAATCAAAGCAATATATGATTCATTTCAAAAAAACAGTGTATATATGAGTATATATATACATATATGCAATAATATATATAGACACACACACACACACATATGCATACTGGCGTACATATATACACTATAAAAACCACCAATTCTGATGGCATGGTGAAAGACCTATATCAGCATGAAATACTCAACTCCATATATATTTTCGTTTACACAAAATATGATATGCAACAGTCAAGACAATATATGTATTCAAGGATACATTGTATGATATATATATATATATATATCTAGTTTTATGGGAAATAAGCTGTGTATATATCAATCTCAATATATATTCAAACAAGGCAATAGGTTTTTATTTCAATATAGGAACACATGTATTTTCCAGTTTCAAAACCAGGCAGGGGTGAACGTGACAAGAAGGTTAAGGCCAAATGAATTTCCAATTTCAATAAGGTAGGGTAAGACCTAACAAACAGGTGACAGATCTAGTTTGTAAATCAGGTAGGGATGAATAAATATAATGTGGTAGCTACGTATGTTTTTTGCTCATTAAGATCCCATACCTGAATTGATTCCCACAATACAACTTTCAATTCTACGCTTAGAAGCCCCCAATCGATAAGTGTAACCGGTACATGTTCTCGTACAAGCGGCCCAAGAAAGGAAGATAAATGTACTGAGCCCTCTCCTATGGGTATGGATACCTCATTGACTTTAACTTCAATTTGATTCCCAGGATGTAACGGAAGTTTTTTTTGCTCTTGTTGGACCTCTAGGACGTTTTTTCACATCCATATTTGCAGTTTGAACTTCAGTTGATCCATTGATTTCCTCCTCGGCATGAACATTTTCTTCGGAAGCTATTTCAACTTCTTCACGTATTTCATTTTCTTCACGGAGCATTTCAGTTTCCTCATGCATTTCAGTTTCTTCACGAGCCATTTCAATTTCCGCACACGGCATTTGTATTGTCTTATGCCGTAATTCTTGTACTTTGTCTACATTACAAGCTTCAACGGTTGACTTGTTATATTTGACTTTTGGCTTATACTTTCGGGATTTCTCATTCTTCAATTGTTGGCGAGTACGTACTGAGCTTATGTGCATATCCTTATCGTTTGGCTGTGAAAACAATATCGACAAACAAAACAAAATTAGATGAGCACTCAATTAACATTTATTAACAAACACTACATACACTCCCATATAAGTCTAATATTCTCTGAATAAATCTAATATTTTCTGTAATATGCAAATAATTAACAAATACTACATACACTACATGCGCCTTTTCCTTTGAAACTACTATGAATGTATTCATTTTTTTTAACTTATAATACATGTTGCTCAGCTGTGCCACCACCTCTTTTGTTTAAATTCAATTCGAGAGCCAGAGCATAAAACTGTGAAAAAGAACCGGATGAGAGAGAGGCTCTAAATTTTGACCTTGGCGTCACTCAGATTCTAGCTATGCATGTGTACAAGTAGAGAAAATTTGTATAAAATAATATGGTGAGAAAGGCAGACAATACTAATTCTAAAACATATTGCTTAGGAAACATAATGCTAGTGTTAAATGAGACTTACCATGTGGTTGTATAATAATGTTTACACAGTATTGCTTAGGAAACAACTAGAGATTCAATGCTATTAAATGATAAACTAACTTGACATATTTCACCAGAAAAAAATGATTTAAAACTAACTTCATACCTTCATGATCAAGATTATGAGCGTCTTCAAATATGAAAATCTCTATGATAACCAATAACTCGATACCTGCATATATGAAATAATAAATTTTATGAGATATATAACTCAATAACTCCTCTAGTGATCACCAATTTTTTTATAATTAAATGTATCTTATTGATTTAGATATTGAAATGGAAAAGATGAAGTCAAAATCATTTATATAAATCAACACATATCAAACACAATAATTATTGCATAAAAACTAAAATACTGAAATATAACCAAATAAAAATTGCCTTGCGTGAAGGGTAGTTATACCTCTCTTAAATAATGCATGTAACAATATTTATTGACTCTCCATAGGGTAACAAATTCAGCAATATTGAGTTATTCGAGTATGCCTTCACAGTCCTCTCTAACATAGCTAACATTATCAACTTCCATATCGGTTACATCGAGATCTTCAGAAATATTGATAGTTTCTTCTACATAATCATTTATTTCTAAATCAAGAAAACCTCTTGGCGGTGCTTTCATTATGACGTACCAACTTGAAGAATTGTTTTCTCTTGAATAAAATACTTGTTTCGCTTGAGATGCAAGAATGTATGGATCTTTTGAAAATGATGCTTGATTTTGATGTAAATTGACAATGGTGAAACCATCTTCATCAACTTTTACTCCATTTCCAACATGCGCCCAATGACACTTAAAAGTAGGAATATAAAACACGTGATAATCTAATAAAATTATATCGGTTAATATTCCATAATAAGTGACTACATCGGCTACTTGAGAAATATCTTTTGCACTTGCTCTACACAAAGTAGTCGCATCATAAGTCACTCCACTATTCTGAGCTTCTCTCACAACATCTTTTATGTGAAACCGTTGTCCATTGATGACATATTTTTTGTAAGACAAAGCATCATTTTTCGGACCATATGCAATCCACCTCAGCATTTCATCGTGATCATTGGAGTTAATAGGTATCTATAAAATATTTAGAATTACATTGGCTATTTTAGAATAATATTCTTAAAAAAATGAGAGTATGTTTAAAAAATTCATTTTACCTTATTTTTAATCCAATCAGCAAAAAATTTTGTATGCGTTTGCCACAGCAAAGCGGAATTTCTCTCCATGCGCTTGTTTGAATTTTGTAATTCCCCTAAGTGCAAACTAGTATAAAACAAGGAATTTAATGTTATATTTACTAGCAGAAACATATTAAAATAATCGAAACATAATATAATATATACTTACTCTAAAAATGGTTCAACCACGACCATATTCATTAATACGGCTAAATGAGCGCTTTCTTTCTCATTTGAGGATAATGTGATTGTCTTAGACGCTGAAATTGGACGTCCCTCGAGTATTACATTGCTTTCTAATCTTCATTTCGACCATCTGTCTCCTCAATGTGCCCTGATTTTTTCAAGTATTCACTAAAAAAAATCATGCATTCCTCCGCAAGATAAAATTTTTCAATACATCCCTCGGGTCGTGAGTAGTTTCTTACATAATCTTTGAGTGTTTTCATATATCTTTCTAAAGGATACATCCAGCGAAATTGAACCGGTCCATATATAAGTGCTTCTCTACCAAGATGAATTGACAAATGCACCATTATGTCAAAAAATGAGGGTGGAAAATATTTTTCAAGCTCACATAAAATTTCTATAATCTTAATGTTCATTTGTTGCAATTTTTCTCTATCAAGGACACGTTGACATAATTTGTTGAAAAATGAACATAAGCGAATTATTGATTTTCTTGCTTTTTTTGACAATAACCCTCTTACTGCTATAGGTAACAAGTGTTGCATTAAAACATGATAATCATGTGATTTCAAGCCACCAATTTTACAATTCTCTAACGATATACGATTTTTCAAATTTGAGCAGTAACCATCAGGTCCTTTGAAATCATACAGTCTTTTGTAGAATATATTTTTCTCTGAATTTGACAACGTATTAGGAGCCGAAGGAAGATATGTTTTCTTCCCACGAGGTTGTGCATGAAGCTCATGTCGAATTCCCCAATCCTATAAATCCTTTCTAGAGTTCGTTCCATCTTTTGATTTGTTATCATGCAACATTGATCCTAAGATGCTTTCACCGATGTTTTTCTCCACATGTATTACGTCTAAATTATGCCGTAATGGAAGTTCCTATAAAAATCAATAATGTAACTCATAATAATATTATAATATAATTTTATTTTATTTTTAAAAAAAAACTACCACTAACCTTCCAATACGGCAAATCAAAGAAAATCGATCTCTTTTTCCACCTTGTTAACTCCAGTTTAATAGGATCTTTATCTTCATCATATTCATCTTCCGTACCATGGACAATCTTCATCTTCCTCTTTTTCAACTTGATGGATTTTATCTTAATGGCTTTTTTCTTATTATTCCTTTTCTTCTTCTTTTTCTTTTCTTTCTCTTTTCCAAAGTTATTTGGATAATCTTTTAACAATTCAAAAATATTTCTTCCTATTAAAATTCTAGGCGCGTTTCCATTCTCCACGGTGTTATCAAACCATGTCTTTTGTTTCCTACGTGCATCATCTACAGATAGATATCTTCTGTGACCCATGTAGACATTCTTTCGACTATAATTCAACCAACGATGATGAGTGTTAACACCACACAATGGGCAAGCTTTTTCTCCCTTCACACAACATCCAGCTAGATTTCCATAGGCTGGAAAATCATTTATTGTCCAAAGCAAGATTGCGTTCAGTTTAAACAACATTTTACTAAATGCGTCATATGCATCAATTCCATCACTCCACAAATAATGCAAGTCTTCAATCAAAGGTGCCAAATATACATCAATATCGTTTCCGGGCTGTTTCGGGCCGGGAATAAGTAATGTTAACAAAATATTTTCCTCCTTCGTACACAACGTAGGTGAGAGGTTGTATATTACAAGCATTACTGGCTAACAACTATACTTAGAATTTAACATAGAAAATGGATTAAATCCATTCGTAACAAGACCGAGTCTAAGATTGCGTGGATCGGCAGAAAAAGGTTTCCATCGTTCATCCACCATATTCCATGCCATAGAATCCGCAAGATGACGCATTTTTTCATCATTGCTTCTATTATTGAAATGCCATCTTAAATTTTCTGCCATTTTCTGAGATCTAAACATTCTTCTAAATCTTGGAATTATCGGAAAATATCTCAAGACTTTAACTGGAACACCTTGTACAATCTCCTTGGTATCTTGATTTATTTTCCATCTTGAAGAACCACATTTTGGACAAGCATTTAAATCTTTGTATTCTTTTCTGAAAAGACAACAGTCATTCTCACAAGCATGTATCTTTTCAAATCCCATGTCAAATGCTTTAAGAATTTTTTTATACTTCATATAAAGTCTTAGGAAGTACGTTGTCTTTCGGCAAAAACAATTATTGCATATTTAGAAGCTTGTCCAACCCACTATCTGATAGACCGGTCTCACATTTAAGATTATACAAGACAGTGATGGCTGATAATTTTGTATGATCTGTGCAGCCAAGATATAATGGAGTTTCCACATCTTCCAAATTTTTAAGCAACTCATCCTCTCTTCTTTGAAAATCAACATCATCTTTATCATCAGCAAGAGAATCATGATCCACAAAATCTTCATATTCATAGTGAATCATCTTGAATAAGCCATACGTCTCGGACAAATTTGTCTTTTCATCTACATTTACTTGATCGCCATGGCTATACCACCTACTGCTCTTATATTTAGGATCCATTCCTTTTATAACTAAATACTCAACAATGATGTGGTCATCATGAAGTCTAAGATTTCGACAATCCTTGCACGGGCACAGAATTTTCTCCACATTTCTCAGATTTTCCTTTGCCACACGCACGAAATTCAAAACTCCTTGCCGATACTCTACACTAGTCCTATGACAAAAATAAAAAACATAAAAAAAATTTGTAATATTAACATATATGTGCTAATTCTTAAAATAAATTTAAGTATCATATACTCACCTGTTTAAATTCACCCCATCTTTTTCCATCGGTGATATATACAAGTGCACTTAAATTTGCACTGGTTTAACAAAAATCTGCACTGGTTTAACAAAAAAATCTGCACTATGTTTAATTTTCTGAAACTACACTCCTTTAAAATATAGCTCTTGTTAAAAAAGAAAGAAAAAAACTGCACTGGTTTAACAAAAAATCTACACTTGTTTAACAATAAAAAACTGTATTTCTTTAACAAAAATAAAATGCATTTGTTTTGCTTAAAAACTGCGGTTGTTTTATATTTATAAAAAAACTGCACTTAAAAAAACATTGATATATACAAGCGCTGCTAATTTGTACATCCTGCAAATCTAGGATCAGTATATACAAGTGCTCTAAGTTTTTTTTATATATCAAAAAGGGTAGGATGCTAATTTCACTACATAGACCTGACATTAACATGTATATATAGTCATCAATAAAAAAACTTTGTGTATTGTAGGTAGGCCTGCACATTTGATTGAATCAAATCAAATAGAATCGAAGAAATAAAGATGATATCATTATGGGTAAAGTGGAAAACTTTTCCTATTTAGACCTGCTACACTACACACTACAGTCATCCTTCCCTTCCAATACATCATGATCTAGTACACGAACCATACATCAGTCCTCACATCAACTTCACAGCTTCACTATTACACAACCTAGGATCCGTCGCGTCGCCTGCATGCTCCACGTCAAAGTGGTGAACCCGAACCCGTGAGATACAGCAGCTCCATCTTCTTCCTTTTCTTTTGGAACTTTGCAGTCCCACTGTGTTGCTTCATCGGACTTTCCTCATGTTGATAGTAATTCTTCTCGAATCACTACACTCACGCTCCACACCTCAACCCCCAATAACAGCCTTCTCTTCTCCCTTCCAAAAAATTGCACTTACTTTCTGTGTAAACGAACATTCTTTCATCATGACCATCACATACTTTCTTATACCTGTGTTTCAACTCCCTCCCTTCACCTCATAATTACACATCAACTTCACCATTTCATATGCCCACTCACGTCCGCTTCCCTGATTCTACACCATTAACCACACCTCATGCCTGCATTACCACAAATGGATACTACCCAGAACGCAACTCCCCTCCCATTCTTCTAGATCCATACACTTACTTGTTTCTCCACCAATAACAAGACAACAATACTCCTCCTTCCTCCATATTTTCATGTGTTTCCTTCCCTAGGCGCGAGAACTCCTTGCTTCCTGTTTCTCGTCAATATCTCACGCTCAGATTCATAGCCTCCCTCCCCACACGTTACTTCATTGCACACTCATCACATATACGCTGCACATAACAGATTGACATCTCCCCTTCTTCTTAGAACACAGCTTGCATGCTGTGCTTAAACCCAGCTACACTTTTATAACCGAACCCCACCCTGGCTCTTACATATATAAAATATTGGAATTTATAGTGGAGGGTTTGTTTTCGAATTACTGGTTTTTGTAGTATTTGATACAAAGTTTTGAAGTGGCGGCGTGTTTATTGAAGATGCGAAGAAAATCAAGGAAAAATAGAAACTGCATATTTCAGTGTTTATATAGGAAGCTACTTACTTCGCAGCTAAGTATTTGGCTACTACGAGTTGATGTCATATTTTCTTTCTTAAAGTTAGAACAAAGTCACTATGGTCATTATCGCTATTATAACAAGAAAACAAAAAAACCACATGGAAGTATGTAGAAAACTATTGAAAATTAAATCATCCATATATTCTAGTTAGTTATGTCAAATAATAATCATAATACTTGAAAAACTCATTGTGCTGCTAATCATTGCGATTCCTGAATATAGTGATTTTTGTTATCAAAAAAAGAAAGAAAAAAACATGAAAATGTGTGGGGTTTCATTTTCATGTCGTATAAGTGGATAAATTGTACTTAATTATGCGAATTTGTTATGCATTCTAAAGTCATCGACATCATCGATTACTTGTTGATATGCTAGTGGCATTAGCATACACCTATTGATAATTAATATACATAACTATTGCAACTACTTTTAATGTCTTCTTAATTTGATGGTCATCATTCATCAATCATAACAGGACATACCAGGTTTGTAATTAACTTCTAATAACATATATAAATGTTCAATCAAGCAAACCGCAGGGAAATAACATATATAAATGTTCATTCATATAGTTATATTATCTGCAATAAGATTCATTGTACTTGATAAATTTATGTTTTAATCAAAAGGATAAATGAGCAAATAATTAAATATTATTTGTACAAAGTAAAAGGTGTGTTAAACTTAATCCCTTCCAGACATTGCCAGGTGTGTCGCATAAGACTCACAGCTTTAAGTGAGTTAACCATGGCCAAGTTCTTCACGTCTTTTACATTTAAACACATCCACGATTTGAGAATCAATTTATTGGTAGCTAACAATATGTACGTATGCTTCATTAGTTTAATGATATATAATCATGCTGGTCTTTGTTTAAGACCACAAGTTAAGAGTTAGGCGAAGCAATTAATGTTACATGATCCACAGTTAGTGAAGCCCACATAGTTCAGATTTCAGAAGTTAACCACATCCACATAACTATCATTCGCAACCTTTTATTTTAGAGTTACTTTGATACGTCCTAAAATCAAGATCTTACTTGGTCTTTAGAACAAACCATTGGATAATTTTGAAAAGTAGTTGATAGCGATAGTGAACATTAAGACAAAATTATATTAAACAACCATTTAAGTTATTTTTACAGAAATCCATTGAATCGAACCACACTATTATTTAAAAAAGCAGAAGATACAATACAGTTTTAACATGCCATGTTACATAGAAGCGGCTACTGAGACAAAATCATACTACCATCAGAAAAGCTTTTAATCACTGTTGACTCTAACAACCGCTGGCGTCGGTTTAAATAAGCGGCAGCGCTAACAGAATCTACCAGTTATACTCAAATTTCTACTTTCATAGCCTATTTTAGCAAAGATCCGTTGCATAGCCTATTTTTATACATATAGCTATCATCCTAGCTTATTTGTAAACAAACAGTACAAACAAAAATTACTTCCTTAATCGCTTAAACAAATTAGTGCGATTTGTTACCTTAATCTGAAACGCCTGAACAAAAATCACGATTTGAAAGCAAAGCTGTAGATCTGTGAATCAAAAAACAAAAATAGTTAGAAAACAACGGCAAAACATACGTGGATCTAAACGAAATCGAAGAGGAGAAGGAGCGAATGTGGATTTGTCGGTTGAAGGAGAAGGAGCGAACGTGGGAAGAGTAGGAATCCGATCTAAGAGGACAAAACATTCACAAAATTTTCGATTGAAGGAGAAGTTGGGGATTTGTGGATTGGAAGAGAAACCGTGATGGAAGAAACGATACGAGGATAATGAGGAAGCTTTGGGCAGAAAAATGAAATAAGGGGGGAGTTAAACGCAACAGAACCCTAGAAATAAAGAAAATAAAAAAAGTTTGCAGCATTTTAACGTAAACGCCGCCATCATGAGTCACCATATCCACATTTTCTTGTAGTGTTCCCAACGTTCCCTAAATTACCGTTCGTACATTCATCTCAATGAGATTTGGCCTAGGCTCGCGGTAGCCCGGCTATAAAAACCAAAAAGGGAAGGAGGAAGGGACAAGATAAAGAACATGCATAATAATAACAATAAAATAGGCATAAGTATGAACTGATCATAAAGATATGATAAAACTGATAAAACTGATGATGATATCAACATGGGTATATAACAATCACATATCTGATGTATAGGCTAAGATAGAATTGATTAGATTCAATCTTATTATAAGATATGATAAAACTGATAAAACTGATGATAATATCACAAATCTGATGTATAGGCTAAGATAGAATTGATTAGATTCAATCTTACTATCATGTATAATTCCCACATCCAATTTACAACATGTCAGAATTACTTTAGTATTATTTCAATCTAAAAATAATCAATGGACTCACAACGATTGGATCAAGGAAGAGAATTAGGCGTTGTTCTTGTTGTAGATCCGTTCCCCTTTACACAATTTCTTTACTTTGATTTGTTGAAGAAGAGTGACTAGTTTTAGTTTAGGTTGCAGCAGCATGGAGGCGCCATGGATGAAATGATTTTAGATTAGGGTTAGATTAGATGTTTATTTATAGGTAAATTAGGTGTATTAGAACCCTTAGATCTGATTAGAAACCATCTGAACCATCCAGGCCAGAAAAACACATCACCCAGCCAACCAGAAGAAGACACGTCAACCCTAGAACACCGAAATTCGTCACGAAACACGTCGGCCAGATCTGGGCCGATAGGGGTCGACTCCCTATAGGGGTCGACACCTATGTCGACACCCCTACAGGAGGGTCGACACTTACGAGCGGGAAATTTCCCGCTCAGCTGTTTCGGCTGAATTTTGAAATTTGAACTGTTTTGGTTTATTTAATTACTAACTAATTAAATTCTGCTTTAAACTAAAATCTTCTAAGCTTTATAACTTCTTCATACAATATCTGATTTATGCAAATTCAGACTTTATCCCAAGCAGAATTCCGAGACGAACGCAATGGCGAACCCGTTTCCCTTGATTCTTCTTCTAAAAATTAAGTATTCTTTAATTTGTCAATTTTAATATTTTAAAATTACGGGGTGTTACATTCTCCCCTCCTTAAAGGATTTCATCCCCGAAATCTCCAAGTTAAGAAGAATGTATATCCTACCATCCAATCATCCATCTACTCATCCATCATCCACAAGCATCCATTGTACTTAAAAGATTTATAATGCTATATGAACATATGCAAAAGTGTGTGTATATGTTCCTTATCTAATGCAAAGATCAGGCGGTCTACTGATTCAGTTGACCTCCTCAATGCGAATTATGTTAGTGCCATGAGTCCAACATGTATGCAAATATTCCTAATGCACTTTATAACTTCTATATGAGTGCACAATCATTCACTCAAATGCAACATCCACATGATAACACATCAAATTTCAATCAACATACAAAATGCAATATGCAATATGAAAGTGACTGAGCCGATCTTAGTGCCTAAAGTGTGTGTAAATGCATCCACGAGCAATCGCTAGCAACCACTTGCATCCACCAAACATAACATGTCTCAAACACATGTTTACATCCATAGGATTTTCTACCTAAAGATCGAAGACATAATCGAGAGGATATACTAAACGATAGAACAAGTATAAACAAAGCGGTAGAAAAATGAGAAGTTAAGAACATACCCTCAAACAGGAAAGGATACGACGCTCGTATCTTGTCTTCAGTATCCCAAGTCGCATCTCCTTGATCATCACCCATTGGACTTTAACCAACTTGACCTCTCGGTTGCGTAACTTCTTGACCTCCGATCCAAGGATGCATGTAGGAACTCGCCTAATCATGGCATCTCGCTCTACTTCCACTTCTTTAAGCATGCTCGGCTCTACCACTTCCGCGGTATCATGTAACACTTCCTCAAATGTGATACGTGAAATACGTCATGAACACCACTAAGCTTCAAAGGAAACTTCACTCTTTAGGCCATCTGTCCAATTCTTTCTGTAACGGGGAATGGCCCCACGAACCTTCGTGCCAATTTCCCTACAGACCCAAAACGAACTACATTCCTCAACGGTGACACTTTAATAAAAACTGTGTCTCCAACATCGAACTCAAGATCGGTTCTTCTTTTATCAGCGTATGAATTTTGCTGGTCCTATGCCGTCTTCATGCGTCTTCAAATCAAGTATATCTTCTCCGTAGTTTCCCTAACCATCTCAGGCCCAAGCAAAATCTTATCCGTAGATTCCCACCAACAAGTCGGTGATCGGCAAGGTCGTCCATATAAAGCCTTAAAAGGTGCCATGCCAATACTAGTCTAATAGCTGTTGTTGTAATCGAACTCTACTAATGGAATATGTTCCTCCCATGTCCCTCCAAAGTCCAAGATACATAACCTCAAAAGATCTTCTAGAATCCGATTCACTCTTTCTGTTTGGCCATCTGTCTGAGGGTGATAAGCGGTGCTCAAACGCAATTGCATTCGTACCGCCTCTTGCAAGCTCTTCCAAAACTCACTAGTGAAAATGGGATCTCGATCGCTCACAATACTAGAAGGTATGACATGTAGACGAACTATCTCTTAGAGGTAAACAGATGCTAACCATGCCGTTGTCCTCTTACTCTTAACGGGAATGGAGTGGGCGCTCTTGGTAAGTCTATCCACTACTACCCAAATCCCCGTATTCCCCTTCTTTGACCTCGGCAACCCATCAACGAAATCCATGGAAATACTTTCCCATTTCCACTGTGGAACCTCTAAAGGGTGAAGCAAACCACCAGGCTTCTTTTGCTCAGCCTTGACTTGCTGGCACACTAAGCATCTAGAAACGAACTCAGCCACATCCTTCTTCATTCCGGCCCAAAAGAAAACTCGCTTCATGTCCCTATACATCTTGTCACCACCAGGATGTATGGTCATCTTAGAACGATGTGCGTCTTCAAGGATTGTCTTCCTCAAGCTCTCGTCTCAAGATACGCAAAGTCTCCCATCCCTACGCAACCAACCTTTGTCATCTATAGCAAACCTACTAAGATGGCTCGAAGACTCTCCTCTTATTATCTTATCTACTATCTCTACCAACTGTGGGTCATCTCGTTGTGCCTCTCCAACCCGACCTAAAAGCGTAGGTCGCACCTCTAGTGATGCCAATAAACCGGGTATATAATCGATAGAGGGTCTAAAGTCAAAAGTAGATATATACTCTAAACTCTGCTGCTTGACAAACAAAGGACTCAAAGTTAACTTCTTTCTACTCAATGCGTCAGCCACGACGTTACCCTTGCCAGGGGTATATGCAATCTCAAAATCGTAGGATGCTAAGAACTCCATCCACCTTTGTTGCCTTAAGTTTAGATCTTTCTGAGAGAATAAGTGTTTCAGTGACTTATGGTCTGTATACAACTCAAACTTCTCACCAAGCAAATAGTGACGCCAAGACTTGAGCACAAAAACTATGGTAGCTAACTCTAAGTCATGGGTAGGGTAATTCTTTTCATGAACCTTCAATTGCCTTCCACCATAGCATATCACCCTTCCCTCTTGCATCAAAACTGCACCAAGCCCTATCCCGCAAGCATCGGTATACACTGTGAACGGCTTACTCCCATCCGGCAAAACTAAAACTGGAGCTGTCGTCAAAGCCCTCTTCAAACGTTGGAAAGCATCGGCATAGTCAACATCCCAAGCAAAGGTCAAATTCTTTTTCGTCAACCGTGTAGGTGGGGCTAATATCTTAGCAAAGTCCTTGATGAACTTTCTATAATAGCCCGTCAAACCTAGAAAACTTCTTACTTCCATTGCGTTTCTAGGAATCTTCCAATCTTGGTTTGCTACCACCTTCGCGGGATCCACTGCTATCCCCTCCTTAGAGACCATGTGTCCTAAGAACCTCACTTCCTTCCTCTAAAAATGACATTTGGAGAACTTAGCTTTGAGTTGATGTACTCAAAGGGTCTCTAAGACTTCCCTAAGATGTAGGGCATGCTCTTCCTCGCTTCTAGAGAATATCAAGATATCATATCCACAAAGACTACCACAAACTTGTTTAGAAACTCCCTAAACGCCCTACGCATCAAGTATACGAAATATGCTGGTGCATTCGTCAAACCAAAAGGCATGATGAGCCACTCGAAGAAACCGTCGGGAGTCCTAAAAGCATTCTTATCGATAATATCCTCAGCTAGCCTCAACTGATGAAATCCTATAGCTAAGTCCAACTGCGAGAAAATGGAAGCACGAACCAACTGATCGAATAAGTCAACTATCCTCGGCAATGGGTGTCTGTTCTTCTTCGTGAGCTTATTCAGCTCTTTATAGTCCACGCACAATCTAAGCGAACCATCAGCCAGAAACAACTGGAGCACCCCACTCCGAGATACTTCTTATTATGAACCCTTTCTCAAGAAACTCTTTCATTTGTTTACTAAGCTCCCTCCTTTCTCTTGGAGCCATGTGGCCACAGGCAATGCAACTGGCTTTGCATTGTCCACCAAATATATACGAAAATCTATCTCGCGTTTTGGAGGTAAGCCCCTAACCTCCTCAAAGACATCTGCGTACTCACAGACTACTTGAACAGATTGCAAATCATCAATAGATTTGTCAAGAGATTCTAGGTAGCTAAGCATAACAGAACCCTTAGGGTCGCATGAGATATCGAGAGTATTACCCAAACTTGTCAACAGTCTAACTACCCTCTTTTCACAATCGAGAATGGCACCATTCCTGGCTAGCCAATCCATTCCTAGAATCAACCCATAACCCGTGAAACCAAGCACATAAGCGTTGCATTCGAACTCAACGCCATACACAAATATTCTCAAATCCCGACATAACGTAGACAGATGAGCCGTACCCCCGATAGGATTTGAGATAGCAACGGGATCCACTACTATACTAGTATCTAGGTGTAGAGACTCAACAACAGAAGCAGATATAAACAAATGTGAAGCGCCAGAATCAAACAAAGTACGTACAGGATGATCAAAAAGGAAAATCAAACTTTCAACAGAAATGTTTCTACCTCTCACTTGCGTAGCTGCCATGAGAGCATGAACCTGCCCTCCAGAAGTAGATCCTATCCTCTGTCCTTGCCCTTGCCCTAGCCTTCTGGGGCAATCCTTGATCAGATGTCCTGACTCACCGCACTGAAAACAACCAGTCTTTTTCGCCTTCTTCTTTCTACAATCTTTAGCCAAATGACCTGGTATACCACAGAAATGGCACTTCCTTTTATCTCAAGGTTTCCCACTCTTCTTAGGATCCACTCTCTTGTTCTGTGATCCTTTAGCCTTCACCTCTTTCTTATCCTGTGCCTTATCAACATTAGCACCTTTCTCCTCTTCATATATCAACGCCATGTCAACTAGTTTCTCGAAGGTAGCCCCCATAGGAATGTGGGACATAGCCAATCCATGTAGCGGCTCATTCAAACCCTTAGCAAATCTCAGGGCCTTCTTATGTGGTGTATTCACCAACTCTAAGCCGAAACTCGCTAATTGGTTAAACTTGTTAACGTACTCCTTCACGGACAAACTCCCTTGCTTCAAAGCCAAGAACCTCTCCATGTATAAACTCTCCTCTGCTTGTGAAAGAAACTTGAACTCAAACCTTTGTCTAAAATCCATCCATGTCTCCAGTGCACGTCGTCCATTAGTTACTTCTCACCAAAATGAAGCTTTATCCTTCATCAACCAAGAAGCTAGCTGAACCTTCCTTCCATCGTCTACCTTAAAGATACCAAACAAGTCCTCCACTTCCTTGAGCCAATTCTGAGCCTCAACAAACGTCTCAGTACCATGAAACGGTTTTCCGCCCATCGCATGGAAGTCTTTGCATATCTTAGAAAAAGCGTCTACACGAGGAGGAGGAGGAGGAGCGACTGCAGCTGGGGGAGAAGGAACGTCTGCTGGGCCTACGGCAGTAGCCCTAGCCTCCAGATACCTTCTGAACCAGCATGGTATCTGTACGCCCTCGGGTATATCGGGTTCCCCAGACATACTAGAAGGAAAAAAAGGAAGAGATTCAATATAGAGAATCGAAAGATAGATATATGGCTTTTGGGGATTATGTTTTTCATAATAAACTTTCCTCTTGAAAATTCCCTCTTTAAAACATGTTTTTGAAAATATTTATTTATAAAAATGCTTTTGAAAATGGTTTTTCAAAGTCTTTTATCTGTTCTGGTAACCTTCAGCTCTGATACCACGTGTAACACCCCACGTCCATTAATATGCATTAACTTTCATAGAGCGATATAAGAGTATAGAACAGAATATCACAAGACAGATATATAAAATGGTACTTTAAAATTCAAACTTTAATCATTGCAGCGGAAAAGCAAAACATGTCTGGTTACAATGTCAAAACCAAGTACACAAATATCCATCTTGAACAATTATTATCAGAGTACATAAAAGTAAAACCATAATCCCACCCCTTAAAGCCATAATGAAAAAGAGATAAAGCTAAGCATTACTTTCAAAACTTCCAAGCACTTCAAGGAGAAAGAAATCCAAGTCAAGCTCCGCTAATCCCACCCTAAGAACGAGGGGGAGGGGAAGGAAAGAAAAGAGGCGAAACAAAAAGGTCAGACATAAAGTCTGGCGAGTCCAGTTATTTTTAGCAAGAAAATAAGTAAAGCATTATGATAGGAATAAACTGGATGAAAGATATAACCATGACATAAGGTAAAGCAGGATAACAGGATGAACATAAAGGAATGTCTAGCGCGCTTCCCGGATTTCTTACTTAATTTAATTATCTGCACCGCCTACTAGTAATTCTTATCGAAATGATCCCAATGTTATAATTGGTAGCCCTCAGGCGTAACATCTAGTAAGAGGTATCACCCCATACAATCCTTGACAGCTTACTTGCCCATAATAGATACTAGATGTCCCCACAATACCCTTAATCGCCTAATCGGTCGGCTCCTTAACTCGTAGATACCTGTGCGGGTCCCAACTTAGGGTGTATCACTCCCTAAGTGGCAACCCTTGGTTGCACAGCTTTATACCTACTGGTGTACAATGGATAAATCTTCCAATGTCGGGAACACCTTTTTGCACGCTTAACTAACCCATCGGAACCTGCACTGCTACACCCTCATTCCTATTTGATCGCTTATAATCAGCCTAGTAAGCGTGCCCCAACCCTGCCTAGCTCAGGGTTACCGATACCTCTAAGTGGGTTACTGTCTGAAAAGGGTCCCTACCACTACTAGGTTTTTCCCCAGGGTTTTTCCTAACCCGACTTATATTGGTTAAGTGTTGTATATCTGCCCAGTTGACTTAACCCCATCCACTTATCAAATCAATATGTATTATTGGTTAAGCTTACCTTAACCCTATCCACTTTGTTCATGTAATATTGGTTAAGTTGTCATCTCACACAGGTTAACTAAACCCCACCCACCTAACATGTTTTAGGTATCTTATTCATCTTTTATTAGCATTAATTAGTTATTAATGCATAGACCTCTCACATTAAGTCGATTGCTTGTGGCCGCTGGATGTGCCGGGTGGTTCCGGGCAGACTTCTGCCACAAGCCAGACTTAACCTCGTGTCTAAGCATATTTTAGTTATGCCTACGACCTCTCACATTAGACTGACCGTTTGCGGTTGCCGGTTAGGCCGGTAGGTTCTTGGCAGGCTTCAACCGCAAACGAAGTCTAACCTCGTGTCTCAGCATGCTTATCTTAGCCAATTTATTCATTTGCAGTTTATGCCAATTTCAGGCTAATTATGTCAATTACCCAAAATCCCCAATTTCATATCATGCCCCAAATTTAGCATTTGTCATGCCCAAATCAATCCCAACACATATTATGCCAAATTTAACATTTGTCATGTCCAAATCAACTCAACGTATATTATGCCAAATTTCCCAACGTTCCTTAAATTACCGTTCGTACATTCATCTCAATGAGATTTGGCCTAGGCTCGTGGTAGCCCGGCTATAAAAACCAAAAAGGGAAGGAGGAAGGGACAAGATAAAGAACAAGCATAATAATAACAATAAAATATGCATAAGTATGAATTGATCATAAAGATATGATAAAACTGATGATAATACCAACATGGGCACATAAGAATCACAGATTTGATGTATAGGCTAAGACAAAATTGATTAGATTCAATCTTATTATAAGATATGATAAAACTGGTGATAATATCACAGATCTGATGTATAGGCTAAGATAGAATTGATTAGACTCTATCTTACTATCATGTATAATTCCCAAATCCAATTTACAACATGTCATAATTACTTTAGTATTATTTTAATCTAAAAATAATCAATGGACTCACAAAGATTGGATCAAGAGAATTAGGCGTTGTTGTTGTTGTAGATCCGTTCCCCTTTACACAATATCTTTACTTTGATTTGTTGAAGAAGAGAGACTAGTTTTAGTTTAGGTTGCAGCAGCATGGAGGCGCCATGGATGAAATGATTTTAGATTAGGGTTAGATTAGATGTTTATTTATAGGTGAATTAGGTGTATTAGAACCCTTAGATCTGATTAGGAGTCATGTGAACCATCCAGGCCAGAAAAACACACCACCCAGCCAAACAGAAGAAGACACGCCAGCCCTAGAACACCAAAATTCGTCACGAAACACGTCAGCCAGATCTGAGCTGATAGGGGTCGACTCCCTATAGGGGGAGTCGACACCTTTGTCGACACCCCTATAGGGGGGTCGACACCTATGTCAACTCATCCTGGGGTGGTCGACACCTACAAGCGGGAAATTTCCTGCTCAGCTGAATTTTGAAATTGAACTATTTTGGTTTATTTAATTGTTAACTAATTAAATTTTGCTTTAAACTGAAATATTCTAAGCTTTATAACTTCTTCATACGATATCCGATTTACGCAAATTCAGACTATATCCCAAGCAGAATTCCAAGACGAACGCAATGGCGCAACCTGTTTCCATTAATTCTTCTTCTAAAAATTAAGTATTCTTTAATTTGTCAATTTTAATATTTTAAAATTATGGGGTGTTACAGATTCCAACAAAGTGTGATAACACTTTTGTAGCTCTTCATATTGTTTCTTGTAATTGTCAGCATCCCTTCGAGCAAGAGCAAGCTGAGACTGCGCGTCTTCCACTTCTTTCTCTGAGTTTTTCAAGATGCTCTCATCATAATCGGCCATTTCCTTCATGTGACCAATATCAGTGATTAAGTCCCGAATGATTTTGGAGAGGTTGCACGAATATTTGAACATCTCCTTATGTTGCCTGTCCACCAGATCTATTTTTGCCTTAACATCGTCTGCCCACTTTGAAGGAACAGGCTCAAGTGCAGGAACAAACTGCATATGGTCAAAATAGTGATCGGGAAAGTGTTTTCTTAAGTACGCCAGTTTTGCTTTATTCTCGGCATCGAGCGACACATGTCTGGATATGGATAATTCAACATTGCGTCGCTTGGAAGGAATAATGGACATTTCGTCTTTGCCTGGCCTTTTCTCGGAAACTTTCTGCTTATCCTATGAGTCAACACGCTTCGGCGGTGGCTTCTCTTGAGGATGTTTTTCTTTGGGAGGAGTCGGAGCCTTGTAAGATGGTTTGTCCCCTTCACGACGATCTTGATGGCTCTTGTGCTTGTCTGGTTCTGACCGAGAGGGGAACGAGAGCGCGAAGAATGAGGGCGACTGGAATCATAATGTCTCCTATCATCTCTGCCACGGCTCTTGTGACGTTCATGTTCAGTATCGGAATCAAACCTAGGCATGCTTGCACGAACTTTCTTGACATCATAGCGAGGGCGTACCATTTGCACTGCACAACGAAACAAGAAAGTGTTAGGATTAACATGAATACAAAGCGCAAGTGCTTTGACGTGCAGTTCTAAATTATAGTGTATATCCTAAGTGTTATCCCTCCTAATAGACCAGAGCCTGGAGTTAGGCCAATTTGTGCAGCTTCCCCGGTTTTCACAGAGGTAACCTCTTCTTCGGAAGTGAATGTTAGAGGATCAGATCTAAAGTCTTCTGACGTGTAAATAGCATCGGACAAGGGGAGCCCCCCCAAACCCTGGTATATAGAATCATCCATTAGGGAGCCATCGCCTTGAGACTCGGTTGGTGGCAGCCCTGTGGGAGAAGTCGGCTTTTCAGGAGTAGCCGCATCCGCATGGGTGATGTATTTATCCCTATCCTTTTCAACTATATTTGCCAATATGTCATCTTGGGTTGAAGAGGGAGAAGGAGTATCCTTGATAGACATCGTTGGATCTTTTGAACTTTCCCCCCTCTCGAGTGAAGTGTCAATTGGCCCTTCCACTGGGGGTATGTACACATAAGGACCTTCGCCATGGCCTATGCTATGAGTTATAGCAACCAAGCATTGCCGGTGAAGGTATTCATCTACTAAGCAGTCTTTGATGGTCAGAAATTTTTGTTCACGGTTCAAGCGATCATAATACACCTGATGCGTTTCCTACTTCGGATTGGGGATTGCAAGGGAAAGTGAACAACAGTTAATACATTTCCAAAAGTGATAGAAATTAGAAAGCAAAGGCTGATGCTTTTACATGATTTGAGCCATCTCCTGGCACACCCCGGTTGCTGTTTAATGTAAAACCATTCAGGTTTCGGATCACCAGATTTGCTGCTATATGGGGCAATAATGAATTTCCTTTTTGGTACCGATTCATAGTATACAAAAGACGGAGTATCATTGATCCGATGCTTGAAATTGTAAAAGAAATGAACGTCCTCGAAAGCAAGCTCTACACCTAGAATCTCTTTATATGCTATGTACAGTGTATACAAATAAGCATAGGAGTTGGGATGAAGTTGCATGGGGGCAATCCACATTTGTCTCAGAAAATCGACGACAAATGGCGGAAATGGAGGTATCGCCCCAACAAGGCACATTAATCTGGTGATGGTCATGTACCCTTCTAGTGGATCATGAGGACGATCTGTTTCGAAGGGTAACTTGGTATCTTTTCGAAGAATCTCATGCTTTAGACATATCCGTGCAAGTCTGTCATTGTCGATCGTTGATTTAACAGAATCCTTAGGCGGTTCCAAGATATTAACATTCCCGAGCTCGTCTGGAGCACGACTATCTCCTACACCCCCTTCTTCTTCCTCGCCTAAAGAAACATCACTCCCGGACAATGCTGTGCTTTCTTGGACCCCTGGTTCGTATTCTAAACCTGCACTATTCCAACCTGAATCTGAAGTAGAAGACACATCCTCAACGGTGGGATTTACGGATGGCCCCACAGTTTCTCTCCTTTCTGCTAATCTAGACGAGCATCTCTCAACCATAGCTGCTGTACTATTGAAGAAACAATAGATGAAATTAGAGCGAAGTTGCCCGTGTCCCCCCTGTGTGTGTACGCTAAGTTGTGCAAGTGTGTACAATGCTGAAATCAAGACTAACAAAGGTAAAAAGCAGTATGAAAGAGTGCAATGCAAAAATTGGCAAAACAATTATGTATTCATAATCAGTCCAAGAAGTTCAGTCAAGAAGGCTCTATCCTAACTGTCCATGAAGTCACAAGCCATATTTGGTACTAGTTGAGTTAGTTATAGCATGATCACGCTGCATAATGTATAACCATGGACCGGTTCGGGTATATTTGTTAACCACAGATCGGTTCGGGTGTGTTTGTTATCTTCACTGGTTTAGAATTTCATGATATGAGGTATCACGATAAAGTAGGAGCTCTTTAACAAGTTCGTCGGATCGGTTCGGAGGCCGAAATAAAACAGGGTCGGATCGGATCAGGTTTGACAAAGCCAAGACAGTACGAATCGATCAGCACCTATCCGAACCGAAGCATCCCCTTGGAAACCGATACCCTCCTTTAGGGGTTCCTCAATCCGAACCGATTTCATGTCACCAGCGCTTTCTTTTATGAATGCCTTTGAATAAGTTTCAACTCCTTCTACTTTCAACCGATCCGAACCGAATCCACCCATTACCATAAGCTTATCTTCTTCGTCCCACTGAGTTACATCGCCATCGCCACCACCTCAAGACCACGGTGAAATTTCCAACGATTGCGGCAAGCGCAGAGGTCATGGCATCAAAATCGAGGTCAAATCAAGTGAAAACGCGGAAAATCAATGTCAATGATAAGTAAAACTTGTGAACAAATGAATTTCATGAAGATTTAAACCCACCTTCAATTAGATTTTAAAGCTTGGGAGGATTCTTTTTCAGATTTGAGAATTAGGGTTTTTGTGATTAGAAAAGGTTTCTTTTCCAATATAAAAGCTCGGTAGAAGAAATGAGAACAAATAGGAGGAGGCAGCCTTATATATGAGATATTGAGGGCTATTCGTATTCCCTGATGTAATGGGTTTATTCGAACCGCAGGCCCCTGAAGCAACAGTGGCCCAGAGAGCGGCCTGTTCGGATACACAAGTGAATTTGATGAATCAACTCGATCCGTCATTCAAGCCTTAATCCAAGATGAGAAACGCGAATTTAAACCAGATTAAAGATGAAGGAAATCCAGATAAATTATCTAAAAGTGCAATCTACATAGATTACCTGGAAGTGATGCTCCACTCTTAAAAAGGAACTGAAGTTATTTGAAAGCAACGGGAATGATTCATACATCCAATGTTATATTTATAAGCACCAATAGATGCATCTCTACGAAACGTTATGACTATATGAACATAAAGGCACGATTATCGAACAACAACGGTTCAGAAGTAGATTGGAAGATCATTTCAAAGCACACATTATCTCCAATATATATGTACTTTGAGGGGGCAAAATGTTAGCCTACTTTGTGGATTAGGCTACACAAAGATAAAAGAATAATAATCAGCGAAATGTACCGATTAATAAGTTTTACAACAGAAGCCCAGATCGGTTCGGAAGCCCACAAACCGAACCCACGCATCACAAAGCATATAGGATCAGAGAATAAAAGTACGAAGAAGGAACCAGATCGGTTCGGAGCTACCCAATCCGCACCCACATTTTCTACACTTTCGACCCGAACCGAGGATGGCTAATGCAGCAGTTATATTCCACGTCCCTCGAAATGCGGAGCAGTTGTATATCCACTCCCCCACGTTCACCCACGAACGGAATGTGTTGTCATCATCCTAAAGCTTCTGATCCCGATATTCAAGGCGCGAACTCCACGTGTATCCGAACCGAAGGTATTCCAGAGGGATTTGCCGCCTATAAATACACCACCAAGCATCATTTCAAGGGATCTTTGGCAAATTTTTGACTCAAGCTCTCTTTGCAACTGAGAATCATAACTTTATTCAAATCATCATCAGTTTTTGGAGTGTTTTCCTTCAAAGATTGAGCGAATTTATCAATTATAAAAGTGAGATTGAGTGATATTTATCATTGTACTTGTATTTGAATCATTCATCAACAAAGTATAAAGTGGACGTAGGAACTTTAACGCCGAACCACTATAAATCGTGTGTTCTCGTAGTTTCTATTTATATTTTTCTTTGAGTTATCGTTCATTTCGGTGTTAGAACCATTTTTGGATCTAACAGGTTTTCTCACGTGATTAAGAAATGAGGTGGCGGCCATGAAATGTATTGACAAGAGGAAAAAGAAATGAGGGTTTATGCTTAGATAAGATATTATATAGAGGTAGGTTAGCTTATAGGATAAGCCTTGTATTTTTATTTTATTATTTTCTTAGTTATTGCTACTCCGATCGTCGTTTAAAAGTTCGCATGGGCACACACGAACTCCGTTTGGGGTGAAAATTGACGTATATCTATGGCTTGTTATTACGGTCCTAATAAAATTTGTTTCGTCGGATTCCGAGTCCGTTTGCTCCAGTAGCACTATTTTAAAGTTACATTATTGATCGTTTCACATTTAAATTACGCACGATCACAAAACAACTCCAATTGGTGCGAAATTTGGAATCTTGTAATAATTTACTATTACGGATCCAACAAAATTAGTTTCGTCGAAAACAGAGGTCGTTTGCAAAATAGCTATTTTTAAGGCCTATTTAATATTATTATAATATATTATATTATTAAATTCCAAAACTATGCAATTTAATAATAAACTAATTATTATTATCGTACATATATCCTAATGGGATTGTATATAACTTCCAATTCAATACTTACTAATTTTAAGTTAAGCGACATCCATATTATATATAAAAACCATGTTTATATATTTAATAAATCGATAAAACATTAATTAATTCCATAGCGACTATTTACAAATTTGATTTGGACATAACTTACAACCTATACAACGAAATCTCGATTTTTACTTTCGTTAGGAAGACATAATTAAATAGATTCTAATATTTCTTGTTTCAACAAATTCTAACTTATATTGAATTATATATAATCATTTTAAGTTCAAAACGTAATATTACGAACTACCGCTACGTTATGAGCTCGTATTTAATTATATTATAAATTATACGTTCAGTCTCGTTTTAATTCGAGTTATATAAATTTTAAGTCGTTATTTCCTAAAATAAATCATTTTTAAATATTTAATATTAATTAAATATTTCTTACTAAAATCTGGGTCGTTACATCGTAATTTAGTATTTATGCCCCAAAGTGATCCGGTTCGGTACTGACCTAGGGTTCCAGTTCGGTATTAACCTATATCGGCTGATCCGGAATGGCCTCCAGTCTCTGGGGATGTGTCTCCACTCCAGCGGCTCCTGCTCCAATACTCAGATTTTGTACTCGCGATCCTCTTAACCACGAGAGTATTTCATGCATCAATTTCTCTTGATTCTCCGGTTTAGTTTAGCCCTTGAACCGTTTCCTACATGTCTTCTCTAGTTGGGTAGATTGAAGGTTCTCCGTTAAAGAAAGCCTGCTAGTCTCCCTTATGTCCAGTGGCACCAGGACGAGTAGAAGTATCAGTCCTCTTCTTCATTACCATGACTGAAGTCCTTAGTAATCTGATTCGACAGAATTTTGCGCTTTTTTCTTAGTGACCCCTACCTGACGCACCAAAATATTGACTCGAAAAATTGTACTACCAAGTCAAACACCAAAATCTCAAAGATAATCACAAAGTTACAGTAATCTCAGATCATAGAGAAGCAGTAAAGTAAAGGGCACATCAATATTTAGAGCAGTTCATCAAACGTGCCTACATCCAATTATCATATGACTGATTTACACTATATGATTTCTGTTACAATGGAGTTATTTCTATGAATTTCGAAGAGAAAAAGAATTAAACTCGAAAACAGTAGAGTATCGGTATCAGGAAGCGAAAGCGATCTCTTCAAATGGCCGCCTCTAGCCCTTTTTATAGATGCTCACCGACCCAGTTTGATATATCGTAGTGGCCGGAAGTGCGGAGTAGTTGAGTAAGTGGAGAAAGTGGTTCGAAATGATGGAGGTAGTGAGACACGTCACTGGACGTGTCCACCCGGCATGGCCGAAATAGCTCGGGTCGGCATGATCGAACCAGACCCGTGCCAATCACGGGCCACCTAGCCTGGCTGAACCGAGATGGGGCCGAGTCGGAGCATGACCAAATCGAGGCTACCACACCTTGTCGGAGCATGACCAAATCACGGACACCCCTGTTTTGCAGCATCCCGTTAGCGCCCCTATGCTACCGTGAGCTACACTAATCCAAACCCAATAAGATTTTGTAGATATTCAATCCACACATATATTATCATCTATCAAAAATTTGAACTCGTTCCAATATTCGTCCGTTAAATTTAAACATCAAATATATTAATTTATGAATGTCGGAATGAACTCAAATTTTGGATAGATGATAATATATATGTGGACTGAACATCTACAAAATCTTGTTGGATTTGGATTAGTGTATCTAACGATATGGTAATGGTTCTAAAGAAGTACTGCAAAATAGATGTGCACCAGACCGCTCATATACACACACACACTCATATACATACATACACGCAAAGTTGGCAATTTGAACATAATAAAATACAGTTTATGACACAAAAGATCGGATCCATTGTATCATCAATTGTGTTCAATGTTTTATGTTTCAATAGATTTTTCCTAGTACACATGCTTAGGCTTTGAAGCCTAAGGATACCTTTCTCACTCAGTAGGCCGACATAGCTTTACCATTGCGGACGATAAGTCCTACCAGAAGGATGCGTCGTAGAACAATGAAAGCTGAAGATGCCACATGTAACAATACACGTGACAATTACCTTCATCATCCCTCTTTTCCTCGCGTCACTCAAAAGTTCACACATGAATTTTACATGTGGTTCATACTAAACGCCTTACATTTTACTTTTGCTTTTAACGCATAGTTTCTTCTAATTTCCGCAATTCATTTCCCAATTTTTTTATTTATTGGGATAATGGAAGGCGAAGGTATTAAATCGGAGACTTCCGTTAACGGGGCAACCGACGTTATGAGCGCTTCCCACGAGTCCGCTACGTCTGCTGATCATTTGGTGGTTATGATTCATGGCATACTCGGAAGGTAATGAATTTTGTTATATCGTCCAGTTTTAATCTTTATATTGGGGTTTTGATTCAGTTTGTGTTACCCGATTGTATTTTAATATTTGATGCGTTTGGTGGGGTTTAATGGGGGAAACCGTTTCGCGACATCAAACAATCATTTATTTATCCTATATTATATTATAATTAGTGATATGGAAGTATATATATATTTTTTGGGGGTAGAAACTGACAAATTAACTTACAGCTAACAGCTTTTATCTAACCACATAGTTACAGAATGCGTTGAATTTAAATACGATAGACGGTTAGTTTTTTTTTTTTTTTTTTTTAAAAATGCAGAGTTCTGTTATTTACTTTTAGGATCAAGTAAAGTACAAAATAAATACGATTATGAGGAGTTGATTAAAAACAAGGATGGTTTTTTGTTGTTGTTGGAAACAAGGTAGTTTATTTACTAATAAAAATACATACAGATATATGTTCGTGTTCCAAGCAGGTGTAGGAGTCGGACATAAATCTACTCAAAAACACCCACACAAAATATGGAGGATGTTGTGATAATTTGATTAACACAATTTACGACAACAATAAATTCCCGTCTATAACATACATACCTTTTGTATGTTCACATTGAAATTTATAACCATTTTTGGAGTCTTTTTAGCAATGCATGTTCTTATTCCAATGTGCACTTTGGTGGTTTTGCAATTGAGGATGTCATTTGAATGAACAAATGTTTACTAGCGAGAATAAACTTATTACTGTCATATTAAAGATTTTCATGTTTCTCTAAATAATATGTACAAGTCCACTAATATACCTCATTTTGAGTTGTATTCACTTATTGCATACTAAGTTATTTCTGTATTGTTGTTCTACTATATAAGTAGCTGTATATTTCCACTTTGTAAACAGTGCTGCAGATTGGCAGTATGGAGCTAATCAATTTGTTGAAATGTTTCCCGACAAAGTAATAGTTCATTGTAAGTCCACCCCTATTCTATGCTTTATCTTATTAAATCAAAGTTTTTGGTGTGCCTGTGTACATTGAGATTTATGGACTCCTGTAGTCTGGTGAGAGTAAGTATCTTGTCAACTACAATGTAAAACATGATCAATTATAGTCGCAGGTTATTGATATCAATCTTTTCATATATCTTCCACTTAAATAATAATTGCAGTCATTTAAAACCTTCTATGATCAGTGTTACGAATGTCGATTATAATAATTTCATACATCTGGATTATCTCATTTCCAACTATGTTAAGATGTTTATTGCCACCTCTGTTTGGCAGTTCTCTAACACCGTCCTCAATTCTATACAAAATGTCATCATCTATTCATTGCCTTAATATCCAGTTTCAAGTCTATGTTGTTTTGCGACTTGATAAATATCAATTGTATTTGATTACATTATTCTTTATATTATGGTTTTAGGTAGTGAATGCAACATGCATACACTAACATTGGATGGTGTAGATGTTATGGGAGAACGGCTAGCAGAAGAGGTAAGTTGTTCCATCAAGATCCCCCCCCCCCCCCCCCCCCAACCATTTTATGACCATGGATAAGTAGTTGCAATGTGTAAATGGTTTTTCTTTTCCTGGAGAATGAATTTTTCTTCAGTCCTTCAGTCTGTCCTGGGTATAGCTATATATTTGTTATGTAGCATGAACTCGTGATCAGACGCTTGACCACTCAAATCTCATGCCAGAGCATTTCTCTTTTCCAAACACACGTCTATTTCATAAAACAATAACCCTACAAATGTTTGTACTTTTTATCTTGCTGTGGAATCAGCAACACTCAACGTATGACAGCGTGTAAATATTACCACATCAAAACAATGCTTACCAATTGTATAATCAAACAAATTGATGAAATTTACATTCTCACAATGAGTGGTTCTGAAACACAAATTATATGAAATGGGAATGATCTCTAACAAATCTGATGGGTATTTGTTTTCGTCACAGTATCAGCATTTAATTTCATATTGACAGGTGGTTGAACTTGTAAATCAAAAACCCGGACTGAAGAAAATTTCTTTGGTGGCCCATTCGGTCGGTGGACTTGTTGCTAGATATGCAATAGGTCGGCTTTACAGACACATATCTGATGATGCACGTGTCTGTGATGAGTCTGATGAACGTATAGGGAACATTTGTGGTCTTGAGGCAATGAATTTTATAACGCTTGCTACACCACATCTTGGCTCTAGGGGTAACAAACAGGTAATATTCTTGTACATGCAAAATTGAGGAGTTGCTACAAATTGGTAGTTTGAATTGGCTTCAACTTTCACATTTTCAAGTGACTAGCACAATGCATGCGCATGTGTGAACTTTTCAAAGTTTACATATCAACCATTCTCCCATCCAATATACACTTATACATGCAAAAATATTATTTGTTTGCAAAACTTAAAAAGCAAACTGTGCTACCTTTTGCTAATAAATTCATGCAAGCATGCTCGCAGTCAGCACTGTTTTTCTTTCTTCATTGAGTATTTATGTCTAGTTATTACAAACAGCGAGCCAGAAAGTGCATGCAAAACAAATAAAAACATAAAACATCGATGTACAAATTCTCATTGGAGTATGTAATTTTCTTTTATGATTTGAAGCTGTGACCGTACAGATATTACACTTATTCATGTATTCATTATCTTGTTTGCTTATGATCTCAATTCTCAAAGGGAGGGTGAGTATATATATTTTCAGCATAATTTGAGTTTTTCTTTTTGTGTTTCCATATAACCTAGTATATTTACTTTTCAACGTAATTTGAGTTTTTCTTTTTGTGTTTCTGAATAACCTATACACGGTGTACAACTTAGCATATTTTGTTGTATTATAATCATTTCTGTCCCATTATGTGCTCCTTGATACTTATTTTATGATATATTTGTTATCCAACCCCATGATCAAGTGAGCCGGTCTTTCAAACAAGTGAATAATCAAGCATGGATCCAGAGGGACAACTGCCAAATTCAGACATAAAACAAATTCAGGAAGTGGAGTCATAAAACTTGCCAAAAGGCACCAAAGCGCCAACTCACTTCAATAAAAAAAACAAGATCCATGATTTTGTTCCATAGCCAAGGATCGTTACCGATCTCCAACATTTGTTCGGATCCATCATTGGATGACACCATATGAAGCTAGAGTGCTTATAGACTTGTACATGCCATATATGATGGTTCGCTAGTCACCTGCAACTGAAACCCAAACACTCAATAAACAAAATAAGTACTTCCATTCAACGATCAAACCAAGGAGTTCACTCATATTCAAGCTCATATCGATACAACTTGATGTTAAGGGCCAAGATGCAAGACATGCAAACAACAATGGAGAATCAAGGAAGGATTTTCTATCAATCTTATCGATCGATACCGATTCTTGTTCATGGATCCCTGAAACTTGATGATGTGGCCACAGACAGCGTAACCATTCCTAAACATGGCAGCGAATGTGTTGGATATGATTTCGGCAGTCTGCGGTTGTAAATGGAGAAGAATGAGCATTGTTCGAGGAACTTTTTGGCTCATTTAACAAAATTTTGTATAGTCTCTATAGTCTTATATGGATTATCACCGATCTTTGACTATCGATCTATTAGATCAATTTTGTAGGACTTAGAAAAGTGATTAACATAGTTCAGGTAGATATAGACCAGAGTATTTGTTGAGCCGCTATAATCGGTGTTTTGTGATTTCCTTTTGCTTTTTTTAAAATCTTATTTTCTTCGCTTTTCTCTCTTTATTAATCTTTTAGGTGTTTATACTATTTTTTGCGGTAAACATTTTAGTATTTCAGTAAGAACGTCAGATTTAATGGCATGAAACTTGAAATTAGAAACAATGACGCCATCAACTAGGAAAACTTCTACTAGAGAAGACCACCAGGAATAGGAACATGGGGAAGCCAGAAGCTATCCTTAAATCTATCCCTCTACATAAACATAGTGGAGATGGAAATGATGATGAGAGAGATGCATGAGAGAATGATAGCCCTCAGGAAGAGATGATCGAGGGATTCTTTAGAAGGATGGGATAGTTGTGAACAACCGAAGTCGCTATAGGCCAAAACCAAAGGTTATGAAGGAGAAACATATTTGGACAAGTTGGAGCAACCTCCGCAGAAATCCCATTGATCAGTATCAATGCAAGAGTTGAACCGATACCGACCCAAAAATTCACAGAGGCAGTATTGACTTGAACTGAACAACATAACACGAATCAAAATGCAGGTGTGTAACTGGAGGAATATGTATCGGAATTTCTCTGTGGGAATACATATCGAAATTTCTCCGTGGGAATGAGGGGGGGGGGGCATAATGAATATACAAAGTAGAGATTTTTGTGAGATGATAGAATTGCGTAGATAGCTAGACGAGCGACGAGAGGTGGACCATCAAACCATAATTTGGAGACCATAAATAGAAATCTACTAACTTCGAATATCCAGTATGCGAGGAATCCAACCAATTCGAGGCTGCCGGTGTTGGAAATGTACGATGAAAAGATTAACGAGATACATCCGACATATTGAGGTCTTGGATGTATCCCAAGCAGTAATGAGACGGTGTTTTCCCTTGTTTCTAACAGACCATTAAAGTTTAGATAATTGAAAAATGGGTTCATATGCACGTGGAACAAATTGGTGGATGGATCTGTAAGATAATTCAGGGTTCATATTACTCGATCAAAAATTCCGATGACACTAACAAGCATAAAGCAAAGGGTTGAAGAGACCCTAAGGAGCTATTTGACTAGATTTAATGTGATTGCCGCCATAGTTCATAAGCTGAGTCCATCAGTGATTTTGATGGCGACAACTTCAAAAGTTGCTCGTAAAACATATTTCAAACTTGCTTTGGAGATGAATCCAGCTGTAGGTCTTGCAAAATTTTATCACGAGGTTGAGAGATACTTGCATCAGGAGGATGGTATATTGAAAAGGCAGAGGTTAATGCGGTGGATGACATAGAACCATTTGGAGTAGGATTTGGAAAGAAATAAAGGAACACAAAAATGAATGATGGTTTCGGAGGACCTATACGACAGAGGAGAGAACAAAAATTCTCTTTCTATACGGAGATGGCCGAAACATCGGATATGATTTTCTTAGATACGTGAAAGCAGATCACATATCGAAAACCAATGAAGAGAGAACCCACAGACCAAGAAAAAAGATTGGTCAAGTATTGCATATTCCATGAAATGAATGGTTGTATGCACCTTCGTGACATAATCTTTGAGCTAATTAGGAATAACCGGCTGTCTCAACATGAGAGGCCAAGCTGCAATAATGCAATCAGAGCAGCGATCGCCTATAGTGAATGGAAGTGGACTTGGATCTAGGTCAAAATTTGTAATCTCCTGATGATGATGGAAGGGAGTCCGGTACGATTCCCACACCTTGTCTTTTTTTAATAAATAATGCAATATTATAGTTAGGACATTTACTCATGTACGTGATCTCAAGACACGTTATAAGTTGGATGCTAAGCTGTAGTTAGTGGTGGAATGGATGTTATGATTCTTGTTTGATGTTTGAATGTGAACTGATCAAATGTTTGATATTAAGAATTTCGTAAATGTAATAACTGGCATTGATCTTGAAAAACCAATGAAGCTCGGCTAACCCATGCAATAATTTTCGAACTATCTCTGAAGAGATGGGTCGATGATCATAAAGTGTAAGTCCCCTTGTCGGAAGGAGAGTGAATTAAATTTGTGCGGAAAAACAAGTCCCCTTACCGGAGTGTAAGTGGATTGGACTTACTTGGACATTGCCCTCTGCTAGACAACGAGTAGATTGGACGCAACAACGATCCAGGGAGATCGAGGAAAACTGGAGAGAGATTGGAACGGTCCTTAGAGATCGAGGAATGATCCGGAGGCACCGAGGAACGGTCCGAAGAGATCGAAGATTAGACTTTGAAGTTACATGCCACTTGGCTTGGAAATTATTTGACAGTGATTATCGTATTAACCCACTGTTGACGCGTAAAATTGGCGTCACGTCCAAAAATTCTCGAGTTAACGAGAATAAAATTTCACGTAAGGAAAAAGTGCGGAAAAGTAAAGAGCACTAGTGGTTCAGTTCGGGTCGAACCTGCGTTCATTTTGAAGGCTTTGTCGATTTTATCCACTATTGAAGGATTACAATGATGGACATCAGCATTACAAAGAGTTACAATGATTAATTAAGTTCTATTACTCCTTGTTCTCGAGAGTCTTCGCTATTCGGAAGTTCAAAGCTTGAAGAAAGAGGGGTTTTCTTCTTCCTCAAGCTTTAAGAGGCTTTAATGGTGTTCAAGGTCTTTCTCAAAATGTCAAATCAAGCAAATGTCAACCCCTTTCAAGTGGGAGGTTAAAGGGTATTTATAGGTAATGGAGTAGGTAAGAGTAGATGAGAAATGAGGACCATAGGCTAGTATTCATATCCCGAAGCGCTGCATATATTATTTCATATCCGGAGGATACAAAATTCGCATCCAGAGATACGAAATTCGTATCCTGTAGGATACGAGATGCGAGTTGGATTCGATAGGGGAATATGAAATTTGCCTATGTGGGAGCTTTCTTGAGAGGTTGTGAGGTCTACACTCGCGTGACTCCCTCTGGGCCTGATTCCTGAGTATCCCGGCGACAGTTCAGTCTGTCGGTCCACGCGATGGGCCGAATCGTGTAGGTCTCCGTCGTTTTTGGAAACCAGACTAAAATACCGGTTAACACCCACTGCTCTGATTTGGTTGGATGTTCTTATAATGGAATACAAAATGACATTGAACAATTTATAAATGACATACTAACCAGTGAGTAAATGATAATGGACTTGCATGATTGTTGATCCTTGATTGCTTGATACATGCTAAATCATGATAACAAAATCCGGGAGAACATAAGATAACGTTGAGGTTGACACATGATCATTAACTCTGGTATAAACACGGGGCAATCAGGTTTACAATACGATATATGATACCGTAATTCCGAAGAAACTGTATGATTTGTCGTGATTTGATTAGTTAGTAGCCAAGATTTGGTTGTGGATGATTCATCGCCCTCAATTCAAAGCATATCTTGTTAAAACAAGACATACTTTAAAAGGAAAATGTAATTCAACTCTATGATCGAGCCATGACTGGGTGAGCCAAGTCTATCAAACAGAAGGGTAATAGTAGGAATCTAAAGCGACAACTGGACAAACTCGAATGTTAAAAAAAATTCAAGAAATGAAGTAATAAAATTTACTAAGTAGCTCCAAAACATCGGCTAACTTCAATATAAAAATAAAATCAAGGTTATGATTTTGAACAAGTCATGGAGCTATATCCATCAGTAGCCATGGATTGGTACCGCTCTCGAATATTTGCTTGAATCCATCATTGGATCACACCACGTATAGCTAGAGTGCTTGTAGGCTATAACATGTCATATGAGACAGTTCTCTAGCCGCCTACAACCCAAACACTTGGTACACAAAATTGTTAGCGTTTTCCCAATGTTCTCTACACAGTTAGATTTTAGAAGAGATATAAAGTTAAAAAAAAAAACTGCATTTTTCATCAAACAAAATTTTATTAATCCACCAAAAGATTACAAGAGAAACCTAAAAATTTAGATTTAATATCAGTACCAAAAGCTCTTGATAATAAAACGAGTCTCCTAACACACATATTTTAAGCTGCAAATTAATTGAAAAGTAGGAATATGTTTGCTAATATACCCCTAATGTATCTCTCATAAATAAATATGTTTGACCATTTATTTATATAAATGAAGATATTTGAGAGAAACATATGCATATGTATCTATTTTTAAATCAAAACAAATATCGTGTGGCATATTTTTAACACTCCACCTTATCATGATGTTCTTCATTGGTTCCATCTTTGTTGGAAAAATAAACTTAATCAACATGAAATATCATCAATAAATTAGAGTTGCTTGTAATAACACAAAGGTCTCCAAGTAGACTTTGTGGTTTTTCGTTGCATGCTCCACGTTCTTTCAGATAAATCTGTCTCTTGATCTCCAATTTGATAACCTTTTACATTCTCCACCGCTTTTCTCTGATTTAAGCGTAATACCTCCATATTGTTCCTCCAAATCATTGTGACTACACTTTGAGTAGAGAAATTGCAATCTTTTCGTTCAACTGTGCCATTGAGGCAAGATTCTTCTTAATTTTTATTTTTGGGGTGTGCGGTGTGCCTAACTTATGTTTGCTTCACAAGTCTTCCATCATACATCTTCAACCTAACTGAATGTATACCCTTCACCTTAATATCTTTAACACTAGCGGACTCCATCTTACTATTGCTTCTTATAATGAATGAATGCTTACTTTTGGTGACATATATGAAAACATGTACTCGAATCAAGCATTTACTCATATCTCTCTTTCATCAATACAATGAATGTCCTCACTAATACCAAAATGTCCTCACCACCTTCATCAAGTTTATCTTTCTCTAATTCTTTCGTTTTTTTTCTTTGTCCTTTTTAAGCTTGTTGCAAAATTTTGGTTGATAACTAAATTTTTCACGGTAATAACAGATGAAATTATGCTTCATGTTTGATCTATTTATTTCCATGTTTGGTCGGTTAGCCCTCCTTGCAAGATGCACCTTTCATATTGGATATCTAATTTCTTCTTTTCATTTTTCTTTCAATAGATTCATCATTTGCATCTCCTTATTAAAAATGCTACTAATCGCTTATTCCATTGAAATAGCCACATCCAAATTTTAGTTTTTCAATGCAACCATAAGTGTTTTCCAACTCTTCGATAGTGAACTCATTAACATCAAGGCTTGTGTATTCTCATCATCTACCTTATAATTTATAACCATCAATTGTTTCACAATCGTCCCATAAGAAGAACCTTGTTTGTTGCAGAGTTTTTGGCGTATTTTACTTTTAATTTTTTCCAAATTGCATAAGCAGATGTTTCATTAGCAATATTACGAAACATCAAATTCTCAACAAAAAACACTGAATAGTCGATGTGGCCTTTCTATTTAATGGTTCTCATTTTGCATCAGATCAATTACTAGGTTTATCTTCTTTATACTATAATCATTGATAGAGAAAATCCTCCATCAGTGCCATCCATAACTCCGAGTTTCCGCCATTAAGTTTTTCTATGTTGTTCTTCTTGATGACTAACTTTTCAGAAAAATTGTGTAGTAGACTCTGGTATCAACAGTTAACGATTTCTAAGGATTTCTACACAATTAGATTTCATAAGTGATGCAAAGTAAAAAAGAAATTAATTTTTCCTTCAAACAAAATTATATTAATCCACCAAAAGATTACTAGAAAAACCTAAAAATTGGTCTCAGTACCAAAACCCCCTTAATAATAAAATGAGACTCCTAACGCACATATTAATAGCTACTACCAATCAATAGAAAAGGGCAAATATATTTGCTAATGTAACTTCTAACATATCTTCTATAAACAAATATATTTGGCCATATATTTATTTATTTAAAAGAATATAATTGTAAAAAAATATGCATAAGTATCTTTTGTTAAATCAAAAATAAATGTTGTGCTACATATCTTTAACAAAATCAAGTATTTTCACTTATTGTTCGAACCTAGTACTTCACTTAGATTCTAGCACCTATCGATACAACTTAAGGCCAAGGGTCAAGATGCAAGACATGCAAACGACATCGAAGGGTAGATAAAGGATTTCTAATCAATCTTATGGAATGATATTGATCCCTGTTCATGGTTTGGTATCGATCCCCTGAAACTTGATGATGTTGCCACAATCTTCTTAGCAGTAATCCTCCTGTGCGTGGTGAATGGGAGCACGAAAGTGATGGAGAAATTTCGGCAACCTACAGTTATGAATAGAGGAAAATGCTTTCAATGGATATTTTGGCATAGAGAAAAGGAACATCGTTCAACTGACTTTTTGCCTCCCTTAACAAATGTCTATAGTGTATAACCTTTATAACCTTTCGATCCGTGACCACCGTTCCATAAGATCAATTTTGTGAAACTTAGAAAAGTGATGTACAAAATTCAAATGAGCATAGACTTGAGTATTTGCCGAACCATTATAATATTTGTGTGTAATTTTCTTTTACTTTTTGGCTTATTTTCTTCAATTTCCTTTCTTTCCTGGCCTTTTGTGTGTTTCTACCAAATTTTGATGTAAATAATATCAAAAATTATATATATTCGGACGCTTCTCTTCTCCATTGATTCTTTGCTTTCGAAACTTGATTCAAATCCGTTTTGTATTGCTAGTTATAGAAGTATTTTACTGTTTGATTTAAATTATGAATATTTTGAGTTGCAATTTGATTCGAATCCGTGCATTCTTTGATTCGATTTCTTGAATATTTTCACTCATAATTTGGTCTAAAAATCGGTGAATGTTTAAAATTCAAATTTTTATTTGGGTCGATTAAAATTTCGCAAATTTTTTATTTGGACATGAGATTTCAAAATTCAGCATAAAATCACACAAAAATCGACTCTTTCTTTTTTCTGAATGGCATTTGTTTAGCTGGCAAAAATCAACAAATTTTGATGATGTTGGTCCTGTCAAGTCGAAAATTTACTAGTTTCATTTTTCAACCGGATATTGTGGACAAAATTTTGGGTGAAATGAAATAGCAATGTTCAATATTTATACGATCTAACATTTTTAGTCTATTTTCATTTTACATTTTCAGATGTGAATGGAGTAGTAGCATGTTGCTACAAGTATTTCATAATGTGGTTTACAAATCTTTGATATGGTTTACTAATAATTACGTCTAATTCTTGAAACATTCTTTTCATCTAATAGTAATGAGATGAAAGCCTAACTAAGAGGGTTTGGAAATTTTCTTTTATGAATTTCATTGTTGTATTTGATATATTCTGTCCATCTTTTAATGTCGAATCATTCACTTATTGTTGTGAAATCCTGCAGTCGTCACTTCACGTTATTGGTTTGTTAAATAATGAATTCTATATAAAGAAAAATATATCGCTGACCATATCAGAGTGAGTGCATTTACCCTCTTTTTAATTAGGTACATAAATGGTAGTACATATTAATACTATGTGTCTTAGGTAGTATTTATATACTATATGTCAATATATGTTTGAATCATGCTGTGCAAGTTGACCTCTGGCACCAAAGTCGAAGTACCTAACCATTGAGACAGTGGTGCAAGTCAAAGGGACTGATACTTAATTTTAACATCATTACTTTGTTCATGTTGCTTTTCATTTTGGTTTTAGTACCATGGAAAATGTTGGTGCTTCCTAATAGTATATTATATGTATTTTAGTCATTTACATTACTTTGTTCAGGTTCCATTTCTTTTTGGTTTCACTACCATGGAAAAAGTTGCTGCTGCTGTCATTCATTGGATATTCAGAAGAACTGGGAGACATTTATTTCTCACTGATAATAATGAAGGACGACCTCCGCTTTTGAAACGTATGATCAACGATGAAGACAATCTTTTTTCATGTAAGCATATCCTTTAGCAACTATTAACTTTGTACTTAAATGCCAAATATCGATAGTAAACCCTTTCAATAGTTTTTTAATGGTTGACGATGATGGCCTAGTTTCCAGTTTTACTTATGTTACTAAATAATTAGTTGCAATATGCCTTGGTGTACATATGGTCCTATGTGGTTTAATATGAATTTTATTTATTTTAACGTTCTGTGCTTTGATTTTGGATACCTGGATGCAGGTCTGCTCTTCGAGCATTTAAGCGCCGTGTGGCGTACGCAAATGTGGGATTTGATCGTATCCTTTGAACTCATTATTTTCTCTTTATTAATAATTATTTTTTCTTAATTCATAGACTTATCCATAAATACCTTGTTGTCTTTAGTATGCAATTAAGATATTGTAGGGTGGAGAACTTCATCTATAAGACGTAATTCTGAACTCCCTACGGTACTGTTGTATTAGATGTTTATGGATTTTGTTGTATGGTTTCATTGATTTTTTTGATATGATTATTTTTTTACTAATTTAATATATTATAATCCTTGGTATGCAGTGGGAAAATAGTATAAGTGAGGAATATCCGCATGTTGTATATGTAGAACGTACAAAAGGAACCAATATCGATCAAACAGAAGAAGCTTCGGATGTAAATGGTGCTGATGTTATAGAAGGTACCAAATCTTGTTCCTTTTTAGTAAAAATAATAATTAAATTACTATTCCATTATTTTATTTTAGTCCTTATGAAATTTAATAGTTTTCTGTGCCTAGTTACAATTTTGGTGTTATAGTATTCCTGTAAGATCGAAGATATGGAAATTGTATTCCCCTATCTACAAATTGTTACATGGTTAGGATGGATGATATAACAGTTTGATTAAAGTGATTAGCTTAATTTCATTCACATTTCTTCCGACAATGCAATTGAGGCTAAGCTGATCAAAATCTGCGTCCTGGTTTAGTATTTTAATTTTGAATTGCATTAATCAAAATCCATGATAATTGTGACATATGCTTTAGTGATGTTGAACATTTATCTTACGACTTTTCATTCAAATCAATGCGTGGTTGTTCCATGTAAAATTGACTTCCAAGAAGCTTTGATTCTTGAATAGTACCGCTGCAAGTATCAAGCTGATGCAAAACATAATGTTGATTTCATTTTGATGCATGGTTCTTTCATATTCAACTAAGAAAGAAATCACACGCATAACACTACACTCAGTGCAAACTAATAAGATCGTAACAAATAGAAGTAAATAAAGCACGCGAAAAAGGCATAAGGGCCATGATTGCAAAGAACATGTACTTATATATAATTGACCTAAAGCTCAACTCAAGTAACTTTAACTGAAATATCTTTAAGTAGTACTTAAATATATGTTGAATAACGGCTTACTAAGGCATTGAGTTCGAGTATACTGATTTTAATGAATTGCACAATTAGTTGCTAATCGTGAAAATCTGGCCGAATTACATCTGATTTGAGTAGTTGTTATTTCGAAATTATTATTATTATAATTTAAGTAGATTTCTATTAAACAGATCAATAGAAATAGGCAAATTCTATTCATACACCAACAATTACCTTATGTACACCACAAGTTTGCTAAAAATATATATTACTAAATTACCCTTCTTTTTTATTGCATTTTTACCTTTATAATTATAACCCATCAAACTAAAACATTATAACTAATGATATTTGATTAAATATATGCAAAGCAATTTGAAGAACATAATGTTTTTTTAAACATGAAACCTAGAATTTGAATTACGAGAACTTTTACAGGTAAGTGTTTAAATTTAGAGTCATTTAATTTAAAAGCAGGGTCTCTTTTGCTGAAATTACGAATTTTTTTGTAACATAATAAATTGGTTTTTTTAAACATGAAACCTAAAATTTGAATTACGAGAACTTTTACAAGTAAGCGTTTAAATTTAGAGTTATTTAATTTAAAAGTAGGGTCTCTTTTGCTGAAATTACGAATTTTTTTGTAACATAATAAATTTGTTATTGTACGTTCAAAAAATTAATATCCATTTTACTGAATTTGAACTTTATTTAGTGCTATAGATATCCTATTTTCTATAAATAACTTTAAAGTTTTAAAGAGGGAAGATGAATAAAAAAATAAGGCTAGTATTGTAAAAAATACGTTGTATATAAAGTATTTTTTGGTGTATGGTAGTTTATTTTATTTTATGGTGTATGTTTAGATATTGTCGGTGTATGAATAGAATTAGCCATATAAATATTGCTATGATATTATCCTGAAACATTTCAATATTCTCAATGATTGCGAATCGGTTTCTTACCATTTAAAAATAAAGCTCTGATACTATGTTAGAATAATTGAATAAAAAAAAATAAAAAAAAAATAAGAAGAACAAGAGAAAGAAGAGAATAATTGAATGGTTACATCTTTATTATAGGACTTGGTATATTAAGCAATGGGTACATAATAATGCAACTAATCTTATGTTATATTCTTGGACCTGATTGATATTTTACCGGTACTGATAGTAACTGCTTATTATTTCATGTAGAGGAGTTAGTAACGGGTCTCTCTCAAGTATCATGGGAAAAATTGGATGTTAGCTTCCACAATAGCAGACAAAAATTTGCAGCTCACAGCGTCATTCAGGTCGCATATTACAGGGAAAATGTCCATGATTTATTCTCGAGTTTCAACTTGAGAGTATAGCCTTATATCTTTAAATTTTTATTGCAGGTTAAATTTGCTAATATGCAGACAGAAGGTGCAGATGTAATAAAACACATGATTGATCATTTTCTTATATAAAGAGAAGAAGATAAGGAGATTTCTGTAAGTTCATATTTATAATGAACTTTATACAGTTTGTAATGTTTCACTTAGTTTTTAAAAGGACGGGACGTTGAAATTACACGGAAATGTAATCTGTTCCACTATGAACACGGAATGGCTGGCATAATTTTATGTTTCAAGTTTACGTCTATATGTTATATATCGATCAAGCAGAGTTAGTGATTACAGTCTCTCTGTGTGCAAACTCTTCAACCCTACTTATATCGTGCATTTGAGTTTTCATGGTAACCGTTACTGCAATCATATAGCGAAAATCATTGCATTACTGTTTCTAATGGTAAGTCATAGCATTGTGGTGTACCGAGGAGAAAGAATATGATTAACATCATTTGAATCATAGTTTTCATAACCGTGCCGTGGTTCGAAACGTGATAACTCAAGGTTCACGGTTTTAACGATTCAGCCCGTCAAACTTTAGAACTGTGATTTTTGTAAAGAATTTATACATTTATCAACTTATATGCAGTAATATTAAAATAAAAATGCTATATATATGAACTATAGATGATCTTAAATTTCTACAAAGAAATTTATGTACTGCTGATCGATACAACTATATTGTTGTGTACATGGTTGAGCAATGCACAGTGATAGAAGTTTAACGGTGATAAACTTCATGAATTTTACAGTGCTATTGGGGAAACTAGTAGCGGTGAAAATTGAAGTGGCTGATTAAATTTTAGGACAATAATAATTTTGTAATATAGATTTATTTATTTTCTTCTAATTAATACAAATAATGAGAATGAGAGAGAACTGCATGGTAAGAAAGTAAGAGAAAAATAAAAGAATCGTGGTTCAACCATCTAAATTTAATGGTTGACTCGCTAGTTTTAAGATCCAACCGAGGTTCGTGGACAATTGATGTCTGATTGAGTTACGAGCTGCAGTGATTCATGGTTTTGGGTAATTCGAGGTCGGAGCGTGGTTGGTTAGGGTCATGAAAACATTGATTTGAATTGAATTTGGAGATCATATCTGGTTGCATGCTTCTTTTAAATAAGATAATTAATGAAAAGCCCATACTCAGTAGATTTCACCATACAGTTTAGCGTGTTTTATGGAGTTTTTATTTATGGATTTGAACACCACCAGCTAACGCTTTTTGGTAGAGCTGTCAATGAGTACTCGAAATCTGTCCGCATCCGCATTCGAAAAGCGGATAAATATCCGATATCCGAAAAAGCGAATGCGGATGCGGATATACGCATCCGAAAATTATCCGTTCGCTTTTTTTCACGATTATAGCTTAAATTATGTGTATTTTAACATAATTAAATATACCAATTTATTTATTTGCAAAATTAAAAATCTACAAAACACATGCAAATTGCTTAAAAATACATATTATCATCGTATTTATTTAGTTTTATCACTTTAGTAATCAGCTGAGTTGATAAAGCTTAATATTAAATTAAAAATGTCATTTATGTTTATTGATTTATTGACCGTTGGTGGAACGGATAATTATCCGATATCCGTCCGCATCAGCGTATGTGGATATCTGATATCCGAAAATGGTTTCGGATGCGGATGCGGATATGACACTATCCGTATCCGAAAGTATCCGTTGACAGCGCTACTTTTTGGTAATTGTTCTATTAAGTTTGAAAGCATATAAACTATAATTAATATTTTTTAGCATAGCAGTTTTTTATATAACAAATGATAAATACGTGTTCCTAATTTGATAAGCATTGCATTTTTACGCATGTTTGTTAATCAGTTTTCAAATATTAGCAATATAAATCATAATAATTTATTCCATGTTCAACATATATATTTAAACATACAAACAGTTCGGTTTGAGGATAGTGTTCTAAACTCTAAATAGTTTCAAAGTGAAATTTAAATTTAGTCCAAAGAATTCATTCACATTTCAACATTTGCATTATTAAACTCCTATAGCATTACACATCACAGATTCACAGAACAAGAGAACATATCATAAAAGATTTGGAACTTTATATTTTCTAACATATATAGTGTTATACGACATGAGAATCACGTATAACGTATAAGTTGTGGTAAAAGTTTTAGAACAGCCTAATAATTTTCCGTTTTACATTAAATATTTATGCAGCATAGTAACTGAGAGAACATAATAATATGCATAGAAAAATGTTAACTAGTTTCACTGTAAAACAAATACTTGTAGAGGCGTAAAAAATACTTTACATGACATATTTAGATCAAACGTGCAAAGAAAAACAAGCACCGTCTCAAGTAATGAGAATAGATTATCATTCGTGTTTATAGAATAGTCATCCATATATGCATAAAGCAAAAAATATTTAAAAACAATTAAAAGTTTTATGTACTAAAATGATGATCTAAAGACTGCAGTAAGTACCATTTTATTATGAACCAGAATCTATGGAATTATAGTTTATTTCGAGCTAAATTATATTATTTTGCACCAGCACTAAAGTAAGAACTTTGGTGTTATTAATTATAATTGCTATTTTTCAATATTTTCTCGCAAAATAGACCAACGTCATTATCATAGTGGTTAGGCACTTCAACTTTCGTATAAAAGCTCGCAAAATTTATATTGACAAGTAGTATGTTTTAGAGAAATTTTATGATTTTTTCGTTAAGGTTTTATTGTTTGTTTGAGAAGAAGAGAATGAGAAGATATACGGGGATAATTAGGACATCTTGGAATAATTGGAACTATAATTGCTTAAATATAGTATTCTCCTTGGAGGGTGGGTCCTTTGAACATCTAAATGTTTGCTTAGTTGCAACGAAGGAGATCTTGCATGACCACATGCGCTGTCACCCTCCGAAACTGAACTGGGTCAGGTTTGAGTTTGGGTCTAAAACGATATTTCTGGACAAAAGTATTGCAGTTAAAACTGACCAGATTAGAATTCGTTGTCAAGCCCAAAATTTGAATTTGAATAGGTAGAAATAGCTGAAGATATGTCTGTTGCAAATCCTTACAAACAAAAAGGCATCTCTTCACATCTATAGATGACAACGTCCATAAATTGTTTGAAATCAGATTTTCAGAATTCATTTTACTTTCTCGTTGCAATATGCAGAAACTACTACAAAATCTTGAATTTAGAAACGCCTAACAGCATAGCAAATTCATGAATTTAGGGACTCTAAAAAAACCTTGTAAATTGGTATCTTCTGATTCTTTTCTCCTCTTTCAGTTATTTCAAAATTACATCGTTTTTGTGCATTGCATATCACAAATTCGATACTTTAGTCACTGCAATAAACTCGAAAGATAGTTTGGATCAATTTCGACGACAGTGATCACAATCGATCAAAGAGAGTAATATCTCGACTCCATTGTATATTGAAAGACGATTTGTCCTAATTCATACTGCACATTTTGTTTGATTAAACGAGTGGTGCAGGCAAATAACATTTTAAGAAAAGCGTCATGGATGTGCCTTGAAGCGTTCTCTACAAATTTGAGTTTATCAACGTCGTGCCATTTCTCTACAATTTTCAGTGAACTTTATAGTTTGAGAGAGTTCGCCTTTGATATCACCAAATTGGAAAGATTTGATGGATTTAATTTCGGGCATGGGTAGAGAAAGTTGCATTTTCTATTGGTCGGACTCAAAGTAGTTTATATCCTTACAACATCCAAACCAACTGAAATGAAAAATGAGACTATTGCATAAACACGATCAAGATTGAAATGGGAACAAGATGGTTACATATGCAAGGGGCACATATGCAATGCAATGATGAATGCACTGTTTGATATGTGCTACAACAAATCAACTGCCAAAGAGGCTTGAGATGCACTGAAGGTCATGTATCTTATGAAGGACGCAACAAGAAAAAAAATTAGCTACTAAAATTTTGAATTACAAAATGACCGATGACATGCCAGTAGTAGAGCAATTCAATGATATTATACATATTCTAAACCAATTTACCCAACATAATATGAATATGGATGAAGAGATAAAAGTTTTATCCATAAGAGACAAACTTCACCCTTCTTGGAAAGATTAAAGGAAAACCCTTAAATACGATAAAGAGGAAATGAGTTTGGATAATCTTACACAATATTTGCAAGTGGGAAAAAAAGTTAGGCAGAAAAGTCACTGAACAATGTTTTCATTTAGCATCCACGTATTGGAGGAGAAAAAGGAAAATAAAACATTTGTGAACTCTTTTACTCAAATGAGGAAATTTCAGAATAAAAACTCCAAGAATAAGATTGCCAAGAAGATGAATTAGTGATACGATACGGAAAACCTGGTCACTTTAAAAGAGATTTTTATCTCCCTAAAAAGGAACCCTAATCGAGAAAAGAAACTTTTGCGATCGTAATCTTTGAAGTGAGCATGACTGAAAGAGAGGATTCTTAGTGGATCGACTCTGGTGCTACCAAGCTTATATGCAATGATAAGAGTCTATTCAAGAAATCTGAACCGTATGAGGATGAAAATTATCTTTATATTGGAAACTCAACGAAAGCAGCCGGGAAAGGGATAGAAGAACTTGACTTCACATGTCGGAAGACTCTATAATTAAATGGTGTATCGTATGTATTCGATGTTAGAACCTTGTTTACGGTAGTTTGTTAAATAAGTCTGGTTTCAAATAAGACTTTGAGTCATATAAATTCGTACTGACCAAAAGCAGAGTATTTGTTGGAAAATGGTACGAATGCGATGGAATGTTCAAACTTAATTTTAATAAAAATGTTGGCTTTGCTTATGTTATCGAATCATTTTCTTTATGACATAGTAGATTATAGGACATGTTAATACTAGCAGTGCGGATAATGTGAGTTTGTTAAACATGATTTCTAAGTGTGGCACCAAATTCGACGATAAGTGTAGGATATGCTATAACAATCCACCTTTTTGAGACAATTCAAGTCGATAATAAACCACACATGTCCAACTCAAATCATTCCAAAATGACGAATGATTAATGAGGTTTAAAACAAGAACATAAAATAAGAAGAGAAGGAACTAAACAATATACAGAATCTCATAGTGGAACGATAAAATATAATAATAGCATAAACAGTTCATGGAACTGTTAAATAATGTACACTTGATTTCAGTTTATAATATATCGAAGTTAATACATTTAACAAAACGTACCAATAATGCAGCGTAAATTAAACAGTAATATACTCGATTTTCAAACTCCATCTTCGTCTTCAAGCAATTAATGTTTTCAAAATCGAAACAACTTAGGCTGACCCGAGTGTAATGAAAAAACAAAACACTCGAGGCATGACTATTGTTGACGTCTAAAATTGTCGTCAACGCCCGAGAGTTCCAAAATTTTAAAACAAAATGTCCAGAGCAGAAAAGTATGGGACATGCAGTAATAATGTGCGGGTAAGTAAATGACACATAATTTATAGTGGTTCAGTTCGGATCGAACCTACGTCCACTTTGAAGGCTTTGCAGATTTCATTCACTTTCAACAAAGTACAGTAAGACATCATTACGAGAAGTTACAATGATTGTCGTTGTTTAATAAATCCTTGTTGTCGAGCTTCCTTGGTGGTCAGGAGCAGTCGAGGAGTTTCTGTGGTCCAGAGCGTGTCTGGAAGTTCCAAAGTCTGGGAGGTGTCGGGAGTTTCCAAGGTCTGGGATGAGTAGTGGAGTTCCGAGGTCCGGAGGGTGTCGGGAGTTCCCGAGGTCCGGGATGTGTCAGGAGGACCCGAGGTCCGGAGGCGTCGGGAGTAAACGAGGTCCGGGATGTGTCCGGAGATTCCGAGGTCCGGGATGTGTCGGGAGATTCCGAGGTCCGGAGGACATCGGGAGTTTTCGAGGTCCGGGATGTGTTTGGAGGTTTCGAGGTCCGGAGGGTGTAGGGAGTTTCCGAGGTCCAGGATGTGTTAGGAGATTCCGAGGTTCGGAGGGTGTCGGAAGGTTCCGAGGTCTGGGATGAGTTGGGAAGTTCCAAGGTTCGGAGGGTATCGGGAGTTTCCAAGGTCCGGAGTGTGTCGGGAAAATCTAGAGTATGGGGTGTACCGGGAAAATTTGTAGTCTGGGGTGTACCGAAAAATCTGGAGTCCGGGATGTACCGGAAAAATTTGTAGTCCGGAATGTACCGGGAAATCTGGAGTCCGGGATGTACCGGGAAAATCTTTAGTCCAGGGTGCACCGGGAAATCCGGAGTCCGGGTGTACTGGGAAAATCCGGAGTCTGGGTGTATGGGGAAAATCTATAGTCGGCGGTGTACTGAAATTTGGAGTCCAGGGTGTACCGGGAAATCTAGAGTCCAGGATGTACCAGGAAATTCAGAGTTCAGGATATATTGGGAAAATCCGGAGGTCCGGGATCACCTTCTTCCCCAAAGTCTATGCTGCCATTAATGATGCTTAGGAGCTCCAAGAAGTCCAAACTACCAAGTGAGAACCAACCCCTTTGAATGCCAAGCTAGGGGCTATTTATAGGTGAGTTTGCAGTGGAGTAGGTGAGAAATGCGGTCCATACGGTAGAATTTGGTATCCTTGAGGAATACGAAATTTGGATCCCAAAACCGGAACCGAAAAATCAGTGTTCCGTCAAAATTTCGTATCCTGTTGTTCGAAAAACTTGAATTCCCAAAATCTGCCAAAATCACGTGTTGCACACGTGAAAAACATTGATCGACACGAGTTCTGGGCCGTGCCAAAGTGATCTGCCATTTTCTGGAACATTTGCCAAATCCTAATCCATATCCAAAAAATCATGTGTTGCACGTGTGAAAAATAGTGATCGGCACGAGTTTTGGGCCGTGCCAAAGTGATCTGCCATTTTCTGGAACATTTGTCAAATCCAAAAATTCGTATCCCAAAAATCATGTGTTGCACACCTGAAAAAGAGTGATCGACCTGAGTTCAGGACCATGCCAGAATGATCAGGCATTTTCCAGAAAAATTTGAATCCCTCCACTTTACCAAATATCGAATCCCTGTGTGTGATTCGAGATTTTGCTAGCCGGGGTCGAGTGCGTGCCATGAAAATTTTGAATCCTTGTGTGTGATTCGAGATTTTTCTAGCCGGGGTCGAGTCCGTGCCATGCAAATTTCGAATCCCCCGAGGGATTCAAAATTCTGGCAAACTTGCTAAGCAATGGTTTTTGCTAAGTTTTTCAGTGTGATCTGGCAAGGGTGCGCACATGGTTTTCCCCTGATCCACTGTATTTTTCATTGATTTCTGAAGTGCCAAGTTGCCAGATCAACCAAGGGTGCACACGTGGTTTTTGAGTGATCCACCCTTATTTTGGTTGTTTTTCACTGTGCCAACCTTGAGCTTGCCGGACTTACCAGATTGATTGACCAAGGTAAAACACGTGATTTTTCATGATTTTTATGCGTCGATCAGCTGTTTTCGACGTACCGGATCAGCTTTTGCCAGTTTACCATATTTTGACGCCGTTAGTCGCGCGGGCCATTTATCGTGATCGACGCGTGTTGATCAGCTATTTTTGAATGCACGACACTGTTTTTTTACCGAATCCATATATTTTTGCGCGACGAGTCTTGCCACGCCATCGAACCGACGCGCTCAACCATTTTGAGCTGATCAGACAGTGTTAATCACATATTTTCACTGTGCCAGCTTTTTCGAGTCCATCGACGACGATTTTACGAATCGATGCCATTTCCAATCCATTTCTGAATATGTCGCGACTTCGATCGAACCACTTTGTGTTTTCTAGACGATATTCTTGACGTGTGACTGCTTCAACTAAAAAGTGTGACAACACAAGGGATGCAAAACATGGTGAAGCGAGGCACAGTGGTGCGAGGCATGGTGATGCAAGGCACGAATGCGAAGCATGGTGATGCGAGGCACGGATGCGAGGCATGGATGGAGCCAAGGCTGGATTCTGGAACCGATCGGTGCTTGTTGGCTTTTGGAGGTTGCCGGCACGTGTCGGGCGAGCGATTTTCAATGCTGATGAATCTAGCATCCAAGGGATGCGACATTCTGCCAGTGGCCCGACTCGAGTCTTCTAGTGTTAGAAACGTGATTTGCTTGATACGACCACACAGTTCTGAGTGCGTTCACTTAATCCGTGACTTGTATTGTTCGAGAGCAGTTTGTCGAGCCATGACGACTATTCTTGCACGACCCTATCTTAGCTTGATTACTCAGGATGTTGGTAACACTTCTGGACCGTTGAACCACACGATGGGCTGAGTCATGTGGGCCTTTACTACTTTTGGTAACCGGACCAAAATGTCGGTTAACATTTGCCCCCAAAAGTATGTCATGTGTTAACTGGACATGCTTTGAAATAGGACAATTATGGCGATGGCCAGAAAGATCTCCATGTTGTGCTTAGTGATTGGTCATAACCTTCCTGTTGAGTTATACGCCGGGAGTGTGCTGCTTTGGAGCAGTTGAGATGCACTGTTGAAGACTGTTTGTATGAGTTTGAGATTCCAGCATTGTTGAGAGTTTTGGCTCGTTTGAATCTTGTAGCTCATGTTGGAACCTGTTCGAGACGTTTAATCTTTGTTGATTCAAGAAATTAAACGTTAGTCGCCGACTCCCGATTGCACTGAAGTGCCGACGGTTCATTGTTGAGTCAGAATCGCGTATGTACTCACATGTTTTCACGTGGTTTTGCGCGATGCGATCTGAGTTGGAAAAAGTAACATGGCATTAAACAACATGTTGTAGTCATGCGATCGCGCAAGTTAGCTTCTATAAAGTTATCAAATGAGGACTTGATCGTTTGATGTTCACTCTTGGACCACTTGAGCCAATGAGCACACAATTAGTTAACGGATCGAGACGGTTTGATCAATCGAGATTGTGAAAACGTGTATGCATGGTCGTATCCATAGTTTTGGCGTGCGATCGCGTAAGGTGGTTAACGAAACGTCGTTGAACTAGGGCTTGATCGTTTGGTGTGTTTCGCTGAATCACTTGGATTTATAAGTACACAACCGTTCAACGATTCAAGCGGGTTCCAACGGTCGAAGTTTCGAGAACTCGTATACGGTCGTTGTAAAGACAATACTTGGCGCATGTCGTGGCATGTGATCACATAGATTTGCCTTCGAAGCGAAATCGAACCCAAATGCCAAGGGCGTGTACTCGGATGGTTGGACATTTAGTGAGTACATGAGTGGTCGTTGGGTTGAAATTGATTTGGTAGTCGGCGCCTTGAAGACAAGTGGACGTGACTATAGCTTGGTGTATGATCCCGAGTTCCGATCCCAAAATGTTCGTTTGGAACATGCCGATCCCAGGGTTGTATTTGCTTCCTCTCTTCTCTTCTTCAGACAGAAAATCAACTTAGGGTGTAGAAGATACAGAATGCTGCTTATGTACCTCAGATGTCGAAGTTGTTTTTGGGTTCTTAGGAGATGGAAGAAGCGGTGTGGAAAGTGAGAGGGTTTCCGGGATTGGCACCGTGGAGTGGTGGATTTTGGGGAACGGAAGTAGGAGTTCATGGAATAATCATTAAGTATGTGCGGATACGGGATTGGACTTTGTATCACGGACACTTAATAAATCTTCCAGGTTTTTTAGGGGCTTGAAGTTTGTTTGAGGACATGATAACTTAGCGAGCGCGTAGGAACACGAAATAGAATTTCGTATTCCAGAGATTTCGCCAAGCTCCCTAGTCTCTTCGACTTCAAGCTCGAGCTAGTGAACTTGGATCGTTCCACGACGTCACGTGATTGGATCGGGATTGGCGTGTTGTGGCCTTGAGGCGTAACACTCGAGGAATGGAATTGTTTGAAGTGGCGACTCAGATGTGCACATAAGATGTCGGTATATTGGTGAGTCGTCAACTTCAGGATCTGATCTCCAACCCAATCAAGACGTAGTCTTATCTCGACCCAAGCATCGCACTGGTGGTCGGCGATGGACATGACGTTAGTTGTTGAGGCTAAGTGTGGCCATCATGTTCCGAAGCGTTTGCTTTTGTAGAGTCTTGGCATTGATGGAATGTTGGTAATTTCTGTGGCCTAAGCTTTGGCTCTGGATCCCCTTCTCCGCCAGGTGGATGTGCTTTTAAGACGGTTGCTCCAAGCGTCACGGTGAAGATGATGTCAGTGTGGGAACCAGTGGGGATCTTCCTTAGGTCCTACGATGGCTATGATGGTACAGGAATCGGTGGATGGCTGCACCCGGGCCCACGTACCTGCTACATCATTTTTGGTCCCAAGGGTGAGTTAGCAAGTTTGGATCGTCGCGCGACGTCGCATGATCGGATTGTAATTGAAGTCGAACGTAACATAGCTGATGGGTGTAACGTTCGAGAAACGAACTTATTTGGACTGACCACTCGTATATGAACATGAGACGTGGATATATGATTGAGTTGTTAGTGTCGAGGTTCGGTTCTTGATCCAATCACGTCGCAATCACATTCCGATCCGAGAATGATACTGATGGTCGGCGATGACTATGGATTTAGTCATTAAAACTAAAGGCTATCACCGCGTTCCGGTATGCTTGTATATAGGAAGCCTTAGCATCGAGAGATGTCGTAAATAACTTTTGTGGTGCTAAGACTTCGGTTCTAAACCATCTTCTCCACGCAGTGGGTTTTCTCCCAAAAGTCACTCCGTGGTGGCGGAGAGGATGTCTTCGGTGAGAATGCAAGAATTGATGAAGGGCTGGTGCCCCTGGGTCTTCCTTTATCGGCATAATCTCCGGTCGTACTTCTCTGCATGCCCCCAGCTAACTGGAAGGTGGTCGGAGCATCAGGTGAAGGAGAAACGACTATGACACAATGAAGATGAGGAGAAAGATGGGTCTCCACTGTAACTCTTGCGGATGTTGTATATATTTTGGTCATGTTGGCCGATATTATATGCGAGTACGACCCTCGCTTTTATTAGCATGGCATGGTTTCCTATATGTCATGTCGTTAGAAAGAAAAAAAGATAGATATATGTAGCTTGCTTTTGGTTATGAATGAAAGTATCAGTTGACATTTCTTATGTCATAACTCGTATTAAGTATTCGAGCGTTCGTTTATGCTTTCCATTTCTTGTACTTGCACAAATATACTTGTCGTTATACTTAAGCAAACGTTGTTTAGGGCTTCACTTTCGAGTTTCTCGTGTAGTTCGAAGATTAGAAGCGCAGACTTCACCCTCGGTGTTTCCTTTGGTCAAGAATCCCGAGTCGTGTGAAGATCGATTTTGTTGCCTTCTCTCTCGGGACCTCCCTGAGGTCGTTGGTCCCGAGTCGTGAGAATGCGTGGATGCAGACTTCGCTCTCGGAAGTTCCGAGTTGTGCGAGGTTCATCTTTGGTGCATTCTCCCTCGAGTCCTCCCTGAGGTCGTTGGTCCCGAGTCGTGAGAAAGCGCGGATGCGAACTTCGCTCTCGGAAGTTCCGAGCCACGTGAGGTTCGGCTTTGGTGCATTCTTCCTTGGGACCTCCCTGAGGCCGTTGGTTCTGAGTCGTGAGAATGCGTGGATGCGGACTTCACTCTCGGAAGTTCCAAGTCGCACGAGGTTCGGCTTTGGTGCATACTCCCTCAGGACCTCCCTGAGGTCGTTGGTCCCGAGTCGCGAGATTGCGGGATGGACTTCGCTCTCGAAAGTTCTGAGTCACACGAGGTTTGGCTTTGGTGCATTCTCCCTCGAGACCTCCCTGAGATCGTTGGTCCCGAGTACATGGATGCAGACTTTGTCTCGGAAGTTACAAGTTGTGCAAGGTTCGACTTTGGTGCCTTCTCCCTCGAGACCTCCCTAAGGTCGTTGGTCCCGAGTCGTGAGAAGGCATGGACGTCGTTGATTCGTCCTTTAGACTCTCCCGTCATTTTGTTCGAGTTAGAGTTTGTGGGCATCGTTGATTAACCGATTTTTCCCCAGATCCAGACCCTTCGGGTCGGATGGAGCCAAATGGGTGATCGATGCTTCGTTCATTCGGCTGGTGGGCTGCCCCCAAGTCCGGAGACTTAGGAACGGGGTTATTTATACTCGGTCTCATCGTTGGTTCGAGGCACAAGTCGGTTATTTTTCTCGGCCTCGTCGTTGATTCGAGGCTCGAGTCAGTTTATTTATAATCGGCCTTGTCGTTGATTCGAGACTCAGAATCAATTTATTTATATTCGGTCTCGTCGTTGATTCGAGGCTCGAGTCAGTTTATTTATACTCGGCCTCGTCGTTGATTCGAGGCTCGAGTCGGTTTATTTATACTTGGCCTCGTCGTTGATTCGAGACTCGAGTCTGGGACTGGTTCAAGGCTTCAAGGTGTCAATCTAGTGTTACGCGCTCGCGTATGCGAGTTGGTCATTATTGTTGCAGTCTTGCTGGGTCAAGGAGACGATCTCAAGGAGTTTAGTTATCGAACAAAGTCCTGGTTGGTCGAAACTCTTGATGAGCGTTGGGTGGCTCGGAAATTTCATGCGGTGGACCCTTTCGGTATTGCTCAAGGTTGCCCTCGCGGATGAGCTTCTCAATATTGTCCTGCAAGTGGCGACAATCATTTGTGTCGTGTCCATGGACGCCGTGGAACCGATAGTATTCTATAGAGTCTCTTGGTGCGCTCGTCGTACCTTTAGGCCTTGTCCTTTTATAGGGCAGGACATTGTAAGTCACGAGAAAGATGTTCTCGGGGGTGTTATTGAGAGGAGTGCAGTTCCGGAAAGACGGAAGTCGAAGAGCTTCCTCTTATTATAGTGACTACCTTTGATGTTCTTTGGGCTTCGTCTCGAGGTAAGATGTTGAGGTGAGAAGCTCGATTCCTTTGTGCTAACTCTTGGCATAGGAATTAGTTGGCATTCTCGTAGAAGATCTCCATAATCTTCGGTTTCTTTCGATCGATCCATGCTCTGAATTCAGAATCAGGTAGTACGCTCTTCGCAAGTTGGGCGAGTATGATTCGAGGGGCAGGTTCCTCAACTTCGGCCAAGGCGATGTTGAATCTTTCGAGGTAGCTTTTGGGAGTTTCACTGGTGCCGTGGTACATGTTCGAGACTGCGAGGGTATCTTTGGGCATTGTGACATGTACCTTGGATTGCACGATAAAACTCCTGGTGAGTTGTTCGAAAGTCAAGATGGTTCCCGGCGGGAGTTGAGAGAACCGTAATAGAGTCACGTCTTGGATAAGGACGGGGAAGCACTTGCACTTTACGGCGTCAGTAGCGCGTGATGAATCCATGTGCCATTCGTGGTGGTTAATGAAGTTTCGAGGATCATAGCTTCCTGAGTAAGAAGTGAGTTTTGGCATGTTGAAGTGCTTATGCCGTTCAGTATTAAGGATAAATGGAGTAAAGGGGGTTATGCCTCATACCGGTTTCCCAGATGTCGTTGGCGTGCCCCCGCGATTCCCTCACGATCCTACGGATCATGTTGGCGAGAATCAGAGGTTGGGTTCCTACCGTATTATGGCGATCATGATCCGGTTGAGGAGTTTGGAGCCTAGGGCGTCTTCTCGAAGGAAAGTCTTCGTCGTTCTGTGAGTCTCCATCTACACAATTCCGTGGAGGTTGGTTGAGGTGAACTTAGGCCCAGTTGGATGCTAAAAGCGTAGGCGACAAGTCCGTACTCATGGCAGTCTGAGTCTGCCTAGTGGGGGCTCTAGCGTTATTCCCTTGGTCGAGATTAGGTTTAGGCCGGGAACGACCGGGATGACGCGTTCCATCTCTGATGGTGATCCTGACATTGCCGAGGTTGATTCTATGACGAGGACTTCGGTTGTCGAGAGGAGAGACGAATATAGAGCTCGAGGTAACACGATTCGGAGGAGGCTGGATGCTCTTACTTACCGTAAACCAGGCGATGTCTCATTGAGTGTATTGTTGATGCCATTGTGTTAATCTGATGTTCTAGTGGAATTTGTCGACAAGGCATCCTTGAGTCTCGCCCAACTTTCTTGATGATTCGTCGAATTGGGCTCGATCAGGGAATGCATCAAGGTTAGTATATTAAGGTTGGTCGGAGCTTCAGGGAGCCAAGGCCGAGGAGAAAATTCTGAATCAGGATCGACAGTGGAAGGCCTGGCCATGGGGTTCTTTCCTTTGTTCACCATTGTCGATAGGCTTGATTGGTAAGTCTGATAAAACTTAAGTAGCATCTAAAGTCCTGGTGACTGAGTAGAAGGAAAGGCGAGGTTTCGATTCCACATGGGAAGCGATAGAAAATCGACCGTAGATGCATGCATTACTCCACCCTACCTAGCGTGCCAAAATGTTGATGTCTAAAATTGTCGTGAACGCCCGAGAGTTCCAAAAATTTGAAACTAAATGTCCAGAGCGGAAAAGTATGGGAGATGCAGTAATAATGTGCAGGAAAGTAAAGTGTTAACGATATTTTCGTCAACACCGAAATTAGGTCTAAGGATGTGGACCTAGAGCATGTGAAGGGATTATTTAGTTCCTGCCAGCTTGAATTAGTTTACCATTTCCTTGGGATAAGGGTTCTCTAAGCTCAAAAACAAGTTATAAAGCTAAATGGCTTCTAGAAGGGTATCTTGGTAATTCGAAAGCATAGATAAATGTAGTAAGGAACATTGCAATAGACAATATAATATGCGGAAATAACAAGAACACAACAATTTCTAGTGGTTCGGTTCGTATTGAACGTACATCCTTTTTAAGGGCTTTGATGATTATATTCATAGAGGAGGTTACACAAGAAATCCCGAAATTGATTTACAAATTAGGGTTGGCTCTCTTAGAAATGGTAGTAAGACCGGGGAATGATAAAAAGTCTCCCAAAATGAGACCCCTGAGGTCTTATTTATAGACAAAACGTGCCCCCTTTTGCCGTCAACTTAACAGAAGCCTCTTTCGGTTGCAGAAAAGGGGGTTTCAGCCTCTTTCGGTTGCAGAGAAGGGGGTTTTAGCCTATTTACATCCTTCCGCTCTGTTAACAATGGTTTCGGCTGCTTTCCTGATCTTTGTTATTGATTTACTCCTGCCTTTGGGACTCCAGTCTCGGGCTTTCGGTAGCAACCCTTTGCGTTAGAGTTAATGATGCTTCTTTAGCGTCGACTCGTTTTTCTTTCTACCTGGCTTTGCTAGTGGGTCCAATATGGCTTTCAGAGTGTCGGAATTGGCTTTAAGAGAGCTGGTCTCGGTCTCTGGAGCTTCTTGTTGATGCTTCTTCTGTCATCCATATCGATATCAAGCCTATTGTTATGGATAACTTTGGGAAAGGCCTTCAGCTTTCGATCATAGGCTCTGGTTCTATCTTCAAGTCTTCATAGCATTTACTTTCGAGCTTTCATTTCTGATGATCCTGGATTCGTCACCCCTTTCGGTACCGACACTAAGCGAGTCGATGTAGATATCTCTTCTTCTCTAAGTTTGGTTTGCTTCCGATAAATTTCTAGGGTAGGTTTTGGTCCTCCGACGACATGCTTTTGGTACTTTACTTGTTGGATTCTGAAGTTGCCTTTCGGTGATCATCAATCTTTGGTCTCGATAGCTGGTTTCCGGAAAGATCCTCTTTGGTTTCGGTTTATTGTGCCTTTTGTTACTATTTTGGTTTCGGGTTATAGGATTTCGTCCTCTTTTCCATTTGCTTCCGGTTTCAGGTGGTTTGCCTTTCGGGATTGAGCCTACATTAGCTTTCTTTCGGATCGACACTACCCTGCCAGTATCTTTCCTTCTCATGGATTCCAAGCTACCTCTTTTTATGATTGTACTGGTTGCTTGTGGCGTCGATTGCCTCTTTTATGCTTTTGGCTTTTGCTTGGTGTCGGGTCCATTCTCTCATATCTTTCTTCCATTGCTAGTGGCGATTTGATATCCCTTCACCAACATCCTATTTCGATGTGGAGTCTTGGTTGTAATAGTTGCAAGATGAATCCCTTTGTTGTTGGTATTAGCTCTCAGTCCTTTCTTTCGGTAACACTCTATCCTTTTTCTAGGCCCTTTTCTCCATGACTTAGGTTTCACTGCCCGAAAACCTTGCTCTTGCTGTTTTGGACCTTCTGTTTCTTTATATTTGGTCAGTGTGAATTTTGGTGTTAACGGTTAGCTCCCCCCCCCCCTCTAGCATAAAGAAGCTTTGTTTTTTAGGACAAAATCCTCTACTTCCTACATTGTTTTCTTACAACTCAAGAATCATTAGAATAGTTTTGGCATTAATCTTGTATAACCCAAAATAGTGATGCAAGGGGGAACAAGCTTTCTTATTTAAACATTTAGCTGATTTTTTGTTGGAAGTGTGAGATGGTAAGTTGTATCTTTATACTCAGGTGTTTGCAATAGAAAATTAGAAGGTCAGTTTTGATAAGTGTATCGGTTAACATATTTTGCATGCAATATACCTAACATCGTTTTAATCAATCCTAGTAAATACGAGGTTAGGGGTAAGTATAATGTAAGTTTAGAAAAACCTCCCTGTATGAGGTAAGGAATCATGATCTTCATTTGAACGCTTTTAAGATAGTAGACTTCAGCCACCATTCTGAGTATTGATAGCAGATCCCTTATCCAGGGATAGAGATTAAAGTTTCTTGACCCAAATTAGGGTATTAAGTTGGAAATCCCAAACCTCTTTTCTGAAGGCGTGAATTGAATTATTATAACCCACACTCGGGGAATTCATTAGAGAAGATTAGAAATCCATATCTAGCAATAACAGGTAGCAGCTTCGAAATCCAGATTTGTGTATTTTTGATAGATGCCCAGAAATTTATCCTTACTGACAGTTTGGAGTTTCAATCCATAGTCTAGACTCAGGTACTCAACAGAAGACTAGATGTCCAAATCTGAAGATAATAGAAGCCCCGAGCCTAATCCACATTCAGGTATTTGTTGAAAGACCAGAAATTTACTTTTGGTAATCTTAATAGAAATCCCGAACCAAACCCAGATTTGGGTATTTTGATGGAAGACCAGAAATCCACTTCTTGTAATTAATGGAAGTCCCGAACCAAACCCAGATTCGGGTATTTTGAGAGAAGACCAGATATCGACTTCAGTCATTTTTAAATAGAACTGGCCCTTTGGCTTTGTGAGCTATTGTTTGGGCTTTGTTCTGATTCACAAGCTACCTCCCTAAGCTTTGATTTGATTTGGTGAGCTGCTTCTTTGGGCTATAATGTGGCCATTTCGGCTTTGTTTTTTAAGCAGGAGATGTATGAGCTTTTGGGTGCTCCCTTCGAGCTTTTTGTTCCCTTCTGCGGGATGAGATTTGAGCAGAGAATGTACGTGCTCCAAGTGCTCCCTTTGAGCTTTTTGTTCCCTTCTACGGGATGAGATTTGAGCAGAGGATGAACGTGCTCCAAGTGCTCCCTTTGAGCTTTTTGTTCCCTTCTGCGGGATGAGATTTGAGCAGAGGATGTACGTGCTCCAAGTGCTCCCTTTGAGCTTTTGTTCGTTCTTGCAGGATATGACACAAGCAGAGGTAGGGCGTACTCACACAGAGCCGAGGCAGGACATGCTTAGTCGAAGCAGAGGCAGGGCGTGCTCACATAGAGCAGAGGCAGAGCATGTTTTTTTATTATAACCCGAGCACACAGCTCGTGCAGTGGTGAGCAGACAGCCTGCGTCGTTATGAGCACACAGCTTGTGTAGTGATGTGTAGTGTAAACCATGAAATACTTGGAGCGGAACCGTAGTTCTGCAGATGGTCAAGTCATCAATGACCATCAAAGATGATGTGGAAAGTGTATAGATATTAAGCTAGTGGACATGCGAAATTAATCAAATGTCGCGTTACCATTTAGCTTGATCATGTATGAATGAAATGCAAAACTTATCGTTAGACACGGAACAAAAGTTATTGTGCTAGACTCACAATGCCGAAGTGTTTTTAGAAAAGCATTTCGATGTCATAGTGTCCCTGATTTTAAACAGGGCTCATAGCATATTTTAAAAGCAAAGTAACACAAACATCCAAACAATCACCCATGACACTTGGTGGAAAATATCCCATCCACCTTAGACTTGTTGAGATGCCTATTCTAAACTCTATCCTTAATTCCTCGTCGCTAGAAGAGCGAGTATTGGGTACAAAGTTTATCCAGGCTGAAATCTTATGCTTGACTTAATGTTGCAGAAGCCTCAAATGAGCTCACAACCCCTAGTACGGTTATCTAAATACAAACCACACAAAGCATACACAAACAAACACATGATATTTAAAAAAACTTGGTGGTTGATAAAATGACGACTACTCGGATCAGAAGAAGTGTTGTTAGGGGCTTGTTCAACACTTAGCTATCTTTCCGAAGTGTGGGGCATGTGAGTATTACATGTCCCGGAGTCTGGCAATTGCGACAAATACGGGACTTAGGACATTTACTAGATTAATGATCCCTTGATCTGCAATTGTAATAATTCCCAAGAGCAGAGTCGGAAGTCCTAGATCTGGAGGCTTCCTGCTTATCTCCAGGCCCAGTACTATTACCATAAAAGCTAGCAAACCTGGATTTGAGAGGAATAGGTACGGAAGTAGTCCCAATTGCTAGGGCATTTGTCCAGAGATCAGGTGGTTGTTGAGTTGGTCCTTGTTTACCTTTAATGAACTCTTCTACGTGTCCTCCTTGGATGAGCATGTGTATTATGCCATTCAGCACTTTACATTCATAAGTTTTGTGCCTATTTGTCTTATGATATTCGCAATACTCCCTTCCTTCGATGGGCTCTGGACAATTCTTAGCTATAAAAGGAACGAGGAAATCGACTCTTTCTTTCATTACATCATATACATACGAAATGGGTTTTCTTAGGGTAATGGGGTTTGCACTAGGTCCTTTCTCTAGCCTTTTTGAGTCTTTATGAAACTCTAGTCTCCCATCTTGAGGTTCCTGATCAGAACGGGGTTCCCTATCTTCATGATTGCGACATAGCTTCTTTCCTGATTGGTTAAATTCCTCCATGCAAATGAACTTGTTTGCTTGATGATAAAATTCTGGTAGGTCTTCGTGTCCATGTATGTAGAGCTCTTTCCAGAAAGGTGTACTCGCAATCATCCCTGAATGGACGACAACAAGCTTATCGCGGTAGCTCATACCCTCTGCTCTCGAAGCTTCAGTATTAAATCGTTACGGCTAAAGATTCCTCTTGCCCTTGTTTTATGCTTATAACGGTAGGATAGTCTACCACTGGATTCTTTCAGCTACAAAATTGTGAAAAGAAGTCATAAGAGAATTGTTCCAGAGAACGGATGTCTTTCCCTTGATATCGGCGATAACATTTAGCAGCTGCTTCTCGTAGTGTTAAAGGAAACATTCGACATCACATAGTTCCAGAAGCATTAATGAAATCAATATAACTTTCAAAGGCAGAAAGGTGCTCTTCGGGGTCTGTAGTCCTGTCATATATGAGGCGTGGTGTCTTTATATTATATGGAGCTTCGATCATTCTTTCCTTCCTCTCTTCTGGTGGCGATAGGTTTTTGCTCTTCTCTAAACTAGTAACTTCTATTGACATACTGTTATCCCTTTGCAAAGATGGACCGCTTTGTAGATTTGATAAGGGTTTAATATGGCTATCGAACACTTGAGGTGCCATCACTCTTGATTCTACTTCATAAGGTTCTATCCTTAATGACCTTTGGGCCAAATCCGCTTCAATAAATCTTCTAGTAGTATCAACTTGTGTTGCCAAGAGTAATACTTCCACTTCGTTGCTCATTTTTCTTGTTAAGGTGGGGGATTCCTTGATTTCTGGTTTTGCTGGATTGGTAATTCCTTGGCACCTTATGAGAGCATTCATGCATGATGGTATCATTGTTTTCATTGCTTTGTCAGTAAAGGGTGCCATTATCTCATCATTACTAAGGCGCTTATCCGAGGCTCCTTTCCCTTTGCTTTCAAACAGATTTGTAATAGTCTTCTCCGTCGTGTCTCTAAAGTAGGCTTCTAGGTTTCCACAATTTGAGGTTTTGGAATTGGATCCTCCGGTGTTTGAACTTCTAGACTGTCCTTTACCTTTGTTGCCTTAGCTTTCTTCGTAATTAACATTTGATGAAATAGGTCTTCCTAAAGTTTCCTGTGACTGAGCTTTCTTTCATAGAGTCTTCATTTCAAGTAACTGTTGCTCTAGGACCTTGATCCTTTCAGCACTTCAATCTTCGGAACCCAAGCTTAGAGTTTGCACTAGAATTGAGGGTCTTCCTGCAACTTCATCCCTTGGTTCGAACGGTGGGGGCGTATCTCTTTCTACACCGGTTATCTCTCTTGATGTTTGATCATCTTTTTGTGAAACAGAATTGGTTTGCAGATTGGACATGGATCTAGCATTGTTACCGAACCCGAAAGGTGCCTTCATCTTTGATTTCGTTTTATAGGATTCCATTTCAAAAGTTCTCTGGGCTGGATTATCTTCAACAGACCTCTTAGCAGCATCAACCTATAACGTCTAGTATAAAGCTTCCAGTTCTCGATCCTTTCCTTTTTCTAAAATCGGAGGCTTCTCCGCTCCTAGATTTGTAGAGTTGGTACTTGATAGCCCGCTAGTTTCTATAACGGAGGATGCATTGGAACCTTGCTTCCAATTTTCCTATAGTCTAACCATTCTAAGGGATTCAGAGGATATCTCGTTATGATGGGCCACAGGGTAAAGGATGGTATGGGAAACAAGGAGGAAGGCATAAGAAAAAGGATGGTGGTTAAGGTTAAATAGCTCTTTTGATTAGCGACACTCTAAGTAGCAAGTTGAAGGCTAGAAATCCCTTGCTGAGATCCTTTCTCCTTGGTTTTCACTTTTCTGAAATATCGTCCACTCTGGGACGGAACAGCCAGTGATGTGGAAAGGTTATCCAAAGGTTCGTAGGTTCAAGACCTCCTTCTAGTGCCAAAATGTAAACAATATTTTTGTCAACACCAAAATTAGGTCTAAGGATGTGGACCTAGGGTTTGTGAAGGGATTATTTAGTTCTTACCAGCTTGAGTTTGTTTACCGTTTCCTTGGGATAAAGGTTCTCTCAGCTCGAAAACAAGTTAGAAAGCTAAATGGCTTTTAGAAGGGTATCTTGGTAATTCAGAAGCATAGATAGATGCAGTAAGGAACATTGCAGTAGACAATATAATATGCGGAAATAACAAGAACACAATAATTTATAGTGGTTCGGTTCAGATTGAACCTACGTCCATTTTAAGGGCTTTGATGATTTTGTTCATAGAGGAGGTTACAAAGGAAATCCCCAAATTGATTTACAAATTAGAGTTGTCTCTCTTAGAAATGGTAGTAAGACCGGGGAATGAGAAAAAGTCCCCCAAAATGGGACCCCTAGGGTCTTATTTATAGACAAAATGGGCCCCCTTTCGTCATAAACTCAACAGAAGCCACTTTTGGTTGCAAAAAGGGGTTTCGGCCGATTTGCATCCTTCGGCTCTATTAACTATGGTTTTGGCCGCTTTCCTAATCTTTGTTACTGATTTACTCCTGCCTTCGGGACTCCAGTCTCGGGCTTTCGGTTGCAACTCTTTGCGTTAGAGTTAATGATGCTTCTTTAGTGTCGGCTCATTTTTCTTTCTACCTGGCTTTGCTAGTGGGTCCAATATGGCTTTTGGAGTGTCGAAATTGGCTTTAGGAGAGCTGGTCTCGATCTCTGGAGCTTCTCATTGATGCTTCTTCTATCTTCCATATCAATATCAAGCCTGTTGGTATGGATAGCTTTGGGAAAGACCTCTAGCTTTCTGTCGTAGGTTCTGGTTGTATCCTCAAGTCTTCATAGCGTTTACTTTCGAGCTTTCATTTCTTATGACCCTGGATTCGTCGCCCCTTTCGGTATCGACACTAAGCAAGTCGGTGTGGATAGCTCTTCTCCTCTAAGTTTGGTTTGCTTCCATTAAATTTATGGGGTAGGTTTTGATCCTCCGGCGGCATGCTTTTGGTACTTTACTTGTAGGATTCTGAAGTTGCCGTTCGGTGATCATCAATCTTTGGTCTCGATAGCTAGTTTCTGGAAAGATCCCCTTTAGTTTTGGTTTCATGTGCCTTTTGTTACTCTTTCGGTTTCGGGTTATTAGCTTTCGTCCTTTTTTTCATCTACTTCCGATTTCAGGTGGTTTGCCTTTTGGGATTGAGCCTATATTAGCTTTCTTTCGGATCGACACTACCCTGCCGGTATCTTCCCTTCTCATGGATTATAGGCTACCTCCTTTTTTGATTGTATTGGTTTCTTGTGGCATTGATGCCTCTTTTATGCTTTCAGCTTTAGCTTAGTGTCGGGTCCATTCTCTCGGATCATTCTTCCATTGCTAGTGGCGGTTCGATATCCCTTCATCGTCAGTCTATTTCGATGTGGAGTCTTGGTTGTAACAGTTGCAACCTGAATACCTTTTTTGTTGGTATACGCTCTCGGTCCTTGCTTTCAGTAACGCCCTAGCCTTTTTCACGGTCCTTTTCTCCATAGCTTAGGTTTCACTGCTCGAAACCCTTTGCTCTTCCTGTTATGGACCTTCTGCTTCTTTATATTTGGTCAGTGCGAATTTTGGTGTCAACATAAAGGACACAATAATTTATAGTGGTTCAGTACGGATTGAACCTACATCCACTTTGAAGGCTTTGCAGATTTTATTCACTTTCAACGAAGTACAGTAAGACATCATTACAAGAAGTTACAATGATTGTCGATTTTCAATAAATCCTTGTTGTCGAGCTTCCTTACTGGTCAGGAGCAGTCGTGGAGTTTCTAAGGTCCGTAGCGCGTCGAGAAGTTCAAAAGTCTGGGTGACATTGGGAGTTTTCGAGGTTCGGGATGATTCGGGAAGTTCCAAGGTCCGGAGGGTGTCGAGGGTTTCCGGGGTTCGGGATGTGTCGGGAGGTTCAAAGGTCCGGACGGTGTCAGGAGTTTCCGTGGTCCGGGATGTGTCGGGAGGTTCTGAGGTCAGGAGGGCTTCAGGAGTTTCCAAGGTCCGGATGTGTCGGTAGGTTCCATGGTCCGGAGGGTGTCGAGAATATCCGAGGTCTGGGATGTGTCGGGAGGTTCCGAGGGCCGGAGGGTGTCGGGAGTTTCTGAGGTCCCATATGTGTTGGGAGGTTCCGAGGTCCGTAGGGTGTCGGGAGGTTCTGAGGTCCGGGATGAGTTGGGAGGTTCTGAGGTTAAGAGGGTATCAGGAGTTGCCGAGGTCCAGAGTGTGTCGGGAAATTTTGGAGTCCGAGGTGTACCGGGAAAATCTGCAGTTTGGGGTGTACCGGGAAATCTAGAGTTCGGGGTGTACCCAGAAAATATGTAGTCCGGGGTGTACTGGGAAATCTGGAGTCCGGGATGTACCGGGAAAATCTGTTGTCCAGGGTGTACCGGGAAATCTGGTGTCCAGGATGTACCGGGAAAATCTGTAGTTCAGGGTGTACCGGGAAATTCGGAGTCCGGGGTGTACCGGGAAAATCCGGAGTTCGGGGTGTATCGGGAGATTCAGAGTCCGGTAAATCTCGTGTTTGTGGTGTTCCGGTAAAATCTGTAGTACAGGGTGTACCGGGAAATTTGGAGTCTAGGGTGTACCGAGAAATTCAGAGTCCCGGATATATTGGGAAAATCCGGAGGTCCGGGACACCTTTTCGAAAGGCTATGTTGCCATTAATGATGTTTGGGAGCTCCAGGAAGTCCAAAATACCAAGTGAGAACCAACCACTTTGAATGCCAAGCAAGGGGATATTTATACGTGAATTTGTTGCGGAGTAGGTGAGAAATGGGGCCCATACAGCAGAATTTCGTATCCCTAAGGGATACAAAATTTGGAACCCAAAACCGAAGTCGAAAAATCAGTATTCTATCAAAATTTCGTATCTCGGGGTTCTATAAACTCAAATCCCCAAAATCTTCCAAAATCACGTGTTGCATACGTGAAAAACATTCGTCAGCACGAGTTCTGAGCCGTGCCAAAGTGATCTGCCATTTTCTAGAACATCTGCCAAATCCAAAAATTGGTATCCCAAAAATCATGTGTTGCACATGTGAAAACAGTGATCGACACGAGTTTTGGGCCGTGCCAAAGTGATCTGCCGTTTTCTCGAACATTGCCAAATCCAAAAATTCCTATCCCAAAAATCATGTGTTGCACACATGAAAAACAGTGATCGGCACGAGTTCTGGGCCATGCCAAAGTGATATGCCATTTTCTGGAACATTTGCCAAATCCAAAAATTCCTATCCCTAAAATCATGTGTTGCACACATGGAAAACAGTAATCGACACGAGTTCTGGGCCGTGCCAGAATGATTAACCATTTTCCAGAAAAAATCGAATCCCTCCAATTTGTTAGGGATTGCGGAATGGATCGTTAAGGAAAAACAAACACTAGAGGGGGGTGAATAGTGTTTTTGACAATTTTACACAAAATCTAAAACTTATGTGAATTACTATATGAATCAAACACCACAAACACAATCACAAATACAGAATCAAACACAAATATAAACAGAAATAGAATGCAGAAAAGGAAAGAACACACCGGATAAGGTGTCCATGTGTAGAAACATTTAAAGACACCTAAGAAGGTATGTTTCTACATCCTAAAGCTTGCATGAAGATAAGGTGGACAAGTGTCCAAAACTAAATTACCAAACTAGCCTTAAGAAATGCTATATAAAGGGTGGAAATGTTCATGCATTCAAAACACAAAAACAAGAAAAGATAAAGAGGAGAAGTTTATTAGAAGCCATGAGAATAAATACAAGTTCAATCTACAATTCTAAGGTGAGAAAAACTATTTAAGTTCATGTATTCATTTCATATTTTGAAGGAAAGTTGTGAAATTTTGGAATGAATGATTGGTCTTGAACCCCTGAAAATGACGTTCGGTATTTTGGCCATAACTTTTGCAATTCTTGATGAAATTTTGATTTTTTATCAATCTAAAAAGCTAACTCAAAGGCCTACAACTTTCACTTCGGCCATCGTTTCTAATTCAACCGTTTGCGTACCTGAAAATTGGATGCAAAGTCAGGTAAAAATTTGCCCGAAATGGACATGTTAAAAATGCCTCATGATGTTAAATTATATATATTAATTTGATAAATGATTTTGAGGTTTTCTTTTCATGATAATTAAGCAGACTAAGAAAGCTTCTTACTGTAGAAAATGGAGTCAAAAACAATATTTATCATAGAGGAATAGAATCAAACATTTTGCCGAAAAATTAGTAAAAAATCTGAATTTCAAAACTTTTCGTAGCTTTCTGAAATGCTATCTTTTCTTTGAATTATTTATGAAGCACCATACCAAGGCCAGAAATTTTCATAGCATTTCAGAAACGCTGTCTTTTCTCTAAATTATTTATAAAGTACTTTAACGAGTCCAGAAGTTCTCACAGCGCGCCAGAAACGCTGTAATATCTGTTTTGAGTCTTATAAACTACACAGAACTTTTCACAGCGCATCTAAGAGGCTGTAATAGTTGTATTGAGTCTAAGACTATTATAAACTACCCAGAACTTTTCATAGTGTAACAGAAAGGCTGTTATAACTGTTTTGAGTATAAAACCATGGTAAATTACTCCAAATCCTTTCAAATTTGGACTTGAGCTTCCTCATAATATTATAAACAAACTATCAAAATTGGGGATGTTAAATCAAAGTAAAAGAGAGTCAAAACATGTCAAAACCGAGAACATAGTAGGTTGACGTGAGTTTTGCGAATTTCGAAGATTCGAGGAAGACATTTGATTACTTTGGGGTGATGACAAGTACTATATTATGTTCTACAAAGCTTTTGCATGAAGATCGCAAGAAGTACTGTGAGTATCATCATCTAAGCAATTAATTATTTCTTAAGCTTGTGTTGTAATTTACTATTGCACGTGACTTCAACATATTAGATTGACTGCAATCTTTGCTTCGGTAAGCAAACAACTTATATGACTGATGATTGATGACTCAGTATGACTTGCATAAAGCCATGAAATCAAGAACATAAGAATTGGTAGGGGACTGGGGCATACATAAAATACCTACGATTTGATAGCTTTTCAAGCCATACTGACATATGTATCGAGATTACAGGAATGAATATCAATGTCCATCTCACCAGAGTTGCATAGAAGTAGATTTATGGTAATTGTGTTCAATTTGTATTTAAGCACAACCCGTGAATTATTCTGATAAGTGCTATTTATCAAAATTATATCCAATGCATTTAGTGATGTTGTACGTATTTATAAAATATGATGGTAGCTGTCATTGTTTGTATTTGAACGGAAGGATTTTCGATAAATTTTGACTGGTTGGAATTTCCGAGGCGTTACAAGTTGGTATCGGAGCTTAGGTTAGGTGCCTAAATAAATTTTCATATAAGATTAGAAAATCATCCTGGAAATTTTGAAATGAAGCTACCATAATTTGATAAAGGAAAACTAGATCGGGTAAGGCACCATTCCTTCGACCAGGTTTATGAGTAGTATTTTTTTTGTGTTTAACTTTTGTTTAATGTACGCACTAATAAGTATAATGTGTTGATTCGTTATCAAGCACCACATAGAGAAAGGTTAAACGAAATTGTAAGTGCATATGATTAGTCATAAAGTAACGTAGGAAGGAATGAAGTGGAACACAGAGGGAGGTATGTAGTAGCCTGAAATAGATGCAATGGAGTGGCTTAAAAGAAATGTGAAATAACAATTTGTCGAGGAAGAAATTAAACGAGCTTGGGAAAATAAACTTGAGGAAGATCAAGGTGAGTAAATTGAACGCTGCATTCATGCAACCAAGGTGAGAAAATCTCTTTAAACATTTATGTCATTACGTAATATGATATTAGAATTGTTTAGCATTGATGATGCTAACTTAAAGCTGCTAAGACATCTCTCAACAATTCTGTCATAACTTTTGATTACTTAATTGGGTTTGGTCAAAGTTAATCTTATTGGGAAGCTAGATTAAATTATCTAGAATATTTACGTTATACAATTTTGAAAGTTTGCAACCTCAAAACATTGTTGCAAACTGACTATGTGCTTGAAAAAAAAAGAGGTTGACGACATTCAATGTGAATGTCGTAACTAGTGACACATATATGATTTTGAGATACATTGAGTAATTTGAAAGGACTGATGTGGGATAAAAAAGGTTCATACCTAATACCTTACAGATGATTTTCGAAGATGAGAGTGTGGATTTTTTCTTTTTAAAAAAATGTTATCTATGTTGGTGCAATGATTTCAAAGTATAAATGTACTTTGAAAAAAATACTCTGTTTATACTTATGAAAGGTTTTTATGGATTATTTCATTAATGATGGTTACCTTCAGATGACGACGATGACGATGTGCGGTATAAGACAATAGATCTTGGGTAGTGCACTATTACTTTATGTGGTATTGAGCCAGTAGAGTACATCCCTACTTAGTGACGGGATGCCAGCCGCAATATGATGATTACCTTCAGATGATGATGATGAGCGACATAAGACAATAGATCTTGGATGGTGCAACTATTACTTTATGTGGTATTGAGCCAGTAGAGTATGTCCCTACTTAGTGAGGGGATGCTGACCGCAATAGGATAAAATATCCTAGATTGAGTATGTGGTTTGGATCCACTTTTATAAATGTAATCGTCTTTCTGAAAAAAAGAATATCCTATAAAAACTGGTTTGACTTAATTGATGATATAGTTTGGAGTCTAACTTGAAAATTTTACTCTCCGATACATTTTGATGGGCACCGCAACAAGGGGACTACACCTTCACTTGATTAGTTGACATTGGATGAAATATCCTACTTTGAGTGTGCAATATAAATCCACTTAGATGAATAAGATGTGTAATGACCCGCATTTTTACGGTATAATAATTAATTTATTTAATTATTTAAATGATGAATATATTATCTAAACGATAGTTGAACGTATTAATTATAATATAATTATAAACGAGCGCGTAACGATGCGGTAGTTCGTAATTTGGTGATATGAACTTCAACTGAATATACAGAACCCGTTTTAAGTCGGATTTCTGTGGAACAAAAAACGTACGGATCTAGTGAACTATATTTTTCTAATGAAAGTGAAAAATCGAGATTTCGTCTTGCAGATTGTAAGTTATGTTCAAATCAAATTTTCAGAACTACGCTATAGAATTCGTATATAATTCGTAACGCTTTATTTACGTTATAAATGGATTTTCAATATAAATTGAAAATCGATTCAACCTGGACTTGGAATATCGAGTATGAAATTTATTCTGGAGCCGTATGATATTCTATTGTGAATATATACGATAATATTAATTTATTAATATTTAATTAAATTGATTTAAATATTTTAATACTTAAATGGTTTAATTGGGCCTTTGAAAATAGTCATTTTTCAAACGACCTCCAAATTCGACAAAACCAAATTTTATGGATTCGGAATATTAAACTGTAACTGCATGCCCAGTTTCATTGAATTTGGATATTATATGTGGTCGTAGGGGTTTTAAATGTTGAATACATATCACGTTTGTTTTTAATGGAATTAAATAATAAAGATATTTAGAAGAAAATATCTACTTACCTTTAACCTAATTATTTTCTGATTAAAGAACAAGCCACGACCCCTTTCTCTTTCAGCCGCACAAATCCTTGTGGCCTCAAAGCAAAAACGTGCAGCATATTCAATCATAGAAATCCCTATAAATAAATCCTTAATTTATAACCTAATTTCCTCATTTTTCGTTCTGCTCAAACACGAGCCGCCACTTTTCATTTGTTTCTCAGCAATGTGAAAATCCGATTTCATAAATCCTCCAACCTTTTCAAAATAAATCCTTCCAACCCTTGTTCGATTTAAAACTGCAGGAGCTCGTGAGCTACTGCCGAGCTTGGGAAAGGGTTCGCCAGCGATTCTAGGGTTCGAAGAAGCGAGGAGTTCGTGTACGGGTAGGAGGAAGCGGTGATGTCAGGAAATATTGGGAGGAGCCGTATTGTTGTTCACGGGTTGATGGGTTTCAAAGTTGTTTTAGTTCACGAGAGTTCAACTGAAGTCGGACTTCGACTGGTGATGTTGGAGGTTGAACGGAGGGTGCAGTCGAGTTTATGGTGGCGAAAGCGCACTGATTTATGAAGTTTGGGGTGAATCCGAGGAAAAAAATGATGGTACCTGTACTGGTTATCGCGAGAGCGAGTTGAAGTCACGGCGAGGAGATAAGGGAAGTGAATGCGAGCTGGAAGCTGTTGTGTGGAGGACGGAGAGCTCGGGAAGGAGGTTCTAATAGTGGTGTTGTAATCGATTTTAGTGAAGTGAGGGTGGAGAGAAGGATGGAGGGAGAAGTCGGAAATGGTGATGAGAAACTGGAGCGTGGATCTTCTGAGGGAAGAAGGAGTGGGTTTAAGCCTGAACAGTGGTTAAGTTTTCTTTAACTGTTAATTAATGTATAAATGTGTTATTGCTATTAAGGGTTAAAATTTGTCTTCAATATTTCGGTTTACAGAAAAATTGCGATGTGTATATATTGAAGAAGAATGGATACAGTGGACTAATGGAAAAATTGGGGAATGGTTAATAGTTAAATGGATAAAGTGGTTGGTGTCCTTGAATCGTATGTGAGTGTTCTTGGAAAAAAGAGATATGCGGAGAGGGAAGCAAGGTTATGGAAACGAGACATGGAAAGGGATCGAATTGGCGGTGTTCATGAATGAGCAACAGTTTTGAAGTTAGGATAGATGGAAGAAGACCTGTTACGGGTTTAAATGGAGGTGGGCTTTTTGATGTGAGTTTGGGCCGTTAAGTATAGGTGAGGTCCGGGTTGAAAATTTAATTAAGCTTTGTTTTATTTAAATAATGTATGAACTTATAAAAACCATATCTTTGGCGCACGTTATCAGAATCGAACAAAATAAGATCCGTTGGGATCGTATGGACGGTGGCTACACAATGGAACTGACTGGAATTGAATTGGAGCTCGCTACAATTTATAGTGAAATAAATTGGATGATTAGAATCAACGACCGTAAATCGTTATTTATCGATTATGGACAATGTGAGTAAAACTCACTATCTCTGATCAGTTCATATTTTTATGAACGTATTTTAGAATTGATAAAAATGATTGAATGTTGTATATGATAATTGTTTGAATGATTGCTAGTTAACTGTTTGAAAATGTAGCTATGGTTATAAATATAAATCGTTAGATAATATTGATTCTGTTTATCAAAATATATCATGTTGAAATGAAAGTGATGTTATATAAATATTGTGTAACATCTGTGGATGCAGGAAAACAGGTTGGAGGAATCCGACTGGATTCCTCAACATTTATTTTATTGTTTTTCATATATTGTGATATATGATGTGATATATAATCTGTTGTTGATTATGTGTGTTAGAATGATATTGATCATTGTTATTTGGTATTTTAAATACCATAAGAAATACGTGAATGTAAAAAAGGGAATTTTCAAAGTATATTGAAAGTAGAGTATTTATAAAATCGAAGGATTTTATAAAAGGAATATTTATTTGGAAAAATAAATAGAATTAATAAAGGAATATTTATTTAGGAAATAAATAGAATAGAAAAAGAAATATTTGTCAAATAAATAGAATAGAAAAGGAAATATTATTGGAAAATAATTAGAATAGTATAAAAAGAGAATTTTATATTTGAAAGGTTTAGACCCGTGCTTCGCACACGGGTATAACATGATATGGATTTGAAGCAAGGATTTAAAATAGAATCTGTTCTAACCGATAGATTGAGAAGATTAATTTATAAATAATATTTTATAAATTAAATAAAAACGTTTAGCATTGGATAAATAGAATATATAAGTCAGGACTTATATAGAGAAGTAAGAATCGATTTCAACATCGATATTTGAAACTGAATATGAACATAGAGTTAATCAAAGTAGTTAATCAAAATGTGTTAATCAAAGTGTGTTAATCAAAATGTGTTAATCAAAATGTGTTAAACAAAACGAGTTAGAGTAGTTAATCGAATCGAGTTGAGTCCAGTTAGTTAATCGAATCGAGTTAAGTCAAGTTAGTAAATCGAGTCGGGTTAGTCGAGTAAATCGAATATGGTTAATCGAGTCGAGTAGTCGAGTTGATCGAGTATGGCTAGTCGAGTCGAGTTAGTTAATCAAGTATAGTTAGTCGAGTCGAGTTAGTCAAGTCGAGTTAGTCGAATATAGTAAATCGAATTATGGTTAATTGAAAATAGAGTTATTCAATTAGAGTTGATCGAATTTAGTTATTCGAGATAGAGTTAAAACAGACATAGTTATTCAAGATGAGTTGCCATTTAGCACGACTGCTAACGTAATTCATAGGGCTGCAGATAGCCTACGGCGGTCGGATGTTTCCTGAGGGAATCAGGCGAAACCATTGTGATCGCTGCTATCTAGAGTTAAGCGAATGGAGTTAATCGAATAATAGTTATTCGAATAAGAGTTAAAGAAATAGAGTTAAGCAAAATTAGAAACTGACTAGACATTAGTTAAGTTGAATAGTTTTCTGAGTATCGATCTGATGTTGGTTTCGGCCTTCGGGATTGATACTTAGAGAATTATTCTCTTACTAGTTTACAGTTAGGGACTAATAGTTGTGGAATGGTAGTGATGCGTAAATAAGCTATGGAATTGTTTTCCAATGTTAATAACGTATATTTTCTAAATATTGAAAATAAGGAAATAAGAATATATATATATATATATATATATGGTTGATGATTGGATCGATAATTCCGTTAGGAAATAAGATCGTTGTGTGTACATGGACATTATTCATTTGATAGTTAAATCACCGACTATCAAAGTTTTGACCATTTTAACGTTGTTAATATGGAGAGACCGGTTGGATTCTTATCCGAAGAACCACTCCATATTGGCATAAGCGTTGCAAATCAAGTATGCTGAATATATTGAAGACGGAGTAAAGTGCAAGGGCTGTTGTATAAATCTTAGATAACGATTGCCTAAGATGGATGTACTGAATAGTGCCTTCGGTTTGTCCAGTCCCAGGATAACTTGTATGGAAGAAGGTCTGACAGAGTATATCTAATAGATCGCGTAAGTTGATCTCTTCAAACGTATTCATGTTTGGTGGTGGAGGAATTCGTTTCTCTTAGCTGTATACCCGTGTTATTTTTAGATAAATCAATTTGTGATTTGAAGGGTATGACGATGTGGCATTCAAAAGTGAATGAAGATGTGGCATGTAAAAGATAAGCGTAGCTTCTAGCCTCACAACCGGAAAATGACAAAAATCGGGCAGGCAGCATGGCTAAGTCGATCGCTCCGAAGTAGGGTGTATGATCACCTATCTAGAGAATATTCATTTGATTCTTTAATCTATCAATGCTGTCCCTTATCGGGAAACGGTTGCTGATCCCAACCGTTGGTGATATACATTTGATACACTCAAGCGAAATGAGTGGTCGGTCATGTGTGGCTGAGTTGCAAGATGTTCTTGTGAACTCGGTGTATTCTCCTCTAGAGATACACCAGCGGCAGGTGGTTCCATACCCTGTCATAGTTGGAATCCATTATCCAATACGCACCCGCGGTTTTGATTGTATACTATGTATGTGGAACGTGAGATGAAAGCGTTCTGCTAGATTGATATCTATTTGTATTTAGACATTATTATAATATCAGAATGATATTGCTTTTCAAAGATGTTTGGATTCTCATAAGGGAAAAACCAGTTTCGTATTTACGGCGTGGTCTTATGAGATATCATATACCTGTTCAAACTATTGTAGATGTTTACTCACACCAGTCCCATGACTGACCCAGAGTTTATTTTGTTTTGTTTTCCTTAAACTCTTGGGTGCCTAAATTTGTATGGGCAGTCAAGTAGTCAAGATTTACAGATATACTTGGAGAGCTTGGAGCAGGAGGCTTCATGATTTTATAGCTAATGTTTTTCCGCTGTATTGTAAGTGTTGTACTCTGATAAAGTGCTATTGTACATAACTGTTTTATTTCAAAGTTATGTTATATTTTATTCGTTCTGCTGTGAGATCCGTGTTTACTCTGATGATGTAAGTTCTTCTTCTTCTTCTATTCTAATTTTCTATCTTATCTATCCTCACCCTCTATTTTCTTTCATTAACTATTCGGTATTTCCAATGCTTGAATAGTCGACATTGAGTTTATGTCGGTTACTCAAGATCGCGAAAACCCGGGTCGTTACAGTTGGTATCAGAGCTTAAGGTTAAGTGATTACCTTGGCTCTGTGGCGTAACTCAGTAGAGATGGGGTTAGTAATACCCTAGATTGAGTTTGAGTGTGTGTGTGTGTATATATATATATATGAGCGCGTATTTGTTATTTGATATAAAAATTTGTTTTATATTGTGGAGCTTTATTGGTTGAGTAGCTTGTGAATTCTGGTCGATAGTGGGGCACCACAATATCGATAGGGATTTCTAAACACTTGAGTATAAAAAGTAATTTTACCCCAAGTTATATTTTGATATAAAAGATTGATTAATATTGGAAATATTATGGTATAGTGGATGTGTTGGTTGTTATTATAATCGAATGAGACTATAAAAAGTAAAATGGTTATAAATAACCAATTAAAATTCGCATAAGTATAATATATGAGAATTTTAAAATCCTGGGAGATTTTAAATTGGTGTACAAACGTTGTGAAGGATATTTTGAATTGATTTCAAAATGAAGTGTTTAAGGTGGTTTTGAAAGAAATATAGTATTGAACTGACTTCGATCGCTGGTAAATAACCCTGATGAGTGTGGCCACATCATCAGTGTCATTTTCGAGTTCTAAGTGACGGATTACTACCAAAGGTTTTGTTTTGAATTGTTTTGCGAAAACAAGTTGTTTAGAAATTCAAAGGTTTTGAATTGGTATTATGATTTCAAATTGATTTGAAATAAACCCAGGAATTTAAATTCTGGAATTTAAGTTTAACTTATGAAGTTAAATAGATTGAGATGGTAAAAGTAAATAAATAAATTTAAATTTAACTTGAACCAAGTTAAATAAAACTGGATTTGATTATAGAATAATCTGGAATGGAATTGAGTTGATGAGTTAAGAGTTTGAAATTTGATATTGGAGTTTGAATGGAATTCGACTCAGGTATAAGTGAATGATTGGATTTGAGGATAAACTGACAGAAGTTTGATTGGAATGATATTGGCATATGTTGAATTGGTAACAGATGGAAAGGATGTATTGATATGCCCGACAAAAAGGTACCAGTTTATTTTTATATATGGGTTTGAGATTTTTATGAGCCGAATTGGCAAGCCGCTAGGCTGTTTGATTTTCTTTTGGGATGAAAGGGCCTAGAGAGGCAAGTTAGAGTTTGAGCTATTGACTAGTACAAAGGGGGTGCTGGCAAAAAATTTCGGAAAGTTAAGGTGTTAGAAAATTTTCAGGATTTTTTAAAATTTTCGTTAGTAGGAAAAAATAAATATTTAATTGAAATTAAGTTGGTTCAGTTGAAACTGAAGTTAAGAAGTGAACAAATAAGTTCTAACCAGTCAATAAGTTTTATTTTCTACCTTAGCAATTTCGAGTACGAAAATATTTTAAGGGGGAAAGAATGTAATGACCCGTATTTTTACGATATAATAATTAATTTATTTAATTATTTAAACGACGAATATATTATTTAAATGACAGTTGAACGTATTAATTATAATATAATTATAAACGAGCGCGTAACGATGCGGTAGTTCGTAATTTGGCGGTCTGAACTTCAACCGAATATACAGAACCCGTTTTAAGTCGGATTTCTGTGGAACAAGAAACGTACGGATCTAGTGAACTATATTTTTCTAATGAAAGTGAAAAATCTAGATTTCGTCTTGTAGATTGTAAGTTATGTCCAAATCAAATTTCCAGAACTGCGTTATAGAATCCGTATATAATTCGTAACGCTTTATTTACGTTATAAATGGATTTTCAATATAAATTGAAAATCCATTCAACCTGGACTTGGAATATCGAGTATGAAATTTATTCCGGAGCCGTATGATATTTTATTGTGAATATATACGATAATATTAATTTATTAATATTTAATTAAATTGATTTAAATATATTAATATTTAAATGGTTTAATTGGGCCTTTGAAAATAGTCATTTTTCAAACGATCTCCAAATTCGACAAAACCAATTTTTATGGATCCAGAATATTAAACTGTAACTGCATGCCCAGTTTCATTGAATTTGGATATTATATGTGGTCGTAGGGGTTTTAAATGTTGAATACATATCACGTTTTTTTTAATGGAATTAAATAATAAAGATATTTAGAAGAAAATATCTACCTACCTTTAACCTAATTATTCTCTGATTAAAGAATAGGCCACGACCCCTTTCTCTTTTAGCCGCACAAATCCTTGAGGCCTCAAAGCCAAAACGTGGGGCATATTCAATCATAGAAATCCCTATAAATAAATCCTTAAGTTATAACCTAATTTCCTCATTTTTCGTTCTGCTCAAACACGAGCCGCCACTTTTCATTTGTATCTCAGCAATGTGAAAATCCGATTTCATAAATCCTCCAACCTTTTCAAAATAAATCATACCAACCCTTGTTCGATTTAAAACTGCTAGAGCTCGTGAGCTACTGCCGAGCTTGGGAAAGGGTTCGCTATCGATTCTAGGGTTCGAAGAAGCGGGGTTAAGTTCGTGTACGGGTAGGAGGAAGCGGTGATGTTAGGAAATATTGGGAGGAGCCGTATTGTTGTTCATGGGTTGATGTGTTTCGAAGTTGTTTTAGTGCTCGAGATTTCAACTGAGGTCGGACTTCGACTGGTGATGCTGGAGGTTGAACGGAGGGTGCAGTCGAGTTTATGGTGTCGAAAGCGCACTGATTTATGAAGTTTGGGGTGAATCCGAGGAAAAAAGTGACGGTACCTGTACTGGTTATCGCGAGAGCGAGTTGAAGTCACGGCGAGGAGATAAGGGAAGTGAGTGCGAGCTGGAAACTGTTGTGTGGAGGACGGAGAGCTCGGGAAGGAGGTTCTAATGGTGGTGTTGTTATCGATTTTAGTGAAGTGAGGGTGGAGAGAAGGATGGAGGGAGAAGTCGGAAATGGTGATGAGAAACTGGAGCGTGGATCTTCTGAGGGAAGAAGGAGCGGGTTTAAGTCTAAACAGTGGTTAAGTTTTCTTTAACTGATAATTAATGTATAAATGTGTTATTGCTATTAAGGGTTAAAATTTGTCTTTAATATTTCGGTTTACAAAAAAATTGTGATGTGTATATATTGAGGAAGAATGGATACAGTGGACTAATGGAGAAATTGGGGAATGGTTAATGGTTTAATGGATAAAGTGGTTGGTGTCCTTGAATCGTAGGTGAGTGTTCTTGGAAAAAAGAGATATGCGGAGAGGGAAGCAAGGTTATGGAAACGAGTAATGGAAAGGGATCGAATTGGTGGTGTTCACGAATGAGCAACAGGTTTGAAGTTGGGATAGATGGAAGAAGACCTGTTACGGGTTTAAATGGTGGTGGGCTTTTTGATGTGAGGTTGGGCCGTTAAGTTTAGGTGAGGCCCGGGTTGAAAATTTAATTAAGTTTTGTTTTATTTAAATAATGTATGAACTTATAAAAACCATATCTTTGGCGCACGTTATCAGAATCCGACTAAACAAGATCCGTTGGGATCGTATGGACGGCGGCTACACAATGGAACTGACTTGAAGTGAATTGGAGCTCACTACAATTTATAGCGAAATAAATTGTATGATCAGAATCAACGACCGTAAATCGTTATTTAACGACTATGGACAATATAAGTAAAACTCACTATCTCTGATCAGTTCATATTTTTATAAACGTATTCTAGAATTGATAAAAATGATTGAGTGCTGTGTATGATAATTGTTTGATTGATTGCTAGTTAACTGTTTGAAAATGTAACTATAGTTATAAATATAAATCGTTAGTTAATATTGATTCTGTTTATCAAAATATCTCATGTTGAAATGAAAGTGATGTTATATATATTGTGTAACATCTGTGGATGCAGGGAAACAGGTTGGAGGAATCCTGTAACGGCCACGAATTTTGCCCGGACCTAATCGATCGCAAAATCGACCAAGACCGTTCAAAACTCGAACACGTTAACTTTGGGATACAACACATTAGAACAAATAACAGAAGACTTTTATAAACATCATGATACTGTTACATCAGAGCACAGAATATCAGAGTACATCGATAAATAAAACAGGGGAAGATAAATTACAAAAGATTTAATACAAAGCAGCGGAACAAATAACTTAAGACAACGGAAGACTAATGCTCTGGACACAGCTCTAAGCTACGATCTAGAATCCTGCTCAAAGAAATATTCTGCAAAACAAGCTACTCGACTGCCCGTATGGAAAAGAGGTCACCCGAGTTTGCCAGTGAAACAAACTACAGGTCAGTCATGGGACTAGTATGAGAAATCTACTTAACTTAACTAATAGTAAGGCTAATCACAGGACCACGCCGCTAACGCGGAACGGGTTTACTCCATTGGATTGCCAGTGCATAAAATAAGGTAAATCGTTAAACAACGCAATGCTTTTTAGAAAAATGAAACCATTATAAGACCCAAGTCCCATCACACAATGCAACGCAAACCGGAGGATAGGGTTCTACCTTATAATGGTCAAAAGATGCTTGATACGTATAAAACGGATATTATTATTAGTGTGTATTCTATTTAAAACATTTCAAAATAAATGTATCAATCCTAGACGGCATGGGTACCATATATCATGTTGCCATACTAGTTATACAATCAAAACCGCATGGGTCGTATTGGAAGTTGGATTTCCATCATGAACCGAGGCAAGAGATAGTCCTCTACCGAATTCGAGATAATCTAGCCTACCATGTCTCAGGCTCAGCCGCAACTGCACCTTGGATCTGCCAGGACCGGTCCCCAACTTAAGTTGGTGGATTAATAATGCTTGAACAATACGTTTCCCCGCCCTTTGGGGTGTAAATAGATCCACTAGGGACTCAAATAACTGAGGCGCCTCAAAATCCATCATCCATATGAGTCAAACTCATCATCCAGTTCAAGCACTGACGCCACTCCTAGCTAGAAAGAAACGCTTGTCCTCCCTGGGGTCCTTCTCCCGTTTCTAGTTCATACCGGGGTGTGAGGCTCGCGAAGTAACGCTATACAAAGCTATGCTAATTAAAGCTGTGCTTTGACCTTCAACCACAAGGCTCTGCTTTTCAACAAAGCCTTGATCCATGCATTTTGGCATGCCACATTGTCAATCCATACCATACCATTGATTTCTGTAAATATATAACCTCTAAGCTCGTACGTCTTAGAGAAGGGTTTTAACCACCAAGCAGATATATATTAAACAGAGATCAACGAATATAATATAAAGGAATACAACGTCAGACATACAATCCATTTACAAGTCCGTTCTGGGTCTGAACGAAACCGTATGCACCTTATTCCTTGCATATCCGAACAATCAACAATACGTCCAGATAACTACCACTTTATCCCTGTCCTGGATGCAAATCAGTCCAAGGCATCAGTAGTCCTCATCCATTCGATGTGAAGATCGCCGGTCTTCAACCACCGTCTTCATCTTCGACTCTTGATCATCGTAGTAATTATTCAGAATGGGTTAAACACGGTCTTTCTGAATAACTCGCGTATTTTATAATTTAAAAATCAAGTGCTATAAAACACATCATACGCCACGTTCCAACTCAGAATATTCTTTTAATAAGATATTCACATTATTAGGGAAAAGTTCCCATGAATTTTATCAAAGATAAATTCTTAAAATTTATCTTTTAATCTTTTCCTTATCTCATTCCATTTCAATCTAATTAGGAATTCATTAAAACTCAAGTCTGGTTTTAATCACATAAATCATTACATAATGATTTTTCAAATTTAAGAAATTAATCTTAACTTTAATTGGGTTAAATAACTAATGTCATTTAAAACATAGTTCACGATAAACCCAATATCATCTTCCATTAAATATGGAATTTCACAGAAATCAAATCAATACATAATCGAGATAAACTCCTGTATCAGACTAATAATATAAATGGAATAACGGCAAAGCCTCTTAAATTCCATATGTAGTATAGGTCTTCCTTCACAGAAGCTCATTTCAATTATTATTAAATCAATTTCCATTCAATTCCAATTTAATATGCTAAATTGGAAAACTTTACTTTTGGAGAATTTCCATTTAAATCTTTAATAAAAGATTTACAAACTCCAAATTATATTCTCACTGTAAATTGAGTTAAAGAACAAATGTCGTTAAAAACACCGTTCACGATAAACCCGATTCACATTTCAATTTATTCCAATTATTAAATATAAATGAAAGATCTAGCAATCTTAATTAAAAGATTTATTCTTTCCTCAACTGGGTTTAAGAACAGTGTTATTTAAGACACCATTCACGACAACCCAAATCCAATTTATTTATTTTAAAAACATTGGATTCTTATTCTAGTTAAAAACTAGTTCATTTGATAAAAATATATTTTTATCTTTTCAAAAATGCTTTCATCAAAAATCTTTCTAAATCATTTATTATGATTTTACATAATTTTTGCATATTTTTAATATTTTTTTATTATCGCTCATACAGTCGATTTCCAATAACGGCCATCGAACTGCACTTACAGCGACCTTTTCTGAAATTGATTTGGACATAATTCCAAATCCAACCGTTAGATTTCAAAACTCTTATATTCATTGGAAAGCTCTTTCGATACGAACCCAATGGTTCCGGTTTTAGAAGAATCTGACGGTCGGATCTTCCGTTACGTCAATTTGAAGTTAGTGGTCGAAATTCGTGAACGGTCGCTGCGCGGCGCGTTCTATTCAGACCATTAAATAAATATATAATATATATTATATATTTCGTCTGTTTCTATTTAAATCGTATTTATAAAATATTTATAAATTCGTTTTAAAACAATTTTAACTTCATTTTCAATTTTAAAGCAAAATTGAATATTCTATATTTTTATCATATTAAAATAATAATATTTTCAAAATATAAGATTTTGAAATCTTTTCTTTTCAATATTCAATATAAAATGATCGATAAACCCGTTCGGGTTAAAAAGGGCGTTTCTACTTATTGCGACTTCATATTTCTATATTTTCTTCTTCACTGAATATTATTTTTAAAATATTTATTATTTTAAAATATTCTTTTATTTTTGAATATTCTTTATATAAGAGATATTCTGAATTGAAATGCGAGTCAATCAATCACCATGTAATTTCAAATACATGGACTTCATCCATTGCATGTATATGACAATAATGATAAATAAATATACAACAAACCATTCACATCCAGAGTGAAATTTATAATGGTGTGAGCGTTAAATTAAATAAATAAATAACGCTCAACACCGACTGTCAATCCAACGACTGACATATAACTAAACAGTGGGACTAGTGTACGTCATCCCAACACCCGTGTGGGGTTTTCAAACAATAGCAGTTCACCTGAATAGATTGTTGGTTAATAAATTTAACCAAATACAATCGGTTTGAATTATTTCTATATAACAAATTTTCATTTGTTTTAAATTATAATAAATATTTATAATTAAATTTCAACAGAAAACATATATTTAGACAAATAATCATTCTTGCCCAACAAGATGACATTCATGATATTAACATAACATTACTAAATAAATGACATTACTATATTATTATGACATTTCCATTTAAATGACATTTCTATTTTAACATGGCATTATTAACCAAAATGACATTTCTATATTTCATAATATGCTTCCTACATAAATGACATGTTTTATTCACAAAATATGTTTCTAACTAAATGACATGTTTTATTTCTAATATAACATGTCTAACATGAATGATACTTTATCCTAATGTAAACATTTCTATCAAAGATGACATCTTATTCTAAGGTAAACATTTTTATCAAAGATGACATTTTATCCTAATGTAAACATTTCTAACAAGATGGCATGTTTATTCTAAATAAACATTTTTAATCAAAATTGGCATTTTTATTATAATTAAACATTTCTAACAAGATGGCATGTTTATTCTAAATAAACATTTTTAATCAAAATTGACATTTTTATTATAATTAAACATTTCTAACAAGATGGCACGTTTATTCTAAATAAACATTTTTAATCAAAATTGACATTTTTTATCTAATTAAACATTTATAACAAGATGGCATGTTTATTCTAAATAAACATTTTTAATCAAAATCTACATTTTTATCTAATTAAACATTTATAACAAAAATGTTTATTTTTACCCAAAATGACAATATATAACAAAAATGTTAATTTTATCTAATATGACAAAAGTGTTAATTTGATCTAATATGACAAAAGTGTTACTTTGATCTAATATGACAAAAGTGTTACTTTGATCTAATATGACAATTTCTGAATAAATGATATACTTATTTTCTAACCAAAAGATGGCAATTAATTTTCTAACCAAAAGATGACATTTATTTTCTAACCAAAATATGACTTTTATTTTCTAACCAAAATGATAATTTCTCTAAGGTGCCATTTTAACATAAATGGTAATTTTATTCTAATGTGCCATTTTAACATAAATGGTAATTTTATTTATAACGCAACATCCTTAACCAAATGTTCTTTTTATTTCTGATACAACCTTTTTACAAAATGATCTTTTTATTTCTAATGGATCACATTTAACAAAATTAACATGTTTATTCTAAATAAACATTTTCAACAAAATTGATAATTTTGTTTGATCTATTTCTATTCAGCAAAAATAATCCATTCGATCAACGTATCAACATGACAACATTCATCAACCCAAATCAAATCACGAATCAACAAATTAAATTTAACTGTGGATTAGCAAAAGCACATTCATAACTAATTAAATTTAATTATAATAATAATAATAGAATTCTCACCATCGGTCTTTATTTTTGAATTTTCTGAACTATTTGAATTTGAAATTCTCCTAAATTCTGATCTGCTCTATTTTGGTTCTGGTCACTTCCATGCTGTAGTGCTCGTCAAGAGGTTTCCAACGGTTTTTGAATCGTTCGATTTTGATCCTGTTTGTAGAAGTTATGACTGTTTAAGTTTTAATTACTTTAATTAAGTAATTAACATTATAATTAATTTTAATAAAATCCTAATTATACCCTTAACCAAATCGGCCGCGTCTTCCTCCTTTTCCATCGTTGAAAACCCGGCTTCAGCAAACCCATCGCTCTCTGACATCCCTCCAAATCGCACGCTACACCAGGAAGTCAGACCAAGATTAGAATGTTCCACCTCGTCGGCCATCCGCAGACACACCAGCGCCCCAAGTATCACTCAATTCGGTGGCCCCCCTTCACCGTAATTCAACCTCGAGCGCAGCACCTTGGAGCACAGAATTCGCCCTCCATACTCGATTAAATCCAATCATAGCCGTTCACAATGGAGATCTCGATCTCCTCTTCATTTTCATATAATTTGTTTCGAATTTTATTTAGAGAATTGAGAGAAAGGATCGAAAATAGTTTGGAGCTTTTCTGCCATTCGTTTTGTAAGAGGCGGCTGTAACAAGTGAGGATTAGGGTTACGTACAGTATATCGTATTTATACGTGTATTTCCCTTTTTATTTTAATTTATTTAATTCATTTTAAATCGAAAAATACCCTTTAGCTCATACGAACTCCAATTCAAACCGAACGAGTGTCGTCCCTAGCTAAATACCCCCATCCCGGACACAATGGAATATGTTTCGTAACCCAATTCGGCTGTTACGATATGTTTTTCTTTAAATTAAAATATAATTCAATATATATTAAATTTAAACGTACATTTTAAATTACCGGGGCCACATACTGACTCTAAAAATTACAGAAAAATTATTTCTAGTTATGTTTTGACGATACGGTCCTAACAAAACTAATTTCGTCGAATTCTGAGACCGTTTGAAAAATGGCCATTTTCAAGTCGATTAAATTTAACTGAAATTGATCAAACACGTTTTCTTTTGCCGTGCTCACATATTCATTCTAAAAATTAAGAAAATTGAAACCTAGCAATAATTTGACATTCCGGTCCCAACAAAAGTGGTTTCGTCGAAAACCGAGGTCGTTTGCAAAATGGCTATTTTTAAGGGCTATATATTATATTAAAATATATATAAATTCTATAGCGACTTTTCTAAATATTAAACTGGGCATAACTTATAATTTCTAAAGTGAAATTTCAATTTTTCATATTCGTTAGAAAGATATGATTAAACAGATTTAAATATTTCTGGTTTCGTTCAATTCTAACTCAAAATAAATCCTGTTCATTCAGTTAAAGTTTGAATTCAAATTTTCGAACTGCAGTGCTGTTTTAAACTCCTTTTATAATTAAATTAAATTTATTCGTTCTAACTTCAATTAAAATAAATTTTTAGTCGTTATTATTTAAAATAAATAATTTTAAATATTCAAAATCCATAAAAATTTCTAAAATAAAAATTTTAAATTGGCCCCAAAATTCCGGGTTTTTACAAATCCGACTGGATTCCTTAACATTTATTTTACTGTTTTTCATATATTGTGATATATGATGTGATATATAATCTGTTGTTGATTATGTGTGTTAGAATGATATTGATCATTGTTATTTGGTATTTTAAATACCATAAGAAATACGTGAATGTAAAAAAGGGAATTTTCAAAGTATATTGAAAATAAAATATTTATAAAATCGAAGGATTTTATAAATGGAATATTTATTTGGAAAAATAAATAGAATTAATAAAGGAATATTTATTTAGGAAATAAATAGAATAGAAAAATAAATATTTGTCAAATAAATAGAATAGAAAAGGAAATATTATTGGAAAATAATTAGAATAGTATAAAAAGAGAATTTTATATTTGAAAGGTTTAGACCTGTGCTTCACACACGGGTATAACATGATATGGATTTGAAGTAAGGATTTTAAATAGAATCTGTTCTAACTGATAGATTGAAAAGATTAATTTGTAAATAATATTTTATAAATTAAATAAAAACGTTTATCATTGGATAAATAGAATATATAAGTCAGGACTTATATAGAGAAGTAAGAATCGATTTCAACATCGATATTTGAAACAGAATATGGACGTAGAGTTAATCAAAGGAGTTAATCAAGATGTGTTAATCAAAGTGTGTTAATCAAAATGTGTTAATCAAAATGTGTTAATCAAAATGAGTTAGAGTAGTTAATCGAATCGAGTTGAGTCAAGTTAGTTAGTCGAATCGAGTTAAGTCAAGTTAGTAAATCGAGTCGGGTTAGTCGAGTAAATCGAATATGGTTAATCGAGTCGAGTAGTCGAGTTAATCGAGTATGGCTTGTCGAGTCGAGTTATTTAATCAAGTATAGTTAGTCGAGTCGAGTTAGTCGAATATAGTAAATCGAATTAGGGTTAATTAAAAATAGAGTTATTAATTTAGAGTTGATCGAATTTAGTTATTCGAGTTAGAGTTAAAACAGACATAGTTATTCAGGATGAGTTGCCATTTAGCACGACTGCTATCGTAATTCGCAGGTCTGCAGATAGCCTACGGCGGAGAATCAGGCGTAACAATTATGATCACTGCGATCTAGAGTTAAGTGAATGGAGTTAATCGAATAATAGTTATTCGAGTAAGAGTTAAAGAAATAGATTTAAGCAAAATTAGAAATTGGCTAGAGATTAGTTAAGTTGAATAGTTTTCTGAGTAACGATCTGATGTTGGTTTCGGCCTTCGGGATTGATACTTAGAGAATTATTCTCTTACTAGTTTACAGTTAGGGACTAATAGTTGTGGAATTGTAGTGATGCGTAAATAAGCTATGGAAATGTTTTCCAATGTTAATAACGTATATTTTCTAAATATAGAAAATAAGGAAATATGAATATATATATATATATATGGTTGATGATTGGATCGATAATTCCATTTGGAAATAAGATCGTTGTGTGTACACAGACATTTTTCATTTGATAGTTAAATCACCGACTATCAAAGTTTTGACCATTTTAACGTTGTTAATATGGAGAGACCAGTTGGATGCTTATCCGAAGAACCACCCCGTATTGGCATAAGCGTTGCGAATCAAGTATGCTGAATATATTGAAGACGGAGTAAAGTGCAAGGGCTGTTGTATAAATCTTAGATAACGATTGCCTAAGATGGATGTACTGAATAGTGCCTTCGGTTTGTCCAGTCCCAGGACAACTTATAAGGAAGAAGGTCTGACAGAGTATATCTAATAGATCACGTAACTCTTCAAACGTATTCACGTTTGGTGGCAGAGGAAATCGTTTCTCTTAGCTGTATACCCGTGTTATTTTTGGATAAATCAATTTGTGATTTGAAGGGTATGACGATGTGGCATTCAAAAGTGAATGAAGATGTGGCATGTGAAAGATAAGCGTAGCTTCTAGCCTCATAACCGGAAAATGACAAAAATCGGGCAGGCAGCATGGCTAAGTCGGTCGCTCCGAAGTAGGGTGTATGATCACCTATCTAGAGAATATTCATTTGCTTCTTTAGTCTATCAATGTTGCCCCTTATCGGGAAACGGTTGCGGATCCCAACCGTTGGTGATATACATTCGATACACTCAAGCGAAATGAGTGGTCGGTCATGTGTGGCTGAGTTGCAAGATGTTCTTGTGAACTCGGTGTATTCTCCTCTAGAGATAGACCAGCGGCAGGTGGTCCCGTACCTTGTCATAGTTGGAATGCATCATCCAATACGCACCCGCGGTTTTGATTGTATACTATGTATGTGGAACGTGAGATGAAAGCGTTCTGCTAGATTGATATCTATTTGTATTTAGATATTATTATAATATCAGAATGATATTGCTTTTCAAAGATGTTTGGATTCTCATAAGGGAAAAACCCGTTCCGTATTTACGACGTGGTCTTATGAGATATCATATACCTGTTCAAACAGTTGTAGATGTTTACTCACACCAGTCCCATGACTGACCCAGAGTTTATTTTGTTTTGTTTTCCTTAAACTCTTGGGTGCCTAAATTTGTACGGACAGTCAAGTAGTCAGTATTTACAGATATACTTGGAGAGCTTGGAGCAGGAGGCTTCAAGATTTTATAGCTATTGTTTTTCCGCTGTGTTGTAAGTGTTGTACTCTGATAAAGTGCTATTGTACATATTTTTTTTATTTCAAAGTTATGTTATATTTTATTCGTTCCGCTGTGAGATTCGTGTTTACTCTGATGAAGTAAGTTCTTCTTCTTCTATTCTAAGTTTCTATCTTATCTATCCTCACCCTCTATTTTCTTTCATTAACTATTCGGTATTTCCGATGCTTGAATAGTCGACATTGAGTTTATGTCAGTTACTCAGGATCGCGAAAACCCGGGTCGTTACAAGATGCTTCTTTGATAAAAGTATTTGTTATCAAAATTGATATTGGAAATTTGTTTGATTTATTTGTGGATATCATTTCAAAGTCTACCTTGAATATCATTTTGAACTTTGATGTGATATTATCCCGATGAAGTTAATTGATGATAAACTTGAAATTCCTTAAAACACGATTACTTTTTGGTACATTTGAAGGGTACAACAACAAGAAGATTATTTATTTACTTGATAATTAGACACTGGCCGCAATTACATATAAAAAAAGAAGAAGAAGAGGTCCTATAATCTACCCCAAATTGAGCATGGGAAGGAGACAAGCTTGCGGGATTGATAAAATGTTGATCACAAATTGAGAAGTTCCAATCATATAATATCCAGGTATGTCTAAAACTCTTAATTCCGATTTATGGAATTGTTTTGAAGTATACTTTCAAGAAAAATGCCCTGTATATATAGAGTTCCCTTCATGGAATATTTGGCATTCTTTTGGTTAATTACTGCATAGAATTTCGAGGATGAAATTATTTTTAAGGAGGGAAGAATGTAACAACCTGAAACTTCAGGCATTAAATATTTAAATATCGAGGTTATTTAAATATTTAAGTCTTGGATTTAATATTATAAAAAAGGTTTTATAACCTTTGATAAATCCCTTTATAAATAATAATTAATGAGGAGAAAACATGTTGTTGAATTTTTGTTGACAAAGATAAGTAGTTCGAAGAAATATCGGTAATGTGACCGAAAACAATTTTATCGATAAACGATGTTTTACTTGTTGAAAGTTGTTAGAACATCATGTGCATGTAGTAACAATAGACGAACAATGTATGTACATACCATATAAATAAAATACAAATGGTATATGTATATATATTCTAGAATATGAAAAATGTCTTAAAACGATTAGGATACGTGCTATCAAATGAACAGTACACATGTCTTAAGATAAAATAAGATAAAAAAACATAAATATATTAGGTGTCCATGTGTAGAAACATCTAAAGACACCTAAGGAGGAACGTGTCTACATACTAAAGCTTGCATGAAGATAAGGTGGACAAGTGTCCAAAACCAAATTACTCAACTAGCCTTAAGAAATGCTATATAAATGATGAAAATGTCCGTGCATTCAAAAAACAACATGATAAGATAAAGTGGAGAAGATTAGAGAAGCCATGAAATAAGTACAAGTTCAATCTACAATTCTAAGGTGAGAAAAACTATTTAAGCTCATGTATTCATTTCATATTTTGAAGAAAAGTTGTGAAATTTAAGAATGAATGATTGGTCTTGAACCCCTGAAAATGACGTTCGGTATTTTGGCCATAACTTTTGCAATTCTTGATGAAATTTTGATTTTTTTACAATCTGGAAAGCTAACTCAAAAGCCTACAACTTTTACTTCGGCCACTTTTTCTAAGTCGATCGTTTGTGTACCTGAAAACTGGATGCAAAGTCAGGTGAAAAATTGCTCGAAATGGACATGTTAAAAATGCCTCATGATGTTGAATTATGTATATTAAATTGATAAATGATTTTGAGGTTTCCTTTTCATGATAATTAAGTAGACTAAGAAAGTTTCTTACTGTAGAAAATTTGGAGTCAAAAACTATATTTATCATAGAGAAATAGAATAAAATATTTTGCCGAAAAACTGGTCAAAAAACAGAATTTCAGAATTTTTCGTAGCTTTCTAAAACGCTCTCTTTTCTCTGAATTATATATGAAGCACATTACCAAGGCCAAAACTTTTCATAGCATTTCAGAAAAGCTGTCTTTTCTCTGAATTATTTATCAAGTACTTTAACAAGTCTAGAAGTTTTCACAGCATGCCAGAAACGCTGTAATATATGTTTTGAGTCTTATAAACTACACAGAACTTTTCACAGCGCCCCTAAAACGCTGTAATAGTTGTATTGAGTCGAAATGCGTTACTTTGACAAATGTTTTATGTAAAACAATATTTTCAAGTATTCCTTTTCTTGATGATTAGTTTGGAGTTGTAATCTATTTTATCACAAATGAGTTTTTTTTATATTTAAAATAGAACATGTTTATCTTTTGAAAGGAAGTTGTACAAGAGATATATAGATCAATATCTTTCAAAATGAGTATTTGTAGGGAGTTTTACCCTTACTTGATATAAAGAGTATTTTTGGAAGTAAATATTGATTTTAAATGTTTTGTGTAAAGAAGAACTACTTTGGCTTAATCATATATCTAATTGCTTACCTAATTAAATAAAGGTACGTAGGCAGTCACAAGTGGTAGTGATGCAGCTCCTATATTTTTTTTTTTATTATTTCTTATTACATCTTGTGTTGATGCATCTTTCATGTTTAATTTTTTTTAAGCCATACTGACATATTTATCGAGAATGCAGGAATGAATATCGATGTCCATCTCACCAGAGTTGCATAAAAGTAGATTTATGGTGATTGTGTTTAATTTGTATTTAAGCACAACCTGTGAATTAAATGAATATTCTGATAAATGTTATTTATTAAAACTATATACAATGCATTTAGTGATGTTGTACATATTTATAAAATATGATGGTATTTGTCATTGTTTGTTTTTGAACGGAAGGATTTTCGATAAATTTTGACTGGTTGGAATTTACGGGGAGCTACACTTCCGCATGAGAGTCATAACGGAGTTCCAGGCCACCCGAATAATGAACGACTTCCCATTCCAATTGAAACCACGACCATCACTGTCGAAGGAAGCCTTAACCGATTGCAACCGTGACCACATATATTTTGTTAATACACAATAAATTAAAAGAAATATAGCGTGACCACTATAATATAACATAAAGGTAAATCTGGACTTTAAATTCACACGTTTAAAAATAATGTTATTTCTTTACGTATAATCCCAAACTCGATCAATTAATTTATTAAAACTTTCATTTTTCAAATTAACATAAATGGATGTTTTTTGTTAATAACTTACTGATCACAATTAACATATAATTCTTTTTAAATTGAAATATTCCAATCAAGTTAATACAATTGATGTCAATACAAAATTCAAAATAAACCTAAATCATGCATCTTTCTTATTATTTAAGCATTTAATAGATTCAACATTAAATTAAATTAATATATAAGACAAGTTAAATTGCAGCTATCTATTTAGTAAATGTAATAGTCAATCATAAGATTGATATGTACAAAATTTTAATTTTATTAAAATTTTAAATTTGCAATATAATCACTCCTTCATACCTACTACTGCTATTTTAAGGCAATACAACTTTGTCAAAATTCAAATTTTTATATAAGTTTTTATAAGTTACAATTTATATTCTAACATATGTTATCATCTTCTATTTTATTAAAATTTATTATGTAAGAGTTCATTTCAAATCATAAATTTATATTTTTAAACAATTTTATTTAAAATTCGACATAATTTAATATTTTAAAATTGGTTGAAATTATTGTTCATTACAATTTCCTTCACTCAAAATCCTCAAAAAGGGGCATGACGACCGCCCACAACCCCTGCACTTAATAAAAGGAATGATGCGCTGAAAGACGTGCCAGACAGCTGTGGACGATCATCAGAGTAGGTAAACACAAACATCGGACGCTGTCGTAGAACGCACAGCCCAAGGATAAAATATATTAGAAAATATACAATAGGTAATAATAGTGAAGCATCATATAACAAACTTTTGAAAATTTCACAACCTCTTGAAAGATTATCCAAACATCATAGGAAATATCAAAGTATGTACATAAAGCCTCACTACAACACTCATAGAGCAACTCAAACAGCGGAAACAGAAATACTAAATAGTAATAAAACTGGTACGTAAGCCTGTAGCTCGCCTCCGAACTGTGACATCGTCCTCACTAAGCTATCACCTGTCACCTACTCTTCCCATCCACAACCGGACGACAGGCCAAGGTAATAAGTGGGAAACATAAAACCTTGAGTCAGACAATAGTCTTAGTGAGTGATAAAACAGCTAACAAACATCAACAATAAAGTATATGAGAATGGATAGATAAACATACTAATCTACCCACAACACCAGAGAAGAACTCAACCCGATCTTCCCCACATCGGACAGTGATAGCCTTTACATCAAACACTTCAACCATTCATTCATGGAAACACGAACAACTATTCATTCATGGAAATCAGAAGCAAACACCACTAGCACTCATACCATCCATATTATATGTATCTCACGTAAACCATCCTAATCGAATTCAACATCCCTCAAGCAAAAGCCCCAGATGCCTAAACCAATATCAGACAAGCACCCAAGAAACATCTCCTTCGTCCTTGGATAATTTACGTAAGACGATACAAACAAGATAACTAATCAACCATGACAGACTCTGACTATCACTGCTAATCCTGCTTCGAAACCATTGTTAATCGTATGATGACCAACTTTGTCATATATCAAGGGCTAATGGTAACTCCAGTTCTAGCATAAACTCCACACGCCTTTCAACAACACGTATGTTTGTCCAACCTTGACAACTAGGCCTTTCAACGATACCCAAGGTACTCGACTAGCAACCTTCCATTCTTTTGGGTGCCCCCATTGTACCTCTGCTTTGAGCCTGCTAGAACTTACGACAATGATAACTTCTCAGCCTTCACATCTCTAGTCATCCAATCCGACAACTTTCTATAGCCAAGCAACCTTCTCGAGCAACCATTATCCACCAACTCACAACCTTTGAGTTGCCACCTCATTCGTTGTTCTACACCAATCAACGAACACATACAACACTTCAAATATTCCCACTTGAATTTACTTCGAAGTCACAACATCACCGAGCCAAATTATATTTTTTTTCAAGGCCCTTTTGTTCAAATCTGGATTGTACCCGAAAAATATATTTTTCAGAAATGACCGACCTGACCAAAGGAGCACCAATCGGCCCAACCACGAAAGCACCGATCGGCCCAACCACGAGAGCAACGATCGACCCAACCACAAGAGCACCGATCGGTCCAATACACAAGAGCACCGATCGGTCCAACCACAAGAGCACCGACCGGTCCAACCATAAGAGCACCAATCAGTCCAATACACAAGCCGATCAACCCTACCTTTGCACGATCGACCAACTTGCTGACCGACCACCCCTGGCTTGTTTTCAAGGTTTTTACAGAATCCCTATCTACAACAATTTTCACTTCGGGTTCCGGCGAACGAATAATCATTAAGTCCTCCTCTTTTCGGACAACACATACAAAGAGACCCCCCAACAGTCAAGTTTTTAGTGAACCTATGAAAGATAGATGAAAGATAGATAGTTTTTTATAATAATAATTTTTTTTATAATAATAATTAGTTACCTTCTTTCCCCATCTCCCATTCAGCTATTTATTTTAGTTATTCACTAGAGCAATTATGATATTGAAGTCGATTTGGGCCAAGTGCTCGGATCTATTATGACATAACGATTAGGTGCCTAACAGACTCTTTTGGCGGAAAATCTTTTCTCGGCGTAATGAAAACACTATTTTTTCTGCAACCTAATCTAATTTATTTCTATCTAAATATTCCAAGATAAGATTTCCGACCGATCGTGCAGACCATGACCGACCGACCACCTGGAACATAACCGATCCGAACTGTTCCATCTCCAATCCATCACAATTTCCTCTCGAAATTCGATCAAAACTTCGCCAACGAAAATATCGACTAGTCCGATTCATCCAACTCATCAATTACAAGCATAAGCGTGTTATGAAATCACCAACAACATGAAACGACGATTTTCATCACAAATTATATAAAATTCCCAAAATCGTGATAAATGAACATATGAACAGGATCTAACTTGCATAAACATATGAAATAGCATAGAAGTTACCGTTTTTAAGTTACTAAATTAGATCCTATGGTGATTCATATGAAATTAAACTTACCATGATGTAGATCTAAGGAAAGCGACTTGAACTTGATGAAATTATGCGCATACAACTCATTTACTTGATTGAATCCGCATGAGAAATGCATATCACTCACCAATTCTTCAAATCAAAGAAAAGACGGTGAAAATAAATTCCAGTCAATGAAGAACTTGATCCAAATCCTTCGATTCGATGAACTCTCACTTCAAATGATGTAGATCTAGCTTCTAATTGTGTAGATCTTGGATTCCCTTCCTTAGATCTCGATTTTAATGGTGGAAAGGCATTAGAGGAAGGAGGCATACAAGGCCACCAAATAATAGAATGGAGAAAGTAAACAATTCTCCATACCTCTCGCCCTCTATTTATAGCTTTCCACCAGCCTACTAATGGGCCTCCCCAAATCAGCGCATTATGGTTTACCAAACCTGGACAACCAACTGAAAAACATTAGAACAACAATTCCACCCAAACCGCTGAGCCAAATCTTTAATGTGACCACTCTACGAAAAGAGAAACATCATTTCCTTTCCAATGGAACATGTTTCAGCACCTGATTCGTTTGAAGTCAAAAGTTATGCCCTGTACAAGACAGACAGGAGAAAAATGGTCACAAACAAAATTGGTAAAAATTATGGACATGTCTCACATCCCCATAAGCAACATATTAAAATATGAGAACGATCCAACCCTCGGGGAATAAAAGAAAAATATTTTACGATCCTTCGATACGTAAAATGCGGGCTGTTACATTTCCGCCCTTAGGAATTTCTCCCTCGAAATTCCATCAAACACAAGCAACCACAAAAATTTCGCATGCCTATCACTCGTGTGCAGCCAATCCTATCATCCTAACTATCAGCCATCAGACCATGCATCCATAGCCCTATCCTAGCACGCAGAATTCTAAAAACAACCATAGCACAAGTTACAATGATGCAAGGTGATACAATACTAACGGGTCATACTGACGAAAAGTTCTAGATGGGTCGCCTTCATGCTCTCTTCCATCTCCCATGTGCAATCGTCGCCATCCTCACTCCATTGTACCTTGACTAGTTTAACCGTCTTCCTTTTAAGTTGTTTCGTGTCATTCCCCACAACATGAAGCAGCTTACGAGGTCTCGCAATTATGGGCTCGACTTCTAAGTCTTCATACTGATCTGGAGATACCACCACACTCGAATCATGCACGAACTTCCGTAGAAATGACACATGGAACACATTATGCACACTCGACATCTTCTCGAGTAACTCCAATCTATGTGCGAGTTTTCCAATTTGCTCGATTATCGGAAATGGTCCTACGAACCTTGGAGCTAACTTTCCTTTGTTTCTGAATCGAACCACATGCTTTAATGGTGAAATTTTCACGAAAACCATGTCGTTCACATCGAATTCCAAATCCTTTCGACGCTTGCCCGCATAACTCTTTTGACAATTTTGGGTCGCCTTCATTCGTTGCCGAACGGTCTCGATGCAATCTGATGTCTCCCTGATCATCCCTGGCCCAAGTACCAACTTATCTCCAGTTTCTAACCAACATGCTGGAGAATTGCACGACCTCCCATACAACGCCTCGTATGGTGCCATCCCAATGCTAGACTGGTAGCTATTATTATATGCAAACTCAACAAGATGTAGATGGTCTTCCCACGATTCCCCAAAATCCAACACACAAGCTCTTAGGAGATCTTCCAAAACTCGATTAACCCTCTCGGTTTTACCATCAGTTTGGGGATGATAAGCCGTACTCAAACACAACTCGGTTCCCAAAGCTTCTTGTAGACTCTTCAAAAATCCACTCGTGAATAATGGATCTCGATCACTCACTATACTATGTGGTATACCATGGAATCAAACAATCCATTTTATATAAAGTTCGGCCAACTTAGACGTTGTCCTAGTCGATTTGACCAGAATGAATCTTGCACTTTTGGTCAAACGATCCATGATGACCCAAATTCCTTCATTTTCTGCCCTGGTTCTAGATAGTCCATCGATATCTGCTCCCACTTCCATGTAGGAACTTCCAATGGCTGAAGCAAACCACTCGACATCTTCTGTTCAGCTTTCACCAACTAACAGTTCATGCACTTGGAAATGAACTTTCCAATATCTCTTTTCATCCCCGTCCAGTAGTAGACTCGCTTCATGTCCTGATACATCTTATTACCACCGGGATGATTTGTCAACTTCGAGTGACGACATTCTCTCAGAACCTCATCTCTCAATCTGTCGATATCAAGAACAACTAATCGCCCTTGCTTTAGAAGCCAACCTTCTCGATCGACTTCGAACTATTTAGTTTCTAGTTCCAGCTTCTGGATTAACTCGACAAGCTTCACATCTCGCTTTTGGCTCTTGCCAATCCTTTCAATAAGCACTACACCAGAAACAGCTTTTCACAGCGTTTGAAAAACACTGTAAAAAGATACAATAGCGTTATTAAAAACGTTGTATAACGACATGCTGTCATTGATGCACTATTTCCAACAGCATAAAATAAACGCTGTAAATAAATCTTTTATACAGCGTTGAATTTTTGCTGTAAGTTTTTATTATACATCGTTTATAATTTGCTGTTTTAAATTTAAGACAGCGTTTATAAGTTGCTGTGAGAACATTGTCCAGGATCTTTTTAATGTTATCACAGCGGTTATTATACGCTTTATATAACTTTTCAACAGCTTGTTGTAAACGCTGTTATTACGTTTTCTTCAGCATTTATTAAACGCTGTCATTTAACAATAAATTTAGTTTTTCAACACACCAACAGCATGTCTTAAACGTTGTCATATTAACATGAAATTTTTTTCAACACACCAACAACATGTCTCAAACGCTGTCGTTTAAAACACAATGTGTCACCTCAGTATTCGTATGCCATTAATCTACCTGCCTCTAATTTTATTTCAATTTATTAATATACAAAACATATACAAATCAATCTAAAAACAATAAAATAAAAGCATAACAACGATCATTTTCATAAAATATGTCACTACAATATCCATTGACAAAGTTCACTCACAAACCACGATGAAATTTATAAACCGTCTTCATACAACATTAGACAGAAACACAACATGTACAGTCTTTGCATCAAATATTAATGACAAAACATGCAAACAAAAACTTTTCATATACTAACTAGGCCGAACCTCCAAAAATCAAAAGAGTATCTTGTCCATTTGTTGCATCTAAAAACTTCCATCTACCTGTAACAATGAAATTTAAAAGTGATGAAAAACACATTTGAAATGATGAAAGACATATGTTCTCCAAATAAAGAGAAATAGCATGATATAAAACATTGAAAGTGACGAGCAGAACCATCTACCTGTAACAATGTTGCTTGTCATTTCTGTCACTTGAAAGTGACGAGCAGAACCATTTACATTATTATATATATATATAATAAAGAAGCAGCTAACTATTTCATTATATTTGCCTACAATCTACCAGGTTTCAATTCTAACAATAACATGCAAAATTTATTTGGGTGTTTCCTTTGGTCATTACATCCAAGACTTCATGAGTAGTAGTATTAGTTTTCCGCGAGACAGCAGCAACTTTAGTTCCACTAAATATGTTATCTTATCTTGAAAGCTCGCATGCATGATTCACAGTTTCCACAGTCAATTTTAAATCGGTTTCTAAACTGAGTGGTGATGAAATATTGAATAAACAACTAAGAAAAACAAAACAGGATACACGACATGGTCAGCGAAGAGATGATAAACATATGCAACGAGCAATGAAGAGTAGTGCATGTTCAACGTAAGGCACAAATGCAAAAGAAAATTGAATTATGCGGGTTGTTTCCATAGCATCATTTTTATTCAGATAAAGGAAATACATATAGAACATCATTTCCTAGCCGATCCAAAATACTATGACATAAGCAACTGATTATATGGACTGAAATACTTTGTCTATTACTGTTTAATATGGTCATAATGATAGTTTATGTCCACCACTTTTAGGGATAAAAATCATGAGACTTCAACAACAGTGTGATAGACTTTATTTTTTTGATACACATAAAAGCAAGTTTCAACGTCTAATACTCACTTGTGTGAGCACATTCCCAGTGACAGGGGAAAAAGGCGAAAGTCCCATTTTCATGTAAGCTACAAAAAGCCAATTCTAGGGGATAAGGACGAAAGTCCTGATTCATGCAAGCTACAAAAGGACGAAAGTCAAACAAGAAATGCAAATGATGTATAAAACAAAATTAGTGTATGAAATACTATTCATATAGAATGATATTGCACATAAGTCCAAACTAATGTGGACAATTGCTCCCTTTGGAAATGAAGGATGATTGTTTAAAGTTCTTATACAAAAAAGAAGGTATGACTTGGCTACAGAGGACGCATGAAATTGTTTTTATTTATTTTCTGAAGGAAGAATAGGCGAAAGTAACAAATATGATGCATGCTGTATGGCAAAAGAAAATGGAAAACTAAAATAAACTATTGCAGGCGGCAACAAAACAGAATAAGGCAAGCATGATGCACAGAAAGTATAAAACTTTCACCACAACAAGGATCAAGACACAAGTACAAATGTTGAACTAGAGTGCTTACAGCAAATATGCAGTGCAAGCATGCACTGCTGGGAATAAAAGGAGACAACATTGATGATATGCATGCACAACATTAAAAAAATGAACCAGAAGACATTATAAGAGTAGAAGACAACATTGATGAAGAATTAACAGTTAGTGAAGAGGAGGACAAAGAGAGCATGCTGGCCAGGACACTTCTGGAATTGCCAGCCGATGAAGAATTAGCAGTTAGTTTACCGGAACTAAAGTTGCTACTGTTTCGAGGAAAACTAATTGGTAGCGGTCATTTTTCTGATGTTAAGCTTAGCCAGTTTTATTTTTAACCGGCTAAACCAGCAATCTTCTGGATATCAATAATCCATTCTACATTGTACGTGCATTTGTTTAATTTTATAGACAAAGCCTTAAAGTTGGACCTGATATGCAGAACAGGTTAAATACTGAATCTAAATTACATTGAATTTAATTTCTCTTTTTGTCATGAATCACTGCAAGAAATTGCGTGCCTGTAGTTTGCTTTACTTCCTTTGCCCTTCTTTCTTTTTCCCCATTCATCTTTCTTGAATTATATGTAAGAGACGTCGGGGCAGTTCAGATTGTTCAGTTGCTAAACTTAATCTGGATAGCCAGATGGTTTACTATCATCTTGGTTTGTCATAAACTTAATATGATTCTGCTGCTTAAACAAATACTTTCTCTAGGCGATAATTAGTAAACAGCTGCTCGAGTCCTGCTTGAGTCTTACATGGTGTCTATAATATTCTTAGCTAACATCGAAGATTTTTTTTTTACCACCGGTAATGCAAATATAAATTTATATTATTGTTATTAATTAATATTATTATTCATATACATTATATTGTTGCCTGTTGCAAAAATGCATTCGTTCACAGGGAGCAACTGTCCCTCTTGTTTATAAGTTAGTTGTGACTTGGTAGTTAAATTTTGTATCATTAAGCATATGGATCCAAAGCATTACTAATATCTGAAAATTTAAATCCCTAACAAATATGTCTAGTTTCGTCTTTTTTTAAAAATTGTGCTTTCCCTGTAAGCATCTTGATATCTGGATTTTTGCCCAGTAAGTATCTTGGGGTGGCTAAGAATCAATCATTGCATCTCTTATTTTATTCGGCAGACCAGATTAGGCACCTTTATTTATTCTCCCCCCACCCCCCCTTCCCCCCCTTTTTTTAAAATTTGTATGTCTGGATTAAATTTGTATGTCAATTTTCAGTTACTGAATATTGTATTTCTTCAAAACTTGAGGTGTTGCTTCTTCTACGTCTGTATTTAAGCTTACAGTTGTAATTTTGAGCGTAACCCAAGTAGTAGTTTCCATCAAAGACGTTCTTTGTGAAATGAAAAAAGTCAAATCATCGACCTCCAAAATCACCTCCAACGACACCGGCATGGATACCCAGAAGATTGCTGGTTTAGCCGGTTAAAAATAAAACTGGCTAAGTTTAACATCGGAAAAATGACCGCTACCAATTAGTTGGCTGTAACAGTTTTTCTACAAATTGTATGTGCTTGATAAACGTTCTTTCTTACAAATTGTATGTGCATCCTATGTCTGGCTAGCAAACGCTTTTGATTTAGACGTGAACTTTCAAGGTGCTACAACTGCAATCCGCAGTTAAAAGCAATGACAATCGAGGGAGAAAACGCTTTTGATTTGGTTATCAGTAAATTGTATGAGTGGGATAAGCCAGGGTCAAAGCAGCACAATTTTGTCAAACTAATACGAGTAAATATAATCTACAGAGTAAAGAAATTAGAATGCAGTAACACAAATCTCAAGTGCATACCTTTTCAGTCTAATCTTGGAATTTCTTCAGAGTCTCTACACTAGATGGAGCCAAAACTCGCTCAACTGATTGATCTGCATGGAAATAATACATGCATATTAAATCTAACGAAATACGCTTTTCAGTCAAATAAGAGTAGACTCTGTTGTGCTGGATTATCCAAGAGGGGATTTTATGGCATCGCTGAAGATGCAATTAACATTGCTAATGACATCAGTAAAAAGCGCCCAGCAAGTCTACTTGTATAATAATTAATTATCACATTAGCCTACATATGTCATCAAATAGTAAAGATGCTTAGCCTTATATCTGAAAAAAGGACAACACGCTGCATTCTTGTGTTGAACTTCAGAGTTACAGAAATAAACAGAGTATTGAATTTAATAGCAGAATGATTAGTTGAACTGAAAAATTAATCTAGCAGTGTATAAGCTTATTTACTTTTTGTTTAGAGAGGTAAATGAATTTACGTATTTCATCAGAAATATATATTGTAACAACCCGTATTTTCAATAACCTGTTATAACATAAATTGAGGCAGAATTTAATTATAAAATGTGAATCAATGGAAACGGGCTATGCCATTGCGTTCGTCTCGGAAAAATACGCGAAATAGAGTCCGAGTTTTCGAAAATCGGAGTCCGTATGACCCAGTTAAAGCCCATTGAAGTTTGCAGAAAATTCTTAAGTAAAAACAGATTTAAATTTTAAATTTAAAACAGGGGTTAGGGCAAACTGGGCAGGCGGGAAAAATTCCCGCCCAGGACCCCATGTCGACAGGCCTGTCGACAAGGGTCTAGGCATGTCGACTGCCCTGTCGACACGGGGTGCACGGGCTGCTTAGCCTGGTGCACCATTTCTGATTAGGGTTGGTCTTGTGGCTTGTTTCTAGAGAGTTCCGGGACCTGATGGACCTAATTGAATCTAGGGTTAATCCTATGGTCCAAATCACTACCCTAATCTATAAATAAGACCCTAACCTACCCTAAATCATTCATTATTCATCCTAGTAACTAAACTATGGCAAAATCAAAACTCTCATGGCCTCCACCCTCTTCATACAATTCCTAAATTAATTCCTAAGTGATTTTCCATGCATACAAGCATATTTAGGCTTGTATGATCCTCCTTAGCTTGCATTAAAGGCTTGTTTTTCTATTGGCATCATAAAGGAGGAGTCTTGAACAAGTTTGCTTGCATTTGGGGGTTTTAATTAGTTGCATAAGGGGTTTCTTGCATTTGTTATACTCATTTGAGTCCGCATAAGCATTGTAAGCCCTCTTACCTTCATTTTAGAAACTCTAAAGTTAATATGTGATGAGAGTTGGGATCTTTGCAAGTTCGATTAGTTATGTATGTTTATGCATGTTCACTATGCCATGTTTTGCAAGTTAAATGAGTTATGCATGTTTATGCAAGTTCACCAAGCCATGATTTGCAAGTTAAATGTGTTATGCATGTTTATGCGAGTCCACTAAGCCATGATTTGCAAGTTAAATGAGTCATGCATGTTTATGCAAGTTCATTATGCCATGTTATGCATGTTTAATAAGTTATGCATGCTTATGCAAGTTTAAAATGACAAGTTGTGCATGTTTTGACAAGTTGTGCATGCTTATGCAAGTTTAAAATGACTAGTTGTGCATGTTGACAAGTTATGCATGCTTATGCAAGTTTAAAATGACAAGTTGTGCATGTTTTGACAAGTTGTGCATGCTTATGCAAGTTTAAAATGACTAGTTGTGCATGTTGACAAGTTATGCATGCTTATGCAAGTTTAAAATGACAAGTTGTGCATGTTTTGACAAGTTGTGCATGCTTATGCAAGTTTAAAATGACAAGTTGTGCATGTTTGACAAGTTATGCATGATTATGGTAATATGCAAGTTCACTATGCTAAGTTATGCAAGTTTAACATATTATGCATGTTTATGGTAATATGCAAGTTCACTATGCTAAGTTGTGCAAGCCTAACATGTTATGCATGATTGTTGTGCAAGTTTATCATGTATGTTATGCCAAGTTCCCTCTTCCTATTCTTTATGCGTTATTACGAATATGTAAGCGATAGAACGACGTTGGGGGTTTTGGGGTAAACTTAAAATACATGAAAATATAAGATTGGGAATTTACCTAATAAGTTAGGTCTACCCCTTGGGAATTTACCTATTAAGTTAGGTCTACCCAAGTATTTGTTGACTTGTGATTATGTTTTGAAATAAAGTGGACATGACACTTAGAAAACATAAGTGTGGCCAACTCGAGGTTGGGTGAGTTTGTAGCGTAATTCTACCCGGAACCGACCGGCTTAACTAGTGGCTACAAACAATAGGACCCAATGTGAGAAGTTGGTCATGGGGTGCCAAGACCCGAGGTTAGACCAAGTTGTGGTGTAAAGCTACCCGGACCCGCCCGGCTTAACTAGTAACCGCAACAAAGTCTAATGTGAGAGGTCAAGGTGCATTAAATTAATTAATGCCTCATGATTAGGGTTAAGTCAGGGTCCACTAATACTTAACCAATTTGGGGATTCGAGGGATTGGAATGTGGTTAAGTTGTGAACCGTTGGTTACACTTAACTAGTTTAATCCATTTGGGAGTTAGAGGGATTGAAATGAGGTTAAGCCACACTTAACCAGTTTAATCCAGGATTAGTGAAGGGTTAAATCACACTTAACCCTCTTAGGAAACCCTAGCAGCGGGTCTGTTCCGGCAGTAATCCCAGTTTGGTATCATCACAACCCTAGAGACTAGGCTAGGGCGGGGCACGATTACTGGACGCATATAAGCGACCAAAGAGGAGGCCGAGTGGTACAGCGATGCGGGTCCAGGCGGGCTACGGACATGCACGTAGTCCGGTGTGGGACAAACTCGAGGCACGTGTACCAGTAGGTCTGGGCTGTGAATTATTGCTTAAGTGTCCGGGGTTGACACCCGAGGGCTTGATACACCCGAAGGTGGACCCAGCACGGTCAGACTACATCCATATGTGGGCCGTATGGACATCAACACTTGACGTGCTAGGCTTATAGGGAGCCGATCGACTAGACCGTTGGGTTGGACCTTACATTAAGGTCACTTCATGTTATTGGGCCAAGTTTGGGCTGAGGGATCAATACCTGTTATGTTGGTTTGCTAGTACACCGTGGTGCAAAACTTAACCATGTTTATGCGATGACACCTCTATCTAACTTATAGTTACTTTATCATGCCAGTATGTCGTTATCTATGATCATCTCAGTTTCCATTATGATGTTAACTTTATTAGTTTATAGACTGATCGTAGCAGGGCTTACTCAGTCTTTTTGACTGACCCGTTTTGTTTCGCCTCTTTTCTTCCGTTCCCCCCCCCCCCCCCCAGGTTCTCAGGGAGGGAATACTAGAGCCTAGCTTGGATTTTAGCTGCTTCCTTGGATAGCTCATGTATGCTTTGGACTTGAGCGCGCTATGGTTTATCACTCTCATTTGGGGATAGTGCTTATGTATTTTCAGCTTATCAGATGATGTTTTTAGCTAGACTTGTAATTTTGGGAAATTGACATTTTGATGTACTAGACTTGTGTTTTGAATGGTTTATAAATCTTCCGCTGTTTTATTTACTTACTCTGTTTATTTACATATATATATATATGTCATGTCCTGCCTTGCTATATCATTATGCATGTTTACCAATAATGCCCCTCCAAAGCTAGTGCATTCCTTTGCGAGTGACCCTGGCGGAGGTGGGGTGTTACATTGGTATCAGAGCATATGGTTTACAAGAAGGGATAAAAAGGTTTTTTAAAACTTTTGAAAAACTGTTTTCAAAACCAAGTATAAAGTATTTTCCAAAGAAAAGTCTAGTTATTTTTAAAGGCTATTCCCCAAAAAGCCGTTTGCAAAATTCCTTCGTTTTTCTCCATTCTGAATCTATCTTTTTCCTCGTTTCTAGTATGGCCGACAACTTTGCCATTCCGGAGGGAGTACACGTACCTGTTTGGTATAGGAGACTTTTGGAGGCTAGGGCGACCGAAGCCGGCCCCGCAAATATTACTCCTCCTCCGGTAGTTGATGTTCCTCTTCCTCCTTCCCCTCAGCATCCTCAAACTGACTTCGCAGAGATTTGCCAAGATTTTAAGGCGATGGGTTGCAAGAATTTCTTTGGAACCGAGACTTTTGTAGAGGCAAGGAATTGGTTGAAAGAGACCGAAGATCTTTTAGCCACCCTTGATATAGGTGACCGCAGGAAGGTTCTATTGGCAGTATGGTTGCTAAAGGAAGAAGCTGCACGTTGGTGGGTAGTCACCACCGCTACTAGGCCAATTGAGACTTGGGATGACTTTAGAGGAAGGTTTGGACTGAGGTTCTTATCACTGAAGCAAGGGGACATGACTATTTGGGAATACATAGATAAGTTTAATCAACTGGCTCGGGTCGATTTAGACTTGGTTAATACAGCTCAGGAGAAGGCCCTACACTTTGCTCTAGGATTAAACGAGCCATTACATGGTTTGGCCATGTCTCATATACCCTTGGGGGCGACTTTCGAGAATTTGGCGAATATGGCCCTACTTCAAGAAGAAGATAACAATGACAAGAAAGAGGCCAAGGCGAATGAGTCTCAAGGCAACAGGGTAAATTCCGGGAAACGAGGCAAGAATAACAACAACAACCGCAAGGACAAGCCAAGAGCGAATGGGAAGTGCAACTTCTGTGGTAAAGTTGGACATATAGCCAGGGAATGTAGGAAGAAGAAGAGAAAGCGGGGCGAATGCTTTCATTGTGGTGAGTCTGGACATCTCAACAAAGATTGCCCGAGGAAACAAGGGCAAGGTCAGACTCAGTGTGCAGGACTATCTGGAGGGCGAGTTCATCCCCTCAACACCGTTCTTCCAGCTCATGATAGAGGTAGTGTTTCTGTTGAAAATCTGGTTTACATTTTCTGATTTTCCCCTGTTCGTACTTTGTTTGACTCTGGCACATCGCATAGTTTTATTTCATCTAATCTAGTTGGAAGTTTGCACCTAAGTACTAGTCTGGTTGATGATCCCATATGTGTTTCAAATACAATTGGGGGTTCTGCCCGCCTGTCTGTGGTCTGAGTGGATTTGAAAATTTCTATCTTGAGTATAGAATTCTCGTATTCTCGGTTTCGGGGGATATGGGTTGGTTTTGGGCATGGAATGGTTGTCCTGTTTTGGAGCCATTCTGGGTTTTTGTATAGGGGGTTATGAGGCTCATGACTCGCCTCAGCAGTACCCTTAGAAATTTCTAGCAACCCTAGGGGTCCCGTCATGTTATGTTATCTTGAATCCCTCAACTCGTTTATCGATAGTTTGAAATCGGTGAGGGTGGTCCGAGAATATCCTGATATCTTGGGGAAAGTAAAAGGGGGTTACCCCTAGACGTGAGATAGATTTCCGCATTATCTGGTTGGTAATACCAAGCCAGTTTCGTGGCCGGTTAGGCACGTGACCTCACGAGATGAGAGTTAAGAAAGCAAGTCAAGGAGTTGCTTCAGAAGAACTTCCTGAGACGAAGCATTTTCGAGTGGGGTGCTCCAGTAGTATTCGTTATGGATGTGGACGGTTTGCTTCGTTCATGTGTTGATTATCGTGAGAGGAATAGATAACTGTCACCAAGGATCAATGATTTGTTTGATCAGCTCGTAGGAGCATCTGTTTTCTTTTGATCTAGCTACCGGATTCCATCAGCTTAGGATGGCTGAGGATGGAATTGACAAGACTGCGTTTAGGACTCTAGATGGGTTTTGGAATGGCTAGTCATAATATTTGGTTTGACTAATGCACCCGCATATTACATGAACCTGATGGGTAGGGTGTTTAAGGAGTCCTTAAACAAGTTTGTCATGGTCGTCATAGACGATATTTTGATCTCCTCGAAAGAACGAGGAAGAGCATGCTATACATCTCAAGGAGGAGATGGGTACGTTTAGAGCCACCAGTTGAAGGTCAAGTTCTCCAAATGTCACTTTGGAGGAAAGAAATTGGATTTCATGGGCACATAGTTCCTAAGAAAGGCTTAGTGGTGGGTTCCGCTAAAGTGGTTGCGGTTTAAGACCGGAAAACTCTGAGGAGGGCAATTGAAGTAAGAAGCTTCCTCCGTTTGGCTAGTTAGTTAGCATTCCCTGAGCTTAGACTTACTCTTCTGGATCAAGAAGGGGGTTTCATAGGAAGAAGACCCGCCGTTGGTCAGGAACATGGACCAGTCGATCCGAGGCGAGATGTTAAGTCACCTCGCTAGATATATTATAGATAACAAGGGATGACTAAGGCGCGATGAGAGATTATGTGTTCCTCGAGTGAAAGACTTGGTAAAGAAGGTTCTTAAAGATGCGCATCACTCGAGGAGGTGGCCGAATTGGTCTCAGGATGCATGTTGTGCCACCAGGATGAGGCCAAGTCATAGAAGCCCAGTGGGCCATTACCTCTATTGGAGGTTCCGCAAGGAAAGGGTGAAAACATCTCGATAGATTATGTGGATGGACTACCTAGATCAAAGAAAGGGGATACGGGTATGAGGGTCATAATAGGTAGACTCACAAAGAGTGCTCATTTCAGTCCGGTGAAGAGCGAGAGGACTGCGTCATGGTTAGTAACGGTTTACCTTCAAGAAGTTGGCCAGTTTTGAAAGAGCCTACAAGCCATGGGTAGGCAACTGAATCTAGGTATGGCCTATAGGCGGACGGTTCATTTCGATTAAGCCTGAGTTATAGAAAATCACGTTTGTAGGGGGCAATTGGCAACGTGGATTGGTATTTTCAAGAAAAGTTCTGCTGCGTCGAATACTTTATAGTAAGTAGACGAGATCCAGGATTCCCTAGTGAATTTTGGAGAGCTTGCATGAGATCATGAGGTTACAGTTATGTTTAACCCAAGTATGCAGAAAGGGTAATAAGTGGAAAAGACAGACGAGAGGCGACGAGTTCCAACTCGAATTTGGGAAATAGGAGTTAGGAAGCCAGGAAATCATGAAGTAAAAGACGATCAAAGCACAGTGGAGTTAAGCTCAAGACTAAGAAGAGTGAAGACTAGACACGCGCATCATATCTCTTTTTAAGAGTGCATCCTTGATCCTTGTTTTTCCTGTAGAGCTTGCTTGCAAGTTGTCTTTTGTATACATCCTCTCGGTCCCATTTTCGATCTTATTTCCGTTGTAAACTCCATAAGGGGGTTGAGACTCATCGGTTAGTACTATATGTCGGAGTTTGAATGGATTTCTTGTAATCCAAAAAGGAGTCTATCTTGCTAAGATCTCTTTTTAGCATATTTCTCTGCCCATGTTCATCTAGTTTATCGTGTTTATCTTGTCATGAGAACCTTAGGTAGAAACCCTTTGGTTTAAACATGTGTTTGAAGCATGTTATGTTTGATGGTTGCAAATGGTTGCAAGTGTTTGCAAGTGGTTGCTCGTGCATGCATTATACACGATTAGGCACTAGATCGGCTCGCACACTCCTCATATTGCATGTGCATGAGTGTTTATGCTTATTCATGGATGAAGATTGTGTTTTATCACATGGATGTTGCATATGGGTGTATGTTATGTGCACACATATAGATGATATACATTATGTTAGGAATTGCATACATATGGATTCATTTCACTAACATAATTTGCATTGATGATATTTGCATTAGATAAGTACATATACACACACCTCTGCATATGTTCATCCAGCATTTAGAATCTTGTAAGGACAATGAATGCTCGTGGATGATGCTTTGAGTAGATGGATGATTGGATGGTAGGATACGTTCTTCCTAACTTGAAGATTTCGGGGACGAAATCCTTTAAGGAGGGGAGAATGTAACAACCCGTATTTTCAATAACCTGTTATAACATAAATTGAGGCAGAATTTAATTATAAAATGTGAATCAAGGGAAATGGGCTATGCCATTGCGTTCGTCTCGGAAAAATACGCGAAATAGAGTCCGAGTTTTCGAAAATCGGAGTCCGTATGACCCAGTTAAAGCCCATTGAAGTTTGCAGAAAATTCTTAAGTAAAAACAGATTTAAATTTTAAATTTAAAACAGGGGTTAGGGAAAACTGGGCAGGCGGGAAAAATTCCCGCCCAGGACCCCATGTCGACAGGCCTGTCGACAGGGGTCTAGGCATGTCGACTGCCCTGTCGACAGCCCTGTCGACATGGGGTGCACGGGCTGCTTAGCCTGGTGCACCATTTCTGATTAGGGTTGGTCTTGTGGCTTGTTTCTAGAGAGTTCCGGGATCTGATGGACCTAATTGAATCTAGGGTTAATCCTATGGTCCAAATCACTACCCTAATCTATAAATAAGACCCTAACCTACCCTAAATCATTCATTATTCATCCTAGTAACTAAACTATGGCAAAATCAAAACTCTCATGGCCTCCACCCTCTTCATACAATTCCTAAATTAATTCCTAAGTGATTTTCCATGCATACAAGCATATTTAGGCTTGTATGATCCTCCTTAGCTTGAATTAAAGGCTTGTTTTTCTATTGGCATCATAAAGGAGGAGTCTGGAACAAGTTTGCTTGCATTTGGGGGTTTTAATTAGTTGCATAAGGGGTTTCTTGCATTTGTTATACTCATTTGAGTCCGCATAAGCATTGTAAGCCCTCTTACCTTCATTTTAGAAACTCTAAAGTTAATATGTGATGAGAGTTGGGATCTTTGCAAGTTCGTTTAGTTATGTATGTTTATGCATGTTCACTATGCCATGTTTTGCAAGTTAAATGAGTTATGCATGTTTATGCAAGTTCACCAAGCCATGATTTGCAAGTTAAATGTGTTATGCATGTTTATGCGAGTCCACTAAGCCATGATTTGCAAGTTAAATGAGTCATGCATGTTTATGCAAGTTCATTATGCCATGTTATGCATGTTTAATAAGTTATGCATGCTTATGCAAGTTTAAAATGACAAGTTGTGCATGTTTTGACAAGTTGTGCATGCTTATGCAAGTTTAAAATGACTAGTTGTGCATGTTGACAAGTTATGCATGCTTATGCAAGTTTAAAATGACAAGTTGTGCATGTTTTGACAAGTTGTGCATGCTTATGCAAGTTTAAAATGACTAGTTGTGCATGTTGACAAGTTATGCATGCTTATGCAAGTTTAAAATGACAAGTTGTGCATGTTTTGACAAGTTGTGCATGCTTATGCAAGTTTAAAATGACAAGTTGTGCATGTTTGACAAGTTATGCATGATTATGGTAATATGCAAGTTCACTATGCTAAGTTATGCAAGTTTAACATGTTATGCATGTTTATGGTAATATGCAAGTTCACTATGCTAAGTTGTGCAAGCCTAACATGTTATGCATGATTGTTGTGCAAGTTTATCATGTATGTTGTGCCAAGTTCCCTCTTCCTATCCTTTATGCGTTATTACGAATATGTAAGCGATAGAACGACGTTGGGGGTTTTGGGGTAAACTTAAAATACATGAAAATATAAGATTGGGAATTTACCTATTAAGTTAGGTCTACCCCTTGGGAATTTACCTATTAAGTTAGGTCTACCCAAGTATTTGTTGACTTGTGATTATGTTTTGAAATAAAGTGGACATGACACTTAGAAAACATAAGTGTGGCCAACTCGAGGTTGGGTGAGTTTGTAGCGTAATTCTACCCGGAACCGACCAGCTTAACTAGTGGCTACAAACAATAGGACCCAATGTGAGAAGTTGGTCATGGGGTGCCAAGACCCGAGGTTAGACCAAGTTGTGGTGTAAAGCTACCCGGACCCGCCCGGCTTAACTAGTAACCGCAACAAAGTCTAATGTGAGAGGTCAAGGTGCATTAAATTAATTAATGCCTCATGATTAGGGTTAAGTCAGGGTCCACTAATACTTAACCAATTTGGGGATTCGAGGGATTGGAATGTGGTTAAGTTGTGAACCGTTGGTTACACTTAACTAGTTTAATCCATTTGGGAGTTAGAGGGATTGAAATGAGGTTAAGCCACACTTAACCAGTTTAATCCAGGATTAGTGAAGGGTTAAATCACACTTAACCCTCTTAGGAAACCCTAGCAGCGGGTCTGTTCCGGCAGTAATCCCAGTTTGGTATCATCACAACCCTAGAGACTAGGCTAAGGCGGGGCACGATTACTGGACGGATGTAAGCGACCAAAGAGGAGGCCGAGTGGTACAGCGATGCGGGTCCAGGCGGGCTACGGACGTGCACGTAGTCCGGTGTGGGACAAACTCGAGGCACGTGTACCAGTAGGTCTGGGCTGTGAATTATTGCTTAAGTGTCCGGGGTTGACACCCGAGGGCTTGATACACCCGAAGGTGGACCCAGCACAGTCAGACTACATCCATATGTGGGCCGTATGGACATCAACACTTGACGTGTTAGGCTTATAGGGAGCCGATCGACTAGACCGTTGGGTTGGACCTTACATTAAGGTCACTTCATGTTATTGGGCCAAGTTTGGGCTGAGGGATCAATACCTGTTATGTTGGTTTGCTAGTACGCCGTGGTGCAAAATTTAACCCTGTTTATGCGATGACACCTCTATCTAACTTATAGTTACTTTATCATGCTAGTATGTCGTTATCTATGATCATCTCAGTTTCCATTATGATGTTAACTTTATTAGTTTATAGACTGATCGTAGCAGGGCTTACTCAGTCTTTTTGACTGACCCGTTTTGTTTCGCCTCTTTTCTTCCGTTCCCCCCCCCCCCCAGGTTCTCAGGGAGGGAATACTAGAGCCTAGCTTGGATTTTAGCTGCTTCCTTGGATAGCTCATGTATGCTTTGGACTTGAGCGCGCTATGGTTTATCACTCTCATTTGGGGATAGTGCTTATGTATTTTCAGCTTATCAGATGATGTTTTTATCTAGACTTGTAATTTTGGGAAATTGACATTTTGATGTACCAGACTTGTGTTTTGAATGGTTTATAAATCTTCCGCTGTTTTATTTACTTACTCTGTTTATTTACATATATATATATATGTCATGTCCTGCCTTGCTATATCATTATGCATGTTTACCAATAATGCCCCTCCAAAGCTAGTGCATTCCTTTGCGAGTGACCCTGGCGGAGGTGGGGTGTTACATATATGAATTTACTTTTTTGTCACAAAAACGAGTAGAAATATTTATTATCAAATAGACAAAAGGGACAGTTATTTATATAAAACAAGATGTTGTGAAGCTTACGTAGAAGTTGAGTCCACTCTAACATTCGCAGTAGGCCATGCAACCGTCGAACCAATAGCCTCCGATAAGAAATCCATGAATGACGTAGGCCTCCATAGAGGTGCATTTGGAACTTTTACAATATCCACCCAAACTCTTATTGCATTTGGTCCTAGCGGAATAGAATGAACTTTGTCATTTGGATCAACTGAAGATATGGTGCCTTCAGCTACTATTTTTCCCGTGCCCTCCACGTCAAACAGTTTACACTTGGTAACACCCCACCTCCGCCAGGGTGGCTCTTGCAAGCACTTTGACTTCGGTGGGGCGTTTTAACCGGGTAAACATGCATAATGATATATCAAGGCAGAACAAGAACATAAGTATATATGTAAACATAGTAAATAAGATAAGTAAAACAGCGGAAGATTTCAAATACTATTTCAAAACACAAGTCTGGTACAACATGCTTTCCAAATACACAAGTCTAGATAAAAACATCATAAACAGAAATACTGAAGTACATAAGTGCTATCCCCAAATAAAAATGATAAACCATAGCCAGCTTCATGTCCAACCGTATATGAGCCAAAAATCCCACAAGCGATCGATCAGATATCCAGGCTAAGCTCCAAATCGGACCACATTCCGCAAAGGAGAAACCTTCACGAAAACCATATCCCCTACATCAAACTCCAAATCAGACCTTCGCTTATCAGCATAGGACTTCTGTCGGTCTTGGGCCGCTTTCATCCGTCTCCGAATCAACTCGACTTTCTCGGATGTATCTCTGATCATATCAGGCCCAAGTATAAGCTCATCAGTCGTCTCCCACCAACAAGTAGGTGACTTGCACGACCTCCCATATAAAGCCTCAAATGGTGCCATCCCTATGCTCGCCTGATAACTGTTATTATATGCAAACTCAACGAGAGGAAGATGGTCTTCCCAAGTACCACCAAAATCCAGAATACAAAGCCTCAACAGATCCTCGAGTACCCTATTCACCCTTTCGGTTTGACTGTCCGTCTGTGGGTGATAAGCCGTACTTAGATTCAACCTCGTCCCCATAGCTTCTTGCAAGCTATTCCAGAACTGACTTGTAAAGATTGGGTCATGGTCACTGACTATACTAGAAGGGACTCCATGTAGTCTCACAATCTCACTAAGATATACAGACGCTAGCCAAGATGCAGTCCTCTTGCTCTTCACCAGAATAAAGTGAGCACTCTTCGTAAGTCTATCCACAATAACCCAGATGCTCGTATTCCCTTTCCTTGACCTTGGTAATCCATCGATAAAATCCATGGAAATACTCTCCCACTTCCATAGTGGAACATCTAGAGGATGCAATAGCCCACCGGGCTTCTTCGATTCGGCTTTAACTTGCTGGCAAATGATACATCCAGAGACAAACTCTGCCACATCCTTCTTCATCCCAGTCCAAAAGAAAATGCGCTTCATATCATTATACATCTTATCTCCGCCCGGATGTATAGTCAACTTAGAGCGATGCGCTTCCTCAAGAACTTTTCTTACTAAATCTTCTACCATAGGAACACAAAGTCTTCCGTCTCTCCTCAGCCAACCCTTGTCATCAATAGAATATCGAGCGAGATGACTAGACGTCTCTCCTCGAATCAGTTTATCCATAATCTCAACTATCTAAGGGTCTTCTTTCTGCGAAGCCCCAACTTGATCAAGAAGGATAGGTCTGAGCTCCAGAGATGCCAAAGAACCGGTCATCGACTCAACCGCCAAAGAGAAATCAAAGGTTGCCACATACTCTAAATTCTTCATCTCAACAAATAGAGGACTCAGGGTCAATCTTTTTCTACTCAATGCATCTGCTACCACATTCCCCTTTCCAGGGGTATAAGCTATCTCAAAATCGTAGGACGCCAAGAATTCCATCCATCTCTGTTGCCTCAAGTTCAGATCCTTCTGTGAAAAGAGATACTTCAAAGACTTATTATCTATATAAAGCTCAAATCTTTCTCCCAGAAGATAATGGCGCCAAGCCTTGAGTGCATATACAATTGCCGCCAACTCTAAGTCATGAGTGGCATAATTCTTCTCATGCACCTTGAGTTGTCTACCGCCAAAGCATATCACTCTTCCTTCCTGCATCAGAACAGCTCCTAACCCCGTGCCACATGCATCGGTATATACTGTAAACATCTTCCCTCCATCGGGCAAAGCTAGAACAGGTGCTGATGTGAGAGCTCTCTTGAGTCTCTGGAAAGCAAGCTCGCAATCCAAGTCCCAAGCAAAAACTAAGTTCTTCTTTGTCAACTTAGTGAGAGGAGCGGATATCTTCGCAAAGTTCTCAATGAACTTTCGGTAAAAGCCTGCAAGACCTAGAAAACTTCTTACTTCGGTTGCATTCCTTAGAGTCTTCCAATCCTGAACTGCAACTACCTTAGCGGGATCCACCGCTAAGCCTTGCTTAGATACTATGTGTCCAAGGAATCTAACTTCCCTTCTCCAAAAGTGACACTTGGAGAACTTGGCCTTCAACTGATGCGCTCTAAGCGTATCCATCACCTCCATGAGATGCCTCGCGTGCTCTTCCTCATCTTTAGAGAAGATCAAAATATCGTCTACGAAGACCACGACAAACTTGTTCAAGAACTCCCTGAACACCCTACTCATCAAGTCCACAAAATATGCGGGTGCATTCGTCAAGCCGAACGGCATGACAAGCCATTCGAAGAATCCATCTGGAGTTCTGAACGCGGTCTTGTCTATACTATCTTCAGCTACTCTGAGCTGATGGAATCCAGTAGCAAGATCAAGCTGAGAGAAAACAGAAGCACCGACAAGCTGGTCAAAGAGATCATCAATCCTCGGTAACGGGTGTCTGTTCTTCTTAGTCAGCTTATTCAACTCTCGATAGTCAACACAAAGTCGAAGAGAACCATCTGCCTTGGTAGCAAACACCACAGGCGCTCCCCATTCAGATATACTTCGTCTGATGAAGTTCTTCTCAAGCAACTCTTTCACTTGCTTACCTAACTCCCGTCTTTCATGCGGAGCCATGTGCCGAACGGGCAAAGAAACCGGCTTTGCATTATCCACCAGATAAATGCGGAAATCAATCTCTCGCTTTGGGGGCAATGCCCTAACTTCATCAAAAACATCCGGATACTCTCGGACCACTCTCACAGACTGAAGAGTTCCACTGACGAGTCAAGCGATTCAAGATAGCACAACATGACGGGACCTCTTGGATTACAAGAAATCTCTAGGGTGTTTCCGAGGCGAGTCACGAGCCTCACAACCCTATGCCCACAATCAAGGATAGCTCCATATCTGGACAGCCAATCCATGCCAAGAATCAATCCGTATCCCCTGAAACCAAGAACATACGCACTACACAAGAACTCCATACTAAGTATAGAGATCCTCAAATCCCCACATATCATAGACAGATGGGCGGAACCCCCAATAGGATTTGAGACACAGACGGGATCATCTACCAAGCTAGTACTAAGGTGCAAACTATCAACAAGATCAGATGAGATAAAACTAAGCGATGCACCAGAATCAAACAAGGTACGAACTGGAAAATCAGAAATATATACAAGGCTTTCGACAGAAATACTACCTCGATCGGGAACTGGAGCGGCATTGAGAGCATGAACTTGCCCTCCGGAAGGTCCAGCACGCTGAGTCTGACCCTGGCCTTGCCCTCGCTTCTTCAGGCAGTCTTTGCTGAAATGTCCAGTCTCACCACAGAAAAAGCATTCACCATTCTTCCTTTTCCTCTTCTTACAATCCTTAATAAGATGTCCATCTGAACCGCAATAATGGCACTTCCCCTTGATGTTATTGCCCTTGTTGTTGTTCCCCTTGTTGCCTTGACCTTTTTTCTTGTTTTGATTGCCTTGACTGCTTTGACCACTTGAACTACCCTGATTTCCTTTCCACTGGGAATCAGTCTTCTTGGCTTGAGTATCATTCAACTTGATCTCTTTCTTGCCATCTTCCTGAAGAAATTCCATATTAACCAAGCTCTCATACGTGGCCCCATGGGGAACATGCGACATAGCCAATGCCTGCAACGGCTCATTCAATCCTCTAGCAAAACGAAGAGCCTTATTCTCAGGAGTATTCACCATATCCAAGCCAAAACGAGCTAACTGATTGAACTTGTTCACATATTCTTTGACAGACATATCTCCTTGTTTCAAAGCTATAAACCTCTCCATTTGCAGATTCTCCTCAGCAGAAGATAGAAACTTAAGCATAAATCTGGCCCTGAAATCGGCCCAATTCTCAACCGGCCTAGTACCATTGGTGACTTCCCACCAATGAGCGGCTTCATCCTTCATAAGCCAAACCGCCAACAAGATCTTCCTCTGATAGTCTAACCCAAAGATAGCAAATAAATCCTCGGTCTCTTTCAACCAATTCCTGGTCTCTACAAAAGTCTCGGTGCCTTGAAAGTTCTTGCCACCCATTGCTTTGAAATCTTTGCAAGTCTTCGTGAAGTTAGCTTGAGGATGCTGAGGGGGAGGAGGAGGAGGAACCTCAATGACAGGAGGAGGAGGAACCTCAGGGACAGGAGGAGGAGGAACATTAACCACCGGAGGAGGAGGAGTAACATTTGCGGGGCCGGCTCCGACCGCCCTAGCCTCCAAAAGTCTCCTATACCAAACGGGTACTTGCACTCCCTCCGGAATAGCAAAGTTATCGGCCATACTGAAACGAAGAAAAGATAGATTCAGAATGGAGAAAAACGAAGGAATTTTTGCTAATGGATTTTTGGGGAATAGCCTTTTAAAATAAACTAGACTTTTCTTTGGAAAATACTTTATACTTGGTTTTGAAAATAGTTTTCCAAAAGTTTCAAAAACCTTTTTGTTCCTTCTCGTAAACCATATGCTCTGATACCAAATGTAACACCCCACCTCCGCCAGGGTGGCTCTTGCAAGCACTCTGACTTCGGTAGGGCGTTTTAACCAGGTAAACATGCATAATGATACATCAAGGCAGAACAAGAACATAAATATATATGTAAACAGAGTAAATAAAATAAGTAAAACAGCGGAAGATTTCAAACCATTTCAAAACAAGTCTGGTACAACATGCTTTCCAAATAGACAAGTCTAGATAAAAACATCATAAACAACAAAACTGAAATACATAAATACTATCCCCAAACAAAAGTGATAAACCATAGCCAGCTTCATGTCCAACCGTACATGAGCCAAAAATCCCACAAGCGATCGATCAGATATCCAAGCTAAGCTCCAATATTCCCACCCTGAGAACCTGGGGGGGGGGGAACGGAAGAAAAGAAGCGAAAGAAAAACAGGTCAGTCAAAAAGACTGAGTAAGCTCTACTACCATCAGTCTATAAACTAATAAAGTTAACTGGCATGATGGAAACTGAGATGAACATGAAGATAACAACACACTGACATGATGATTAACTAACAGGATAAAGGTGTCATCGCATAATCATGATTAAGTCTTGCACCACAGGTGTACTAGCAAACTAACATGACTGGAATAAACAAGTATTGATCCCTTGGCCCAAGCTTTGGCCCAATAACATGAGGTGACCCAAATAATACGGTCTAATCGATCGGCTTCCTAAGCCTAACTCGCAAAGTGTTGGTGTCAATACGACCCAAACATGATTGTAGTCAGACTGTGCTGGGTCCCCCTTCGGGTGTATCAAGCCCTAGGGTGTCAACCCCGGACACCATAAACATGAGCGCACAGTCTCGATCTACTGGTACCCGTGCTTGATTTCTCCGGCTGCGGACTACGTGCACGACCGTAGTCCGCCCGGAACTACACCGGCGTACCACTCGGTCGTCGTTTTGGTCGCTTATATCAGCCCAGTAATCGTGCCCCTCCCTAGCCTAGTCCCTAGGGTAATGATGATACTAACTTGGGATTACTGCTGGAACGGATCCCCGTTGCTAGGATTTTCTAGTGGGTTAAGTGTGGTTTAACCCCCTTTACTAATCATGGATTAACTTGGTTAAGTGTAACGATGGGTTCACGACTTAACCCCGATTAATCACCAACCCCAAATTGATTAAGTATAAAGTGGACCATGACTTAAACCCTAATCATGAGGCATTGATTAATTCATTAACGCACCCAACCTCTCACATTAGACTTTCGTTGTGGTTACCTGGGAAGATTTACACCACAACTAGGTCTAACCTCGGGTCTGAAAGTGCAACATGACCAACTACCCACATTAGACTTCCGTTGTGGTTACCTGGGAAGATTTACACCACAACTAGGTCTAACCTCGAGTTGGCCATTTCATATTATCTAGTGTCATGTCCATTATGTTTCCAAAACATATTACAAGTTTTCAAGAACTTGGGTAGACCTAACTCAATAGGTAAATTCCCAAGGGGTAGACCTAACTTAATAGGTAAATTCCCAATCTTATGTTTTTATGTCTTTTATGTTTACCCAAACCCCAAACGCAATCCCATCGCTTACATAATCGCAATAACGCTTAAAGGATAGAAAGAGGGAACTTGGCATAAAGATGACATAAAAGTGTTGAAGCCACAAGTTTAACATGGTGGCATATGAAATGTAAGAATGGCCACACTTTCGCATAACATGTTAACATGTATAAATGTTCAACCCAAACTTGCATACTTAACATGGCATACTTGCATACATATCATAGCATCATAAACTTGCATATCATAGCCTCATAAACTTGCATATCATAGCCTAACTAACTTGCATATAATAGCATCATAAACTTGCATAACATATTATGGCATACTTGCATACATATCATGGCAACTCAAACTTGCATCATACATTTAACTTTAGAGTTTAAAAAGAAGGTAAAAGGGCTTACAAATCCTTATGAAGACACAAATGTATTAAAAAGATTGAGACAAGCCCTTACAACCCAATATGAATGCTCCAATAAGAAAACCCTTGCCAAAAATCACCAAAAACTCTAGCTTTGAAAATAAAGCTTGCAACTTGATGATGAATGCAAGCTAATGATCACTCATACAACTCAAAAACACTTGTATGCATGGAAAATCCCTCATAGAAATTATTTTAGAGATTTAGGAATGAGAGTGGAGGCCATGAGGGGAATGATTTTGCCATAGTTTAGTTGCTAGAATGAATAATGATGATTTAGGGGTAGGTTAGGGTCTTATTTATAGAAGATTAGAGTGTTTTTAGGCCATTAGATTAACCCTAGGTTAGATTAGGACCCTTAGATTTCGGAACCTTCCAGAAACAGCCCCAAAACCCAGCCCAAACCAGAAGATGGTGCACCAGGCAAAACTGCCCGTGCCACCCCTGTCAACAGCCAAGTCGACATGGCTGTCGACTTGGTTGACACCAAGTCGACCCCCAAGTCGACAGGGCTGTCGACTTGGGTGCTCTGGCGGGAAATTTCCCGCCTGCGCCCAAATGCCCAATTTCGAAATCTGAATTCGAATTTTAAATCTGTTTTCACTTTGAAATTTTCTGAAAACTTCATTGGGCCTTAATTGGGTCATACGGACTCCGATTTACAAAATTTCGGACCCTATTTCGCGTATTTTTCCGAGACGAACGCAATGGCACAACCCGTTTCCCTTGATTCAGATTTTTGAATTAAATTCTGCCTCGATTTATGTTATAACAGGTTATTGAAAATACGGGTTGTTACATTCACCGTGAAATTTGCACTCTAATCGTACAAAAAAAAATTTGTTGATGCTCTCAAAAAATCTTATAGATATATATATTAGCAATATAAACATATACTGTAAGAGATGCAGGAACACTGCTCACAGGAGTGGGTGGTGCTATGTCTTCAAAAACCAATTTTGATGTTGGCCATGCTATTTTCTTACCAACGGCTTCTCTGATTTATGTCATACCTACTATGGGTCTCCACAAAAAGGCATCTTCTTTTTTTGGATTGTCCACCCAAACTATAGTGGCTTCAGGTCCAAGAGGAATGCCATTAATAATTTGATTTGAATCACTCAAGGGTACTCGTCCTTCGGCAACCAATTCTTTGCTTCCAACCCAATCAAATAACTTGCATTTCTTTTCTGTGCTTTCGGTTTTGCTCTATCGAAAGAAAAAAAAAATAGTCATCTAATAAAAGTAGATGTAAATATACACAAAAGCATACAAAAATACCATGAAAACCATTTAACCACTTTAACCTATTTTAAACTTGCATTTTCAATATTTGTTATAGTATATTAAGGCAAGCCCATCTTTTATCACTTATCAATAACCATGCAAAAACAAACAAATAATGTGATGACCAACTTTAAGAAGCATGTTGGAAATCCAAATGTCATCCTCCATAACAACTCAACCAAATGCAAACTGAAAGACAATACGATTAGAATGAATCGACAAATCGACCTCTTATTTTGAAGCAAATTATGAATATAAAAATAATAACAGAGTTTCTTCCTAAATTGAGAAACAAGAAAATCAGCTATTGCCATCAAAGAAGAGGGGGGGTGGGTGGCTAACATGACTCAGTTGATTGATAGTTCAAACAGCATTCATCCTTGTAATGTCAGCATGCACAAAAAGTCATTCTCAATTAATGTTATAGACTGTCTGGAGTCCTGTCCTATCTCAAGAAACTTAAATTTTTAGTAGTTGATCGAAACCAGTTAATTAACTTAGTTAATAATTTGTAATTTTGGTACACAATAATGATATACTATGGTCATTTGTAGGACAGTCCAGGATATCATTACTTCATCAAACATGAATAGAAATAAAAGCTGAATTTACAGATCTTAAACAATACAGCAGTAACAATGATTAATGATTACCGTGACGTGCTATATAAATCAAATCGTAGCAAACAAAATAGTCATGCGTGTACGTACAAAAAGAACAAAGTGGCAAAAGTACATATGATAATATATATTTCATTTGACTGAATTTTCACAGAAAAAAATGTATTACAGTATAAGTTATCATACATAAGTACCAGATTGATCGGCGTATAACTAACAAATAGATACATAGGAGCAAGTGGCAGTTGAGTTGCATTGATCTAGCATATAGAAAAACTTCATTTTTCTCATTTTTTGATCCACATCATTTACGCAACAGAGGAAATCGAGTAGGTTTTCTAAAATCAAAATTGGTGCAAAATAATGCATTAAAAAATTTAACATGGTTACAAGAAATGCAGTGAGGATTGAAGAACATTATAGAAAGTAGTATATTTATGGTAAAACATAGACAATCTGCACTAACCATCATGGTCGGGTATATTACAATTTCAAAGCAAAAAAAAATTCCACCATCAAAAGAAGCACAATTTTAACCAAAATACGGGAAAAGTCAAAAAAATAAATTGGTTGTGCAAATATATATTAGTAATCAACTAGCTCATAAAATAGAGTTGACAACTAAATTTCCTTTAAAACCAATGACTAGTAAATGATAAAAATTGAGGCTATTATAAATATTATCCAAGAAATAATCTATCAAATTCGAATGCATTGTTTACACGGTAAAGAAAGTCGACATACAATGGATAAGCATAACACTAACATATTAGCACAACGTTTTCGCAATTGGGCATACAATTCACATACAGTGGATAAGCATGGTTCAAACTTATGGAACCGGTATGCAGGATAAGATGAAATTGTAAAAATAACAGATTTCCTTTTGCTATCACGAAACTCGATTGACATTTTCATGGAAGATTGATTTATTAGCATGGTTCACTTTATATTTTGCATCATACCTCATTTTCTTTTCCGGAGTTCTCCCTTATGCGGACAACTCTATCATCTGGCCATGTTATCATCTCATTAGTGGCATCTCCTATATATACCAAACCAGGCGAAGGCCTCCACAAAAAAGCATCAAATTTTGTAGGATGGACTACCAAGATTTTCAAGGCATTCGGGCCTAAAGGTAACCCATTGAAAAGATCTTTCGGATCAATTGACACAAATTTTCCTTTGGCAACAACCTCATCATCATTCCCATGCCAATGTAGTAAACTACAATTGTCACCTATTTGATTATGTTTACTCTGCAATCAATAAAAAAATAAATCACATAACTATTGATTTAGATATAAAATTTTGTATGATGTTTCGCCCTTAAGATGGTATATTCTTACCATTTGAGATACACTCCCTTCTCTACAACTTTCTTCATCCTACCAAATCAATAATATTTGAAATATATTAGAAAATTAGAATTTATAATGAATTTGTAGTGGACATGCAGTAATAACAGATGATGCACATTTAGAACTTGTAGTAATAACAGAGGGTGCATTTAAGAATAACGATATATGACTTTTCAACACTTGCCTATAAAATACTTTATAGTACATAAACAGTAAGCTATGAATTTTGTGATTGCACATCCACATACAGAGAATTTTAAATTTTTAAAATTAAATATAATATATATCTACGTTCATAGTAGCATAAAATCTTTTAGAATCCCAACATAACCTTACAATTTTCTTGAATGTAAATACCATAGCTTATGCTGGGTTTGTTCGCAATTCGAAAACTAAAGGACATGATCATTACTGCGAAAATCAAACTTGAGGGAGGGAACTTCAAAAAAGAATATATGAAAGAGAACTAAGGTAAAAATCGAACCCGACTTTTCATTAACCTGTGAACCAACTGCTCTAGCTTTGAAATCCTATGGTGACATTGAGCTACTTCCTTATCTTTGATATGAGACAAAACCGCCTTGGTCATGGTTACACCTCTTCCCATTCCTCGTAGTCGGCCCATTCTATCTTGTCCCAATACTAGTGAGAGAGCATCTTCTTTGAACTTACATGTTAAGCCAGATTGTGGCTCATTTTCAACATTTTTTATTTTCTCCTACAAAAACGAACACAAAATATATTTTGTAAATGAGTTCTAAATTATGTATTTTCAAAAAAATATGCTTAAATAAATACTACATATCACTTACAATAGCATATGCAACATGCATATTCACTGGCTCACCGTTTTTTCGAGTGTGAGATTTAATCCAAACATCAGATCTACAAATGGAAGAGGGGCTGATACTTTCCTCTTTCTGCATTAAAAGAGACAACATTAAACATAACTAATAACCATATTTAATAAATCAAATTTTTTTCTCACCAAATCTTCAGTTAATCGAGCCATCCCTCGACGACTACATGTATGTGGCATTTGCTTGTCCTTCATGGATTTGAATTTTTCACTTCGTAACTAGATTACAAATATTTATCACATTGATTGGTTAATGTGCATTTTATGTATGCTTATGAATCATATAAGAAATTATAAAAATTACATTACAATTACCTTGAACTCTTTGCTCGTCTTTGACTCAATAAACTTCTTCCATTCCTTAATACTTCTGACGTTTTCTGGCTTTAGTTGAAGTTGCTCCTCCTTGGTTTTTTCTTCTAATAATTTTTTAACGAATATGCTTTTTGAACACCTCCAAATGCATCCCATTTGCTGAAAAATGGTAGTCTTTTGCCATTCCTCATCTAATTTAAATCTAGCCTGTAACAAAACCAAATTGTATACCTGATGTTACATGAACCATGCACAAAATATGTAAAAATAAAATAAAAAATAAAACACTTCTGAAATGGATACTTTATTGTAGTTTCTTTTGATAAGTCCATAAAAACAGCAGTATATGTGTTCTTGCAAAAAAAAAAGGAATGAAACTATCAAAAACAGGAAGCACTGACAGTAACCAAAAATACATCGCCAAACTCTCCATCATAGTCAACAAATAAATAGTCGATGACAAGATAAAAAATGTGAACCTGTGATACAATTTTATCCCACTGCTTGGTACAGCTTTCATATTTTTTTCGACTGATTTTATTTTAAAACCATATCAGTTTGTATTATGTTGTACTGCTTGGTACAGCTTTCATATTTGGACAATTTTTTTTTTCAACAAATAAAATTCTAGAATTTACCAGGAAGCTCTCTCGTCATGAATTGATTCAAAGGAACTATGAAGTTCAAGTACGGTAAATGATATGTACACATCATTTATGTAAATGTGTAATAGTAAATGGAAGAAGCAAAATTTCCATCTATTAAAGACTATAGCGTCCAATTTAGAGAACAGATGAAGAATAAATCAAATTTCTTTCCTTCAATCCTGTAAATGTGTAATAGTAAACTGAACCTTCAATTTAAAGACTATAGTATCAGTTTGTATTATGAAACCATATCAACAAGCGTTTTTTTCAACTGATTCCTGGTAAAATGGTCTACCGATTTGTCCAGTTGATAACGGTTCAAATTACCCACTTCAAGCGACTTTGGAAGCATCACCTAATTAATTTATATTATTTTTTATCATTGAGCACGCTTTATGCACGAATTTTGCTTCTAGAAATTACAGACGCTTACCACAATCAAGATAAAATAATCTGTAAGAATTTTTAATTAATTTTATGCATTGAAATTATATATGATAAGCTTGAACTTTTACTTTTAATTTCTTAATTACAGTATCCAATAATTTATGCACTGAAATTATATATGATAAGCTTTAACTTATGAAAAACGATACTGTAAAAAATGCCTAATTATTAGATCCTATTTTTAAATGATATTAAAATTTATTGACATTTTTAAAATGCAGTTTGAATCTCTAAAATTGGTTGAGTTAAATGTTGTTATTTTTTAGTCACTATGGAAAAATTGAATCACTAATGTATAAAACATCTTAAGGCACTGGTAAAAGTTTTCAATATTACTTCATAGCCAATCAAAATTAACTTGTATCAATTTTACCTAGATATTCTTGCAGATAATTCAATAGTCCATGCAGGCGGTAATAATACTTAACTATTATATGTAGCTTTTAAATAAAATTCTTATTCTACCAAACTCATATAAAGAGATTGAGCACGGTAATAATACCAAGTTTTTGTTATTCTACTTAACTATTATATTGCTGCACCATTTGCGGATAATTATACATAAATTAAACACGGTTATATATACAATATGCATCTTACCTGAACAGATTTCCATAGAACAACTTTCAAATCGTCACCAAGTAGCCTCCAATCAACAAGTGTAAATGGAATGTGCTCACGGACAAGTGGCCCTAAATAAGAGGATAATTTCACCGACCCGTTCCCTACCGGTATGCCGGATGAATTAAACTCAATTTCAATTCGACTAGCCACATCCGAAGGAAGTCTTTTAACTTTAGTTGGGCCTCTAGTCCTCTTTTTTGAACCTTGTTTTGCTTCGGCATCTTCGATTGCTCTATCCATGTCCACTGTAGTTTCAGGATTTTCAACGATTTGCGTAGCTATGGATGCGGTTGGCTTGCTTGCATTTCCAACATCCATATTTTCTGAAGGTGGCTCAATATGCTCTCCCATTGCATTAGACCCATCGGATGCATATTCGGATTCTACAAGTCTTTTTTGAGAGCGAGTAAGCTTCCTGTTTGTTGTTTTCTTCATACTTTTAACCATTTTCTGCACGTATAACAAAATTCTAAATTAAATAATGTAATCCCAACTTTTTTAATACATTTGTGGACCACTGACATTATGGTCGAGAAAACTATATAGTAGTTGAGAATTATGCATAGCAAAACCACTGAAAAATTAACCACAATGCATAGTGCACAACCTGTAACATGCATGCATTTGAATTTCACAACCTGTAACCTGTCAGTCACCAAATTTATCCTTGCACCATAAACAAATAAGTGGAATTCAAGGAGGAATTCAAAGTAAGTAATTTCACAATGTTAAGGTCTGAACTTAGAGCACATGTAAATATTTTTCATTCTTCAATATTACCATTAACTAAATTGCTCATCAGTAAGTTTTCTTAAACAAAAATTAGAAATAAAATGAAGATCAGTTGGCGAAACACAATATATAACGGTTCAAATTACTGTCATGTCATTTCGATACACACACACACACACACACACACACACACACACACATATATATATATATATATATATATATAAAAGAAATAAGATAACATCAATTAATATCGCATAAACTCTCAACTCAAACATAGCTTACATCAGTATGTCTTTCCATCAACAAAATGAAAGAAGACTCCCAATACAAACGAAACAATCGCAAAACTTTTACTCAGAATATAAAGAACTATACTGCACTATGCATATTTTCTCAACTATTATAATTTATTGGCCCATAAACTACTTTTATAAGACTGACCACAGGTTTTGTAATATCTTAACTTATACCTAACAACCTAGCGATTAATCAGTAAGCATTAAATTATACCACTGACTTATAAAGATGACTGCATTTAGCAAATATTTGTACTCCAAATAGTTCAAAGTTATACCAATAGCAAGATGGGATTCATTGCGAAGAGAAAATTGTCAACTATAATATAAAAAGAAAAAAAAATCATAAAAACTTGATTTTTTCCCCCTAAAATTGACCGTAAGTCGTTGATCATAACAAGAAGATGGTTCACAATGCCAATTGAAAATTTTAAGCAAAATTTGGATGGATATAGTTAAGGGACCGATAGCAACACTCAATCACATGACGCTTCAGGTTGCAGCATTGTTTTGCATGGAAAATGGACAACAAACGTCCTCATGTGTTTTTCTTTTATTCAATATGCATGCTGGTAGAAGCATGCAAGTTTAGATCAGATTTGTCAATTAATCTATAATCTTTTGATTCTTAATTAGTTTTCTAAAAAAATCATGCACAAGATACAAGGCAAACATATATAACAAAGAAATATATATTGGGTTCTAGAAAATGATAAGTGTCACTCACATGACCAATGGTTTTACAATCGGTTGTTGACGTAGTAATTGATCTTCTCACATACAACACCCAAATTTCAACAATAACCATGAAATTTAAACCTTAAAGCTCTATTAATTTCTAAATTAACAAGTTTACAATTCAACATTACATAAGACATCAAATCTAATCCAAAACTACTTATTAACTACCCAAAAGAAACATGACATTAAAACTACTCAAGTATGCCTTCGCAATCGTCCCTAACGTAACTAGCTTCCTCGACCAAGTCATCCTCGAATTCTTCACAATCTCCTCCAACATAGTTTACTTCTTCAACAAAATCATTTACCTCTAATTCATGAAAACCTCGTGGTGGTGCTTTCATCACAACATACCAATTAGAAGATTCATTTTCTCTTGAATAGAAAACTTGTTTTGCTTGAGATGCGAGAATATAAGGATCTCTTGAAAATGAAACTTGACTTTGATGTAAATTAACAAGAATAAATCCATCTTCAACTTTCACCCCGTTTTCTATGTTCGCCCAATAACTCTTAAAAAGAGGAATATAAAAAACATTATAATCTAATAAAATTATGTCGGTCAATATTCCATAGTAAGTAACCATATCAGCCACTTGAGAAATGTCTTTTGCACTTGCTCTGCACATGGTAGTCGCATCATATGTCACTCCGTTATTCTGGATTTCTCTATCAACATCTTTTATATGAAATCTTTGTCCATTTATTATATATCATTTGCAGGACAACGCGGTATTTTTAGGACCACATGCAATCCATTTTAACATTTCATCACCATCTTTTGAGTCAATAGGTATCTGAAAAAACATTTAAAATGGATTTTAAAAATGGTATCATTAATTCATAAAAAAAAATAACAAACCTTCTTTTTGATCCACTCAGCGAAATTATCTCCATGGTTCTTCCAAAGTAGTGTTGCATTTTTTTTCTAAACGCTTGTTTGAATTTTGCAACTCCTCCAAATGCAAACTAGTATAATGAAAGTGATGTTAAGTTATAATTGCAACTACAAACACAACAAATCAATAGAAGCATAATATATATATATACACACACACACACACACACACTCACATCATATATGGTTCCACCACAGCCATATTCATTAGCACCGCCAGATGAGCAATTTCTTTCTCCTTGACAGACAACGTAACTGATTCAGACATTGAAATTGGACGTCCTTCCAGTATTGCGTTATCTACATAGTCCTCATTCCGATCTTTTTTTCTATATTTATCGATTTATTCAAAAATTCATTAAAAAATCTCATGCATTCTTCTACAAGATAGCATTCTGCAATGCATCCCTCTGGCCGTGCATAATTCCTTACGTAATCTTTAAGCGTCTTCATATATCTTTCAAAAGGATAAATCCAACGAAATTGAACTGGCCCGCACAATCGTGCTTCCCTTCCAAGATGAATTGTTAAGTGTATCATAATATCAAAAAATGAGGGTGGAAAGTATCTTTCAAGTTCACACAATATTTTAACAGTCTCGTCTTCAAGTTGCTGTATTTTTTCTCTATCAAGAACACGTTGACATATTTCATTGAAAAACGAACATAGACGAGTAATTGTTTTCCTAGGTTTACTAGGCAATAAACCTCGTAGTGCAACTGATAATACTTGTTGCATCAAAACATGATAATCGTGAGACTTCAAACCACTAATTTTGCAATCCACCAATGATATGCATTTTTTCAAATTTGAGCAATAACCATCAGGGCCTTTGAAATCATATAGCCTTTTGCAAAATATTTTTTTTTCCACTTTTGACAATGTGTACGGAGCCGGTGGAAGATAAGTTTTGGTCCCACGTGGTTGTGCATAAAGACCATGCCGAATTCCCCAATCTTCTAAATCATGTCTACAATTAATCCCATCCTTTGATTTTTTGTCATGCAACATTGTACCTAGTAAGCTTTCACAAACATTTTTCTCAACATGCATTACGTCAAAATTATGACGTAATAGAAGTTCCTACAGAAAAAGGTAAAAGTCATACATTAAAAAAATTATATTTTATTTTTAATGGATTGACAACAAAAAATGTAACTCAAATACTAACCTCCCAATATGGCAAGTCAAAAAAGATTGATCTTTTTTTACATCTTGATAGCTCTTTTTTAATAGGATCATTATCCTCATCATCGTCATCTTCACTATTGTCATCAATCTTTCTTTTCCTACTTTTCCCTCTAATCTCTCCTTTTTTAGTTTGTCTTGTATCATTTAAGTTCACACTCTTCTTTTCGCTTTCCGCATCTTTTCCAAAATCATTAGGAAAATCTTTCAACGTAAGAGAGATATTTTTGCCAGCTATAATTTTGGGCATCTTTCCATCCTCCACGGTGTTATCAAACCAAGCTTTTTTTTCCTCAATGGATGTAAAGAGGGTAAAAATCTTCTATGACCCATATAAATAGTTTTCCGACTATATTTCAACCATCGATTGTGAGTGTTGACACCACATAATGGACAAGCCTTTTTTCCCTTTACACAACATCCAACGAGATTGCCATAAGCTGGAAAATCATTTATCGTCCAAAGTAAAATAGCTCTCATGTTAAAAAGTGTCTTAGTTAGTGCATCATATGTCTCAACTCCACTACTCCACAAGTGATGCAAATCTTCAACTAATGGCGCTAGATATACATCAATATCATTTCCTGGTTGTTTGGACCTGGAATTAAAAGTGTTAACATAATATTCTCTTTCTTCATGCACAACATAGGCGACAAATTATATGTCACAAGCATTACTGGCCAACAACTATACTTGGAGTTTAACATAGAAAATGGATTGAACCCATCTATAGCTAGACCAAGTCTAAGAGTACGTGGATCGGCTGAAAATGATTTCCAATTTTCATCAATCATGCTCCATGTTACAGAATCTACAGGATGTCGCATCTTTCCATCACTACTTTTATTTTTGAAATGCCATCTTAATTCTTCGACCATCTTTCCAGATATGAACATTCTTCTAAATCTTGGGATTATTGGAAAATATCTCAGCACCTTAACTGGAATACCCTGCATAATCTCCTTTGTATCATGATTTATCTTCCATCGCGACGAACCACATTTAGGACAATTATCTAAATTTTTGTACTCTTTACGGAAAAGACAACAGTCATTCTCACAAGCATGAATTTTTTCAAACCCCATGTCAAATAGTTTGAGAAATTTCTTTACTTCATACAAAGTCTTGGGGAGTACATTATTCTTTGGTAAAAACAAATGTTGGACGGTAAGAAGTTTATCAAAACCAGTATCAGATAATCCAGTTTCACATCTAAGATTATACAAAATAGTGATGGCAGATAACTTTGTATGGTCTTTGCAACCAGGATACAATGGGGTTTCTGCATCTTCCAAATTTTTAAGTAAATCATCATGGCGTCTTTGTGCATCATCTTTATCTTTGTCATCATCAAAAAAAGTATGATTAAAATAGTCTTCATCTTCATAGTGAACCATCTTGAGCAAGTCGTATGTCTCGCTCAATTTAACCTCATTTTTAACATTCACTTGCTCGCCATGATTATACCATGTATCATCTCTATACTTAGGATCCATTCCCTTTATAATCAAGTGCTCAACAACAGTATCACCATAGTGACGACTAAGATTTCGACAGTCTAAACAAGGACACAGTATTTTTTCCACATCTCCTAAATTTTTCTTCGCAACCCGCACAAAATTCCGTGCTCCTAGGCCATACTCTCTACTAGTTCTATGATTAAAATTAAAAACAAAAAATATTAGACTTTATTACCAATATATTAATTATAAAGTTTAGTATAAATTAATTACCACATGATTATTTATGTAGACGTAACCAATCTTTCTCCATCATCTCATACAATATCTAAGCAACCCTGTATCTAAAATTCAAATAGTAATTTATTATCAAGTCAAGAGAAATATTTCGTGCAATGAATAAATAATACCTCTTGAGCAGCAACTATTGTACCAGAATAAATAATGCACTGAAATAATAAAGCTAGATATATATATATATATATATAAATATATATATATATATAAGCAAAATGAGAATTTTTAAAGTAGATTTTTGTGGACGTCCACCGGTGATTCATGGACTTGAACTTTTGTGACAATCAGGTGTTGATTCAAGAAGTTCAGCAGCGGACCAGGTTATTCAAAAATAAGCATGTAAGCATGAATAACTTGTGTATTTTTTAAAGAATTCCCCCAAAAAAACAATATTAATGTCCAATCGCTTATGAGTTCGGTTTATGAACTTGTCCCTTTGAGATGAAGAAACATTTTTGTACTAGCTAGAATAATTGGTTAACACATTTGACTTGATGAGTAATTAAACAAGAACACAGCAAATTGAGTATACATGAGAGCTGGTTAAATAACCATAGAGGGTACAAAAGCAAAACCTATAAACAAATTTACAGGCGAGGGTGAGACATATATACTCAAATGGTAGGATATAAAGACATTCCATTAAACTACGAACAATCTAGTTGTTTTTTGTCATTCAAAACAACAATGTGCTTTGTATTGAAATGTGACATTGTAATGGAAAGGGGTACATCACCGACAAATGAAACAAAATGGATGCCTACTCGTAAAGCCAAAAAAAAACTAAGGTACGTGTGACAATAGGATTGAAAATATCATGTAGAAAAATGCAACTATACAAGAAACAAATATGTGAAAACATTTAAAAAAAATACAATGCACAATATCAATGCATATGTTAGAGGAACTATTAATTAAAACGGTTTATGAATATGACTCAAAAGCTGATATGTGTACTGATATAGAAGATGCTAAACATTAAAAAAATATTAGCAAGTAAGCACTCATATGATAACTTGTCAAAGTTGATCTTCATACGAAATTGAAATAGCGTCAAAATCATGGAATTAAATTCCTGAAAAGAGCTGGCGCAAAAATACAACACAGAATATAAGAATTAGAAGTGTCCTAGACATGCAATTCAATGATTAAAATACTAAAACTAGTAGAAATACATAATTATAAATGATCGGAAAACCATCAGATTTAGGCAGTAAAAATAACAATGAGCATGATTGCCTAAATGCAGCAGAGGAGGCTAAGAACACCATCAATCAACTCTTAGAAGCAATGCCTGATTATTCTGTTGAATATATAAGATCTATATAATGACCCAACTTATTATAAAAAATGCTCTTCAACCTTATCAAAATACTTCGCGTACGGTCTAGTATTTGTTGATGATTATTGATCAATAAACTGGATGCAATAACAGTTTTGTCCAGGCACAAATTGATCAGAGTGCATCATCAAGTCATTAAATAACATATGACAAGTACCGATTGGTTTCAATCTTGAAAATAATACTGTCAGTTACCTTTCGATTTAAATTTCAATAACTAATTTATGCCATATATGCCTATTTTATGATTAGGGAAGAGAGCATAGAAACTTCTACGACGTAGCTAAAATTAATAAAATTGCTTTACTGTTTGAACTAGAAGCTGCGGTTTAACACAAAGTACCGTACAACAGTATCTATGGTGAAGGATTAAAAATAGACCTAACTGCTCCACCATTACATCACCACCCAACAAAACATCCAGTCAACAATCCCAAAAAAAAGGTCAAACTGATATCAAAATAACAACTTACAACCCCCAATCATACAGTCAATACACCCGAAACCCAAAAGAGTTTTATTTATTTTATTTTTAAATAATTAGAAGTTTTTATTTGGACCTCTATTTTATTTTTCTACTTATTTAACCCCATTTCATTTCTTTTGGAAGTAGAAACAAATAGTACGATAGTATTAGTTCTGCCTTTGCACGATGAGGACAACCAATAGGTTTACTGATTACAATTCCCAAATTAGTTTAATATTTAACCACTTGATTAAGTATTAAACAAGTTTCAACGTTAATTTCCAAATTCAAAATTAGTTCAAGGCTGTCTATACCACAATCCAGTTATACATAGCATATGCATGTCACTGCCTTTTTTACAAAATATTTTTCATATGTTACAAACTTCACATTTAACCATCTGACCCTACTTTGGACACTTACTAAATTTTACAATCAGACATGAATTGTAAAATTAAATCCGCTATTTTGAAACTGGAAGTATACATATATTAGTCTTTTATTTGGAAAACTGATCGTTAGGTTCAGCCTTACTTATATAATATAAGAAAACAGAGTCTATTTGCAAAGAAATGAACTAATTTACATTGTGTATAATCATTTTTCATGAATATATCTTGTTACATATGCATACTATAATCTGGATAACGTTTCTTATACCAGTTAAACAATCCATTGTACACGGCATATCAAACAAGCTAGCAAAACTGACTTGCCCATTTAGACCAACCACAACCACAATTCTCATGATTCAAAACTTCAAATAATTGAGAACAGTTATCACTGCAGAATTCTAAGATCATTATCAGATTTTTTTTTTTTTTTTTGGCACTAGCAAAAATAAGTTTGTGAAAAGTTAGAGTATCTTTGAACTCAGATTTAATAATAAGCCAGGATTCGAAATCCAAATGAAAATAAGGGTAAGAGGGCTCACCAAAGTTTCTATGCTCCGCTGAAGGAAGCCAAACCAAAGATAGGGCGAAGGGGGAAGGAAGCTAAACCAAAGTTTCTCCACTAAAGGAACCGCCGATACAGAAATCGGAGAGAAAAAACGATCCGCGAGATGAAGTGATGAAAATCGCTGCTTTTTTGTGAAATCAAACGAATTTGGGGAAAGTGGAAACTGAGGAATAGGAAATGAGTTGGAGCCGCTGCTTTTATTTCTAAGTTATGGAGGGAACTGAAAATTGGGAGGCAAAACTATGATTTTTTTCTCAGCGTTACAGCGACACGTCAAATCCGAAAAATAAATGATCTACAGCTGTCAACCGAAGAACGCTGACCTTATAAGCTGTGGAAACATAGTTTTGTTGTAGTGAAGAGTAGGTCTTATCGACAATCTTGCCAACATTTCAGGTTCCAACTCACACCTTGGCCTGAAATCAAACTTTGCCAAATACTCGAGGCTCTTCCATTCCGAAAACAACGCTCCCAAACTTTCATATCTTCGACTCAACGCATCTGCAACTGCGTTACCCTTGCCCGGAGTATAGGTTTGAACCCGAAATTTTATTGTTTTGTACTGATTGAAATTTAACCGTTTGGTTTAATAGGTACAACGATATTATTTCATCATTAAATTTAGTTTATCAAATGAAATTAGATTATATTGACATGGTATATGATTTAAGAGTTACCAAACCTAAAGTTATGAACACATATACTAATGCAAAGCAAATTGCACAAAGCAATTCATGGTTGAAGTCCAGATTAGCTAAAGAAAATAACATATGTTATACCAACAAAGCTACAGATCCTTTGTAGTATTAAAGAGTTTAAACTTTCAGTTCCAACTAATGCAAATCAAAATTTAAAGGCATTCACGTCAGTACAATAAAAGCCAACATACAGATATACCTCAATCGAAAACAGTTAATATATTTTTATACAATCTCATATGCAACTGTTATGCGGCACACATACAAGGTCACAGTTCAGATAAAAAGAAAGAAGAAAATGTACATTTGATTTAGAAAATCCATACATTGAATCAATACATATAGATACATGGAAATGAAAAGAAATCTAAGACCAACTCCCTTCACAACATCATGTTCTCATCACCGGTAGACCTGATCTGAAAGGAAAAGAAAGACAGCTATTAATAGCTAGTATATATATATATGTAAAGTAAAAGATTTGAATAAGGAAAATAACACATTAAAAACTCAGATTCTGTCGTACAGCAATCAGAAAACAGCTAAGGAAACCGTGATTTAACACAATTTATTTCCTTTAACAGTAAAGGTTCCACAGTTTGATTTTATTTTAATTAATAATAAAGTAAACAACTTTTGGTTTTCTCTCCCATGGGGGAGAAACCGCATGGCGATTTCAGATCTCGTAACTTACCATCACAACATTCCTCAAAATCTCAATCCGTACTGACAGCGAAGATTGCAAATTAGCACCTCCTATGAATCAGTCTATGCTTCTCGATTTTCAGAAATCAAGCCATCGAAATGGGGTATTTGACGATACTGTTTCCACCGACATCATCCTAAGCCGATATCCTGATTTCACTAACCGATTTTCAGAAAGGGACAGTAAATAGGTTTTCGAGTGGTGAATTTTTCAACATTCTTTCTGTCTAGTTTCCTCGTTTGGCAGATGAGGACTAGAACTGATGAATTTCTATTTGAAGAATCAAGCCATCAGATTTAGAGACTCAGCTTATCTCGAGCGAATATTCCAAAAAATCGATTCTAGAGAATCTTGAAATCGTCGTTTCTACTCGATTTGCAAAATGGTGTGTATTTTTAAGTTATGGGATTTAGGGTATTACTGTATTTGAAATGCCCATGGACTCTTCAAATTTCGAATTTTGGGCTTGATTATTCAACAGTGAATCTAGTTTCAGTTTACATCTTTTGCTAAGCATTTCAAAGGAAAACTTGAGAAGAATTTCAACAATAATTAGTTTAAGGACTTGAATATTTTGTTGGGTTGTTCTCTAAGTCACATGCTTCAACCGATTCAACAAGAATGATTAATTTGGAAAGACTTGTCCGGTTACTAGAAAATTTGCATTTCAATGGTAGAGGATTGTAGCAGTCTCACTATCATCGTCTAGGATATATTCTCCACATCTTCTTTAAGTTCATGTGTGTGAAATTTGGATCTGCAAAATCACGTGGCTTCTATTACGACTTACAATGGTTTTGTACATTGTTTAGTTAAGGTTGATTGGGTTCCAAAATTCTGGTGATGAGAATAGCAACACGATTTGGAACTGATAACAACGCACAATCATCAGTTTCAGACTTGAATATCAACCAGATCGGGAAAATCCAACTGGCAGTCTTATGTGTGATTTATTTTCATGGAGGTAATGTAGTCTGATTTGATTTGCTATTGAAGTTTGATCGAACTTTGCATACCCTTTTTGTAAGGTGCGATTGCCCAATGGCTAGCCGATGAGGAATGATTATCACCTTCAATATTGAAAAGCTGCTATTGTAAATCCGGAAATGAAGCTGCTAATGATGATTCAAATGGTTTTCGATATTGATAATAGTTCCAGCATTTTCATAACACAGAAGAACACATGGCGAGTGATAGTTTTACTGCAGATAGATGCAACAGCTACCCCTCTTGGGTCTTCCTTTGTTTTAGATCTGGAGTACCAGGTTCCATCGACAAATGTATAACCTCAGCAACAACAATTTGAATCTGCTCTGTTAGCCAAATGTTTGAAGATAGTTTCCGTCAACTTTCATGACACATCTGATTAGATATTATAGATGAATGGAGTTGCTCAGCGAGTTAGAGCAATTAGCTTGTTATTCACGTGCATGGAGAGGCACGTTTTATGTTCTATTTACTTTAGTTTGGTTCTTTCTCTATGTATTTGGGTGTATGTATGATTGTATCAGATCTAACTATGTACTGTTTTATACAAGTTAATAAAAACGTACCAAGTTTCAAAAAAAAAAAAGGTTCCACAGTTTGAATTCAAGCAAACAAGTCATTGTTCACATCAGCAAAAAGGAAATGAAACCCTACAATAGCTTCGGCATAAAGTTTGATCAATGGTCTCTTCAATGGAGTGAAGAGGTTGATAGCATGGAAAAGCTGAAACAAAACCAAATCAAATCTTCCTATATATTTATTCTCAGAAAATCTGTTTTGCTATTACAATATCCCAATATAGATCTGAAATCGAATTAAAAATAATAGCAGACAAGACCATGTGAACAAACAGTATTTTTAGATGTATAGCTTAAACCATAGGGGCAGTTGCATATCTGAGCATTTCACATGGGTAGATCGAACACAATCTGTTAAGTAACCCACATCCATCGACATATCAATCACAAACACTTCGAATATACATAGCTGAAATGAAAGGAGGAACAACCTAAGTAGTAGACACAGCTAGAATAGTACAAAGAACAACTAAGGGAAATATATATATATATATATATATATATATATATATATATTATGTTATCAACTCTGACATAAATACAACAGCTTATACATGTGTTTATATATCCAAGGAAGTCTGCACTATATCTAAAAGTGAAACAAGAAATGTCGGATCTAAATCCATATAGGAACAACTGATATGGGTATATTTCTGATCAGGGAAAACACATAAATCCATCACCAAACCGCACTGTTCACTGTCAAAAACCCACGCAGAACCCAAGTATCAATCACAAACAGTTCGACAATTCATGGCAGAGCCGAAATGGAAAAGTAAAAGCCTAAAATCTAGGAACAACTAAGCCTAAAACCCTATGATTCGAATTCACAGTAAACCGCAAGTATAAATACACATCCACATTTGTTGTATCAGAACACAAAAACCATTCGAACCAAGTAAAAATGAAATCAGAAATTAAATCGGGAAAAAAAATTATATAAACTGAAAACTTAGCTTTTTCGTGGGATGGCAGATCAACCGGCCAAGGCCGAGGCGGGGTAGAAACAGGGTCAGCGGTGACTGTTAGGGTCGGACTTTGGTGGCGGCGATGGAAGGAAAAGGAGAGATGGATGGAGGGTTTCGTTTGTTTTCCTTCTCGTTTGTGTGGCGATGGAAGAGCATTGAGAAATGAAGGGGACCGATATGTTTTAGGGTTTAAATGGATGGGAAGGATGCGGGCTTTAGTCAAATTAGGGTGGGCTGGACGGCTTTAAGGTAAGGCCCAATATTTTTAAGTTTAATTAGTATAAACATTTTATAAAACTTTAAATATTAAATTCGAGAACTCACGTGGTCAGATTTCGATGAAACAAAAAACGTTGGGACCATAATGACGAGTGCTACGCGATGGATGAGGACTGAGCAGGGCAGGCAGCAGATGGATTTTTCAGAAAAATGAAATGTCGTTTAATTCAACTGAAAACAAGCTGATTTATCGACAAATCAAATTCAAGGTGAGTTAAACTCACTCAGCTCTTCCAATTTATATTTTATATAGATTGGATTTTTATTTTCATGTTTTGATTGATAGTGTTTGACTGTTTGTCTGTTATACAATTATGGATTTAATTACTGGAAGTTAAACGGTCAGTTAATTTCAGAAGAAATATAAATCATTTTGTTTTGACCCGAACAAGGGAATTTCCCTTGATTGTTCGCATTTATAAAAAGTGCTGGAATTGGTTGCGTTGTTTGATTTGGCCGTAGATTGATTGGTTTTTATTATTGATGATTGAATCGTACTGCAACATTTGTTCTGATATAGACAAATGGATGGTACGTGTTGGGAAATTAGCATCACCTGGTCGATAAATAAATCGATTTCTAAAGATGAATTTTATCGACTATATGTCGACAGAGTTGCAGTTATAAATATATTTTATAACTAGAATAAGTTTGGAAGCTGTCATTTTAAATAAAGGCTATTAAAAGGGGAATAAATATTAATCATTTATTGGGAAAAGTTATAAGTAAATTATGGGATATGTTTCATTAAACAAATTTCTTATGTCGATGAGAATTATAAACAAGTGAAATAACTTAGCAGTAAGTGTCTGATTAATCGTGAGCGATTAAATGAAGTTAATTTTATTATATTTTAATTAATTTAAAATGGAATTAAATAGAATTGGTTAAGAGTATAACCATGTTTGGTGTGTCGACCTTTTAGACTAAGTTAGGTTTTAAATAAGTGAATTAATTTAATTGATCCAGCTTAGTAAGTTTTAAGAAGAGGAAAGTATTATTTATTCTAGTAAGTAAAGAAGTAAATTGTTTTGAAATGATTAATGTAAAGTTGTTATAGTAATCATTAATCAAAGGAGATATATTTAAGTAAGCAAGTTGGAAATGAAAGGGTCGAGGGTTGGAAAAGGGCTAAAGGATGAGTCTTTGTTTTTGAGCTCGAGTCTTATAATAAGGCAATAAAGAGGTTTAAGTGGATACCTAGCGTAAATGAAAGTTTTCTTTTACTTAAGGTTCGAACTAAGTAAAGGAAATGAAGATGTAAAGGGTATATATATATAACCTGGAATTTATAACGAGGTTTATAAACGAATATGAGTTTAAAACATCGTTTTTAAACTGGAAATGCTTAATAATGGTATTAAGTTGAATAAATAAATTTAAAAGGGATTTCCCGAAAGAGAAAAGGTAATTGGGAAAAAGGGGTTTGCTTAGAGCTCAGTAAACGAGGTTTGAAATAAGGATTGAAATGATAATATAGGGTTTTTTTGAATCACGACTCGTATTTATCTGAAGGTAAGAACGTTGTTGGTCAAGGTCTGAGAGGTAATTAAAATACCCCAACTTGAACAGCTTCGGGACGACCCAAAGATGATACTAGTAGGCGATGGCGAGAGTGTGTGATAAGATTTTCCGAAGTAACGGAAATGAGATGAGGTGATATTTTCCATAGTAACAAAATAAAAAAAGGACTTGAGCGACTAATTTTAAAAAAAAGCCAAGTGATACTGAGTACCAGACCAGTAATTATATTTTTATGATTTCATGGATGTTTGCTTGATAGTTAAATAACCGACTATCAAGTTTGACCTTCACGATTGTTGGTATGGAAAGACCGGGATCGAATGAATATTCGAAAACCATTCCGACCAACAGATACGAATATAAAGAGGAGATCGAGCGATGATCGAGATGGAGCATGTGAAGACCATAGATCTTCATAAAGCGGAAGGACCACTTACAATCTCTGATTCGACCCGGAGATATACTGGGGTTCTGTCGTGGTTGAAACTGTGGATTGCAAGGGCAATAGCTACTGATCCATGGGGTGATTCCTATATTGGATGCAGTAGGAGAGTACCATCGGTTCACCCTGTTCCTGGGTGACTTGTATGGACGGATGTCTGACAGAGTATTTCCAAAGGAATTACGTACGTTGGTTTCTTCAAACGTATTTCTGTTGATGGCGGAGAAGGCCGTACACTTTCTCTTAGCTAACCGCAGAGTATTTTTGTGGACGTCAATTAGTGATGTCTGACGGATCTGACAATGTGGCATTCAAAGTGAATGGTGGCCAGATGATCGAAGTAATGAATTCTAGCCTCAAGCCTCATCAACCGGGAAATGACAAAAATCGGGCAGGCAGCATGGCTATGTGGGTCGCTCCCATTAGGGTGTATAATCACCTATCTAGAGAAATTCCTTTTGTCTCTTATTCTATCGATTCTGCCCATTCGGGAACGGTGGTTTGAGTCCAACCGTTGGTGATATACATTCGATACACTCAAGCGAAATGAGTGGTCGGTCATGTGTGGGCCGGGTTGCAAGACGTTCTTGTTGAACCCAGGTGTATTCGCCTCTAGAGATACATCATCGGAAGGCGGTCCCATACCTTGTCAAAGTTGGAAACCAATCTCCAATAAGCGCCCGCGGTTTTGTTTGTATACTATATATGTGGAGCGTGAGATGCAAGCGTTCCACTAGATTGTTATTTACTTGTATTTAGACATTATTATAATATCAGAAAAGATATTGTTTTCAAAACTGTTTTGGGTTATCGTAAGGGAAAAACCGTCCGTGTTTATGTGTGGATTCGGTCTTACGATTATCCTTTTCTTTTGAAAGATTTCGAACTTTAAAATCATGATTGGATGATTCACCCTTAATGCTGTGCGAGTTTATCTCACTCTGGTTCACCAGACTGACCCGGTGTTTTGTAAATGCTTGGGTTAGCCCGGGTTTGCAGGTTCAGGTTATTGAACACGACGAAAGGTGTGTTGGAGAAGTCCAGATATATTTTGTGTTATTCCGCCGTGTTGTATAAGGGCAGATTATTATAACTGTCCAGGTGTGTTGATGTACTCTGATATGGTAAGCATTTTCAAAAGCTCTCAATAAAGATTATTTCTGTATTATATTTTGTTCCGCTGCGATGTGAGACTCTGTGTTGTGTTCTTCTTCTTCTTCTATTCTTATATTTCTTTCTCTCTTATCTCACCCTCTAATTTCTATCATTAACAATCCGGTGTTCTCGGTGTTTGAAAGGTCGGCATGAGATACAGTAAAGGTATTTATGTTGATTTTCGGGGCCGAAAACCTGGGTCGTTACACATGTGTTGTATGAAATCCATATAAATAATATTATTTGGTAATTGACTGTGTCTGATTCCAATTCAGAAAGAACGAATATTTTAAAATAATGAATATTTTAACATAATATTCAGTAAAGGATAAAAATGTAGATTTAATGTCCGATTTTGGATGGACACGAAAATATTGGAATTTTATGAAGCCTTATTGATTAAATATGCGCTATTTTAACGCGAACGATATTTATATTGATTTTATTCATTTTGAAAATGAATATTAATAGAGAAGTGATTTCAAAATCTAATGTTTTGAAAATATTATCATTTATATATTAATGATATGGAATATTCAATTTTGATTTAAAATTGAAAATGAAGTTAAAATCGCTTTTAAAACGAATTTAAAACGATTTATAAAATACGTTTTAAATGTAAATAGACGAAATATATATAATATATATATTATATATATTTAATGGCCCAAATAGAACGCGTCGCGCAGCGACTGTTTGCGAATTTGGACATTGACTTCGAATTGATGTTACGGGAGATCTGACCGTCGGATTCTCCTAAAACCGGAACCGTTGGGTTCGTATTGAAAAGAGCTTTCCAACGATTATAAGAGATTTGAAATCTAACAGTTGGATTTGGAACTATGTCCAAATCAAATTTGGAAAAGGTCACTATAAGTGTAGTTCGATGACCGTTTATGGAAATCGACTGAAAGGGCCTTAATAAAATTATTAAAAATATTAATAACTTTTGTAAAATCATAATAAATGATTTGGAAAGGATTTGGATGAAAATTCCATGTTTGTGAAGATAAAAGTATATTTTTATCAAAATGAACTAGTTATTAACTAGATTTGAAATCCAATAATTTTTAAATAAAATAAATTGGATTTGTGAATGGTTTTAATATAACCAGAAATTTCCAACGAACAAATTGGAATGGATTTGGAATAGAAATAATCTTCGAAATATTTCAATATTGGATTCCGTGATTATACAGATATTGTTATGGAAATTTAGAAGATATATTTATATCGTTATTTCTAATACTATATTTGTTGGTTTCAGAATTTGATATTGAATATAAGCCGATATAATTTCTATTCCGAGCCTTGTATTTAATATCAAATGGGATTTTTGGGTTTATCGTGAATGGTGTTTTAAATAACACTTGTTCTTTAACCGGATTAACAGTGAACTTAAGATTTGGAATTTATTAATCTTTATTCTAAGATTTAATGGAATTTTCCAAAGTAAAGTTTTCCATTTTAATAAAATAAATTGGGATTAAATGGGATTCGATTTGGTAATAATCGAAGTGAGCTTCTACGGAGGAAAACTGATAATATATATGGAATTTAAAAGGCTTTGTCGTTATTCCATTTATATTATTAGTCGGATACGGAAATTGATATCGGTTATATATTGATCTGTGTTCTGTGAAGATTCCATAATTAATGGAATGTGATTTTGGGTTTATCGTGAACTATGTTTTAAATGACATTAGTTCTTTAACCCAGTTAAAGATAGGATTACACGTCTAACGTTGTATTTCGAATTGTATTTGTTGATCTCTGCTAAATATATATCTGTTTGGAGGCGGAGAATTTATTCTCTTACTTAACACCCTTCTCTGAGACGTACGAGCTCAGAGGTTATATATCGAAAGACATTAGTCGCATGGCGTGAATTGCCTGTGTGGCATGCTGAGATGCAAATGATCAAGGCTTCTGTTGAAAAGCAGAGTCTTGTGGTTGATGATCAAAGCACGACTTTAAATAGCATAGCTTTATATATAGCGTTAATTCGTGAGCCTCTCACCTGGTGTGAACCAGAAACGGAAGAGGACCCCGGGAGGACATGCATTTCTCACTACAAGAAAATGGGGTCATTACCTACCAATTGTAAGCGTAGGTAAAACTAACATAATGGTAGGTAATATATTTTAGCTACCAATATTGAATTGGTAGAAATTGGTAGGTAAAGCTTAGTAGAGAAAGAGCTTTACCTACACTTATTGATATTGGTAGGTAAAAGAATCAATGGACCCCACTACGTTATGACTCACATGATGAGTCATCAGCCGATGTGTTTGATGACGTGTCATCCTACTTGGTTGCTGACATGGTTGATGATGTGTCATCCGACATGGCTGCTGACATGGTTGTCGTTTTAGCATACACATGGCATATATTAATACCGACACTTGGCATTTAATGGTTGGTTCATGTGTCAAACAATAATTTGTCCATGTGTCATCATTTAATTAGTGCATATGACATCATTTTTTAGACCACATGGCATTATTTACTATATATAAATATTTACAGGAATGAAATATTTACGCAGAATTTATTTTTAAACAAATAACAAATATTTATTACACTTTCGAATAGTACACATATTGTTTCCTCACTATTACACAATGACTTATACATACACTTCCTCGCTACATTTCACTCGTATACATTTTCTCCTTACTACATACTCATTCACTCATATACATGTACACAAACACTCTAGTTTTAGTCATAGTTACATCACCGTTTATGCACCAAATTCCGATAGCAAAGGAACCCTTCGACGACGTCTTTTACCTTCAAACCCTAAAAACAAGAACTGGTAAATAATCAATTTATATGCTAAAAATGGTAAAATGCATCAAATAATTAATTTAAAACCAAAGTAACCAACATCAGTTTCACCAGCATAATAGTTTCAAAACCAAAACTATACATACATCTTCTTTTCATTAACAAACACCTAATTAAAACCCAAATTATTATTTCTATCCCATAGACCTCTCACCCTTCGCCATTGAATATTGCTATCTTCAAACTCCTGCAGAATATCACAGTCCAGGTCGGAAAGATACAAATCGACAGTGTATCATGCTTATCGTTGAAGTTGCTACCACGCCTTTTTTTTCTTCTTTTTTATGCACAAAACAATCATGTAACCACTTAAAAACATAATTTAAATTTAGTTGTTTGATTTAATGGTATAGGACACCCAAACAGAACCATATTGCAAATGAATGCTAAAAAGAGCTAGGCAAATTCTGCATAAATTACCAATACAAAAGGATAAGTATAATTCAAATTAAAAAATTAGAAAAATAAATCAACAAATATAAGCTAAATGATACCCAGAAGCAGCAGCGGGGAGCATCATAATCATATCTCCATTCCTCATTCCCATTAAATTGCAGCTTTTGCTGATGCAGTGAAACACTAGTCTAACAAACAAACAAAAAAATTACGAAGTTTATACCGTATAATCAGGAGACACAAACAATTATAGAGCTTACCTCAAATTCGAGCAAAGCTTTCAGGTTCTTCACCTAATCTATTATATTATATGAAAGCACAATCTTTCTACGAAGACCTTTCACATCCAGATTTCCCAAAAAATTCACAGTCCGACACATGTACAACCTATCAATCCTTGCCATTGATTAGAATGGCCGTCCTTTTATCTCTTCAGTGCCCCACGTTTCCTCCTTTCATTTATGCCCAAAATCGATCACCTTCCCTTCCAACCAATAAATCATTTTCAGCCAAAATCCATCCGCTGAACTTTCCTCCATAACCCTCGAATCCAAACGTCGCCCTCCACCTCAACCCCTTAGCCACATCCCACGCCCCTAGATTTCGGTCACCCCTTTTCCATCTGCACATCGTCCTCTACCTCAACCCGATTTCTTAGCTGCAGCCTGCGCCGCCAGTTTTCAGTCGTTCCTTCTTACATCTGCACCAGCATCGTTGAGTCACAGGCGTCCGCTGTTGCTCCACTCTGGCTATTACCGTGCTACACCTCCGTTCGACTCCTTCCACGCCGGCTGCCCATTGATTAACTTCCTCTTTGCCTTCACTGACCTACTTCTCTACTCTGATAGTGGTAAAAATTCTTAACCCTTTTCAGTTTGCTGGTGATCAATCAACGCAGAAAACCTAGGTCAGAATTAGGATTTAGATTGGCTTGAATTTTAACGTTCTTTAGACAGAATTCCTAGCAGTAAAAGCTTTCAGATGTAGTGCGAATTTTTTTTTTGTACTTTTATGCGCTCTTATTTAAATGCATAAACACGTATGCATTCCTTTGGAATAAAGTTAATTTCTTTACCTAACTGAAAATGACTATCCAAATATGTCTCCTTTGTAATAAGATGTGTGCACATAATATTAGTTTTATAATATTTAATTGAAATAAGTACTTAATCTATGTGTGTATAATTCTGTTTTTAAACCACTTTTTGTACTTTTAATGTTTAATTTATTGTTACTACTGTCCGTACATATGTATGTACATACGTGCATTCATTTTCCATAATTGATTTTATACAAGGCAATTTATTTGCATATGAATTCAATTGAAATAATAAATTGGTAATAGTCTAAATTGCTTATATACCGATGTTTGGATAAACCCAAATGACTTTTCACCCGCAGATGTCCATTACCTCTGATATAGTTTCATGGTTTTATTACTAAATATATGTATTTGTTTTGATGTATCCATACGTCGTTCTTCGTAAACAAAAATGTCAACAATCTTGGTTCTAAGTTGGCTCACATTTTCACTGCATCTAAAGAGTAGTTCTATATTCATAGTCTATTTATAATTGATATCAAAACTAACAAAAAACTTTTCAACGTTTAAAATGGTTTTTATTTTACTTTGTTCAAATAAAGATCGAAATGTACTGCTGTATTTTGGATCAAATTAAATTATCAAGGGTTTTACAGACATGTAATGGCATTTATCTTGGTATGTTTATTTGTTGTATTTGATAAGATAGATGAAAGCAATTGTTTGTAATTGTCTCACAATTTAGTTTCTTTTACAGAGCATTTTATATTCGTATTCTATATCTATAAACAAATTTCATATATTGCAAAATAAAATCAGTGATTTTGTATTTACTGTTAAATAGTTTAATTGTCTTTTTTCCATCGTATTAAGTGCACCGTTTCTGTAAATAATACCCCGCTTGGAATGAATGCTGGTAATATTAATTTTCAAGTGCATTGATTGTCCTCTTCTCAGTGTGTTAACTGCTCCTAAATAAACAATACCATGCTTGCAATCAACGATGGTAATCTTTTTACATTTAAGTGAAGGCATGAATCTGCAATATAGTTTCTATTATTAAATTCAGTGGATCTATGAATCCATTTTACAACCGTAACAAATTAACACTTCTTAATGCTGTAATTCCAACGTATGTATTTTTAACCTTCTACTATTTAATGAACCAAATGAGAATAATGTGTATGTGTGTATAATTTGTGAGTACTCGTGTTTTTTTTGTCATGAAACAAGATGAGCTTTGTATAAATTCAGGCTATATAGGAAAAAAAATGAAGTTACATACATACATATATTACACACACACACACTATATATATATATGTATATAAACTGTATTTACTCTGAGGTATTATGCGATATCGAAATTAAAAAAGTCATTTTGTTATTGACTGTACTCAAAAAAATATTCATTGATAATGTTAGCATCTGACTGCTACATTGTGTTAGTTTTGAAAAATAACATATTACTGAAAAGAAATGATAACAAAGTCCTAATTGGTCATTAAAAAAATTGAAAGCATGTGTTGGTAAGAAAAATGTATTTTCACCTATTATAATTTCTGTGAAACGTTTTAGATATTTATTAATCTAGGTCGTAAAACATACGAAACATGATTTTACCTGACAGTTTTCAAATAGTGATGGATATATGATCGTTATTTATAAACATGTTAGCGCTTATTCATACCAAAAGCCTACTATAAAGTTTGTTATTAATGATTTTTTTTCTTTTTTATAGCAAATATAATCCAACCTTTGATTAAAATCAGCCTTGATGATTTATCTTTTTTTATTATTTATTTAGTTGAAAATTCATTCTCTATATGGACACTTCACAACAAGATATATTCTAGATTATTATACTTTGTAAATGGGGATAATCTGTTTCACATCTAATTTTAGTTTTACACCTGCTACAATATTGCACGTTCGTACCTTGCAATGTAGTTTTTCTAAATTTGATAAATGGTACTGATATGATGAATACTACGATTGTGAAATCCTCGAGAGATAATGGTAAATTTTGTTGCAAATGCATAAATACTGTCTCTGAGCAGATAGATGAAGGCCTTATTTTTCAATTCACGGTTCTTATGCTTCCATTGTAAAAAACAATTTTTTTTACATCTAGCTTATTATACTATGTTAATATGCAAAAATAGCTATCCGTCATAGGCCTAGCATACATGAGCCAGTTTAACATTACTCACAACTAAATCTTTAATTGATAATAAAAAGGTTGGTTTTAATCTTGGGCAGACTAGAAAAGTAATTCTCTTAGTACACAAGGAAGTAGCTGAGTTACCGTTCCTTTCCTTCAAGTAATAATCATCTTTGTTTTTATTCCCTGTGTCCTTCGCCCTCATTTTCCCCTAGCGCCTCATTCCTCGGCCCTTTCCCAACCACGGTCTGCCCACAATCTCGGTTGCAGATTTTCCTCTCTTTGCCGTTGCACCTCCTCCTCTGTAAACCCTCTGCGCAATTTGTAAAATCAAGTGTTTCCACGTTATTTCCAATTATTTCCCACCATCGTTCTCCCTGCGGCTCTTCTGCCTTCCTCTCCCTTGATGGTCCGCTCGGTCCTTGAACGTTTGATTCGAGGTAAGCACCATACTTTTTTTTCCTTTGTCCATTATGTCATGTCGTTGTTGCTTTACAATTTATTTTGCCATCTGGTTTATTCTCTTATGTCCACTTTTCATACTGCGTTTTGACGGTTTTGCATTTTGGTTGTCTTTGGGATGCAGCTGTTACATCAACAATTATATCCATTTCTTCCTATCATGCTTTTGATCAGTATACTTACATGATTTAGTGTACAGTGTGGGATAATGAATTGTAATGTACTGATTATTCTATAATGCTTTAATACATTTTAAACTTACAATGCAGAAATTACGAAATTTATTAATAGTTTAGCAAAGCAATGAAAAACAAAACTGGGTACACACTGCACATGACTAAACTAATTTATGGTTCAAATTATTTCTTAACAGATAATAAACTATCTTAAAAGCTCATAATTTGAAATAAACGTTGTACATGTTTAGTTTTGTGGACTTAATGATAAAAATTACAAAATAATAATAATTCAGAATTAGGTATACTAACTGAAGTGCTTAGTGTTGAAATGTCCAAAATAGGAGTAGCATATTGATCTAGATGTTAATCATGTTTTTGATTTTAATTCAACTAAGTACAGATGTTGTTGTACATTGCAAGTTTTCTTACTACTCTTCAATGATTGCCCTTTTCTTTTTTACTATGAGTTAACCTCACTAGACTTTTTTTTTGGGGATTAGCCGGGAGCATTGTCCAGCTATTCTTGCCACCATTATACATGCCCTTTATTCCGTATGGGTTTGGAGAGAGCTTCATGACCGTGAACAAAATGGGATTTTGAGATTACAACAATATTGAATGATGAAACGATAAAATTATGAACTTTAGGATAAAAATTAATCTATTACATTCCCTAAGAGATTGATAAATTAGAATAGGAAGAAAACAAGGACCATATTTAGTATGTGTCTGTATAATCGTCATAGTTATCAAGGCATGCGCTTAGGCGCGCCTAAGCGCAAAAAAGCCCAAGGCTCAAGGCTTTCGCCTTTTTGCAGTTTGAGTGCGCCTTTTTGTAGTTCGAGGCACTTTTCTTGGCTAAATTCAAAATTTTGTTTATAAATAGTTAAATAAAAATTTTGATTGTTCAACAAATTATAAAATATGGTTTAAATTTTAAATCTTATTAATAAAGTATGTAAATAGCTGAATGAATTATAAAATATAGTTTAAAAATTAATTTGTATTTAGTAAAATAGCAGATCAAACTCATATAAAAGGCACACAAAAAAGCCCCAGACTTGATACTTGCGCCTTTTTGCGCCTTAGCGCCTTGACTACTATAATAATCGTTCAAGTTTGTATAGATTGTCCATATATATGATTTTTTTATCTTTCTATATAGGACTTCTAAACCTTTTAGAAGAGTCTTATAGAATAAGTTAGATATTATGGTACTAAATTGGTTGAGAAATTAAGTTGCATAGTTTTGAACTACATAATTTTTTCCTGTATACTTTTGGATTATTTCTTTACTCCCCTTTCGATATTAAAGGCATCTGATGAGTTTTCTCTCCTTATATATAGTTTTTATTGTATCTGTATTATGTTTTGGGCATGAATTATTACAGCCTAGGCATAAGGTTATATTATGAATTCAATAAGTTACATCAGAAACACTTTTAGCATCTTGTAGTCCTACTACTTCATCACTCAGCTATCAAAACCACTTAAAGCTTTCCTTACTAATTTCTTGCTTATCATGAAAGCTTGCCACTATATCACCTCACTCCACACCAATGTGGTTGTCGAACACCTTAAATCATTAATGAATGGCGTTCATCCGAGGTAATATTTTTAATTTAAAACATTTTATTTAAATTAGTTTTGTTGTATGTTATTTTATGGATATGCGATTGTGGCTTGGGTTAACATTTTGCATTCGTTATGTTCTGTCTTGAACCTGAAAATTTACTTGAATGTCTAATTTGATTTAATTGAAAAAACATGAGTTATTTGATGTGCGTTTCCCCTAAATCCCAGGGAAGAGCATATATAGTTCATCATATGATAAGCAATTTGTATGCTATAGTATAAATAAATAAAAAGAGCTTTTATTCTAATCAAGATTGCAAATCATAATGAGATATATGTGTCCACTGTACTGTTATTATACTTTTCATGCTTTCTGCAATAACTTGTGCTGGGAATCTGGAATTGACTGTTAGTGGATATATAATTGTGGTTTAATTTGTAAAGTATTTTCAGAAAATGCTATGTTTTTTTAATTCTTTTAGACCAATTTTGGATTGTTATTTGACATATTTAAACAATATTGAATTTGTTCAGTGCATGGAGAGATGAAGTCTGGCAGGTGCAGTGCCATTGTAATAAATTAACATATTTTTGTTGTTTTCTCACCTTTCTTTATTTTCAAAGTTCATACAGTGTACAGTTTTGTACACATAGATGTCTTGAATACTTTCGGTTGGATTAAGATTTATCTTTCTATGTCTGTTATGTATTACCAGCACTCATTTCCTAATCAAATATTTTAGAATCCGAAGTGGATTTGAAACTGAGGAATGTATTAGTTTTTTGATAATACTACTAAATTTGGCCAAAAAAACATTTTTTTACTAATTTGTCTAAATTTAAGATTATCTTTGAATCATTCTTTTGCTTATGATGAAGGTCAGGACCAACTATTAATTTATTTCTGTTATGGTGAAAACATTTAGCCAGTCCATAAAAGCCATTTTTTTAATTATTGTATTAAAAGTTTAGTATGCTTGGAATTGAAGTAATTCCTATTCTGATTTTAGCTTCAGAACAGGTTTTAGGTTGGCATATACATATATACTCATATGTGCAAGCTTTTCTTCCATGTAATTCATTTCATGTTTTCAAAGCTTATACAATGTTATACCATTTGCGTGTTGGTTACAATATGACAGAAATACATAATGTTATATGAAAAAAAATAGCAGTAGAAAAAGCCGTGCTGTGTAGAAAAAAATTATTTTTGTAAATTTTTATATTTTAAAACTTCTGTTAGATTTATGTATCAAAATTTTGCACCTAGGACTTTGGATATTAATTTACTTTTTAACTTCTAATACTCTTATTTACATGTACACACACCCATACAGCCTTGAAGAAAAGTCCCACTTGAATTAAATTTGAGAAATATAATGGTCTTTATATACATAGAAATTTTCATTACTAGAAATGAGAAATTTAAACATGCTTCGTAATCTTTTGGATTGTTTTATGAATGTGAATTTTGAAGTCCAAAATAAACGAATGCCTTTTTACTATCATGATGTATATCATCCTATATCTTTTCCAATAATTGGTTGACCAGGTATAATGTTTTAGAATTAAGATTTTAGTGTTCCATCGTTACTGTGCAATTTATATTGACAAATTGGGTATGCAATATTTGAAACAACATAACAACTAAGATATTGAAAGGTTGGTATTAGTTAAATGACATACCACCTCCTATCACGTCCATGTTTCACACTGTTTTTACATTTACCCCATACCAATCTAAGCACCTACATACAAGCAAGTTAACAAGAGTACGATTCAGGTATGAGCCTTTCTCTTTTGAGACGTTCCTCTGTTGTGCGGGGCAAAATGTGGTCAAAACTATGCGGAAATTAGCAAGAGTATTTGGTAGTTTTCAGGCCTTTAAAGAGATTATTTTGGCTTTAAAAAACTATTACTAATTTGATATTTTTTCCTGACAGTAGGATATTTTTAACCTTTTTATTCTTTTTTTTGGTGCTTTGCAGATTGGGTTTCTTCTTCATTCTTCGTGCACTTGAATAGGGGGTAGTTGCTAGGAAGAGGTCATCAATCTCTATGATAGACTCCACGTACGGTATTGTTCGTACAATTTTCCTACTTTGTGTACTAGAGAACCTAATAGTTTGTAAATGATTCATCTTTACTTTGACATTTCTTAGCAACTAGAGTTACTTAATGTCGCAGGTAGACCTTCTGCTACAGATTGGCAAATTGTGGATTTGCACGATGAAGATTTGCAGCCCGATTTAGGCACTAGATAAAAAAAAATCAAGGAAACACAAGAGGTAAAACCATGATTTGAATATTTAATTTTAATTTATAATATTCTGTCGTTGCGAATTATATCATTAATCGTTATACACTGTTTATAAAATCTGAGAGTTTAAACAGAATTTTTTAGTATTTTCATGAGAATGGGGTTTCTTTTTCAAATTCTCAATGGATAACAAAGGGTATAATAGGACATAAGCATATTGATGCATTATTCGCCATTTACTCAGCATCTAGGGGATGTTGGGGTCTTTATACAATGGCTTATACTTAGCAAATGGTTAATTTCACGTACATATTTACAAACAGGGAGATAAGTTTCACCAAACAAGTCAGTTCTACATTGATTTTGATGCCTGCTTTAAATATATTTTAATGTCATATTTCAAGTAATAAAGGCACTCTGCATTTAGTTAGCAAAAAAAATTAAGCTTTACTTCTACATTTATACTTTTCTAACCAATATTTGGTTACTGATTATTTCCAGTTTAATTACTATTTTCACCAATGTTATGCATGTTCTCAATTAAACGGTTAATTACAGTAGTTAGCAAAAAAAATTAAGCTTTACTTCTACATTTATACTTTTCTAACCAATATTTGTTTACTGATTATTTCCAGTTTAATTACTATTTTCACCAATGTTATGCATGTTTTCAATTAAACGGTTAATTACAGTATTTACAAGCTATATTGAGTTTGACTTATATGTATACTTACACTATATAAGCCAATGGATGCTAACAGGAATGAACATTTGCGTCATCTTTTTGTGATAACATTTGTATATTAAATTCAGTTTTGATGACCCTTATAATTGAATGGATTCCAAATGAATTAGGGAATAAAGCACATGCAAAGCACCGATGGATTACAACATGGGTGATTTTGGTATTGTGAGTGCAGATGGAAGGATTTCAAACATTAAGCCAGAGCATGGTTGTACAACGATACAAAATTGAATTAAAGGAAATGGATACATCAACTCAACATGTAAGTATCCTTCCCCTGGCTACAGAACTATACAAATAAATCCAAAGCTATATGAGGTAACTGTCATTAACATATTAAAGAAAATGTGTTTTTGATGTAATTAAATGGATGTTGGTACATGTACTGTATTTTTGTATAAGTAGCATTTTAGATGTTAGCCCATCTGATCAAATTTTGTTCTAGGATATTCTCCTTTGTTCATTCATAAAGAAACATACAATGAGCACTACCTACAATATATATATATATATATATATATATATATATATATATATATATGTTACATACTGAAAGTATTAGTCGTCGTTTGTAAAAATTTTGGTAGGTTTCATACAAATTAATGGGTCGTTCTGCCCTTCATTAGTCACAGGAAACATTTAACGGCATGACCATCTCAATTATTTTCTAGAATTTATCTCTTTGTTGTGGTTTACGAAAATTTTACTTCTAAGTGATTTGATATAATTTTAAATTAAATGGTTTCTCATGCTTGAAAAGGTCTGTTGCTTATCCAAATGGACATGCCACTTCCTTTCTAATCTGGAATTCAAAATTATGAACCATTTTATGAATGTTTTTCTTGATGTAATATGTTTTGATCATAATTTAACTATTTAATGTGATAAATATTTTAGTCTTACATTAATGTTTATGATACTCATATGTGGATCGACTATGCTATTTAATTAATATTGTGTTTAACAATTATCATGTCACAAATAATAATATTACAACCAGTAGAGACTGGGTTATGGATGATGTAAATTTCATGATTTACGTAATATCTTTATAGATGCTAAAAATTATTCAGATTACCATGTGCAGAGCATGTTAATAGTGCATCGGACGCTTAGTGGGTTACGTTTAATTCAATAATGCGATGTCCATGAATTGAGCAAAAAATTACTTCGACAGGGGTATGTTGTATGATATTCCATCACCTTTATGTTGAACAGGGCTAGAAAAATTGTATATATTGCTTTCCTTGGCTTACTATCAATTGGTACTTTGTAAATAACTTTTAGGAAATCGATGATTTTATGACATAACGTGAAAAAAAATCCAAAAAATCCATTAGCAAAACCTGAAGATTGAATTCCATTCCCTTGCATTACAGTTTATAGAACCCCGATTATTCAGTTGTTGCCTGAAAGGTTATAGGCTACGCCATTCTCTATTAATTCTTTTTTAGCTTTATGCAATTATTAATAGTTTTGTTCTTTATGCAACGTCTAAGTAAAAAATTTAGAAAAAAATGCTTCATATTCATATTCCTTTCTTGAGACTCAAATAGTGAAGAACTAACTACAAACAACTATATCGTTTCTTTAATACAGTAAAAGTCAACAAATATAGTATATAATAAAACTATTAGGTTTTTCCTCTAATTTTATGCATGTTATTTCATGAAGCTGACATTTCTTTAACATTTTTTGTCTTAGTACATTTCATTGTATACTTTGACTACAATTATTTAAAAGAGTTCAACAGTTAGAATTTACCATCGAATTGGCCATCCTTTTTATTTTGCATTTGGTGTCACTATTCATGTTAGTCAAGCTACCTGATTAGGATTTGTTTGAAAAGACTCCATAATTTTCCTTTACCCTAACATTGGTCCTATGTGTTTATAAGATCCTTACTTGGCAAGACTTGAAACTTTCTTGGCATTTCTCAGCTAATTTTTTGCATTTTAAATTGGCCTAGATATATGATTGAATTTCAATAACTTGAGGCAGCAAACGGAACTCTGCTGAGACAAGTAAGCCTAGACTTTCTTGCTATTTAGACTGAAAAATGGACCTGAGTTTAAGCTATCATTTAATCTTTGTAATCTTTATTACTTATAATCTTAATCAATATTGATTTTATAAATCAATAAATTAAGGCATATCATTGAAATGTCTATGCAGATTTTTACTAGCAGTTAACAAGTTTATTGGAATACTGATATTATTTTAAACTTATTGATTTTAGTAGTTCATAATTTCAAGGAAAATGACTTTTAGAGGTTGGTGCAGAAATGAAATTGGAAAAATTACCATGGCCAAAGGTGTTGTTTATCTGATTATTAGTAAAGGGGACTGGAGCCTAAATTAGAAAATATGCACCAATATTCATGATAAAGCATGACTATAAGTTTATACATTTTATTGATGCTCAATCTCCACATAGGTGATCAGTCACTTCAGGTTTATTTGGTACTTGATTTCTAACATACTATTTATTTGCAGCTGGAATTGTTTAAGGGCCATCACCTTATGCAATCTACTGTTATTGCCTAAAGAGTAACACTACCACCAAAATATTGACGTGGACCAGTGCAAGAAGTCCTCTTAATTTAAGAAGAAATTATTTTGCTGTTGCAACTAAAAGAAGTTATAAAAATGGAAAAATTAGTATATCTATGTTCAGTACTTTGTCATTGGATAACATGTGTAAATAAAAAGGAGTCATGTATTCTGCTCTGTACACATAAATTTGCAGTTTTATTTGTCTTGCATTGTCCTTTTGAATGCGTTGCGTTATTCCATGTTCTCCCATAACTCGGCCATACATAGTTCTTATTTATTATGCTGCAACTGTTTGTGATAATCATGCATGGTTTTTGGTGATTTCATATGTTCTATTACAGTTTATTACTCACAAGGAGTTTGTGGTTAAGGTTTATATAATTATGCAATATTAGTTATTACAGTAACGGGACCATGTTACAGTAAATTAGCAATGTCGTTTGGATATGGGCATCAATCAATTTAATTAAGGGAAAGTACATGAACACAAAAATTAGACACAAATGGTGACGCAATGAATCTCTACCATTAGATTGCCTCTGATCCTTTACATAAAGACAAACTAATTTAACGGCTCAGATTTTGTGTTTTTCAATTTATATAAACTTTTGTTTCAATAGCCGCTCCCATTCATCAATTAGGACAAGGAATATGTATCCTGTCATTCGTATTATAATTATAATGATAGTCATGTTCAAGCTATTGTTAGTTTGGCCTCCTACTTCTCAAGATGTCAACCGATTTTCTATACTTGTGATAAATGCATGTCACCCTCTTAATTCTCAGTCGTTTGTTTCTACAATCATTTGCTCACATGTTTTTATTCTGGCTAAAACCTGTAAAAGTTCTCCAACTACAAATAAGTTGCGACAAAGAAATCTGCCAGCCCATTTATGTATAGCACCACAAAGAATAGATTTATATATTGTAAAATATGAAATTACCACAACCTATACTATTTCAATTCGATCAAAAATAAACATGCGCGTACTTTTTTTTTTGTTAGAGCAACTTTCATTTCTTTGTATAGTTTCAACTTGCTCACATACATGCAATTAACCATACATATGCAGAACTCTCACACGCAAGTCGTTGCCACATGCACACAGCAGCCCAAACACAAACAAAGCCATATACATACATATAATAAACATATCGAAAAACTGGAAACGCATTATAGCGTATATATACACAAACTCTGAGTTAACATGCAACAAAACAAAGATGGAGCTATAATACAAACTGAATCCACACCAAAAAATATAGGAAATTGGTTCCTCTATAAAATCACCCACCAATATTATTCACAAAACATTTAGTCCCGCTTTACTTATGCATATGCACGTAGAAAACACAATTTATAATTTAAAACACTATTATTTTTATCAAACGGAAAAAAGATAAAACTACTAAAATGAAAATATATTATCTGACGCAGACGCCCATTATATTCTACGCTACGTTGTACCAATTTACTATTTTCACTACGACCGTGTGCGAAGCACGGGTTCGCACTAGTAATCAACAAAAGAAAGAACAAATTCTAGTTGAAGTCTAAACCCCACACAAAAATAAAAAACTTCTGACATTATCTAACACAAGATCGCTTTAAAATGAGCAACTTGCAATGAAAAAATAAACTGACACAAAATTAAGGTAGCAAATTGCTTACAGATTCATTGGGATCTACATCAAGAGTGATGAACTGTTTGTCTACAGTCATTACAGTGATCTTCATAGTTATGTTGAATTGATCGGATTTTGTTTACTTTCCAAATTCTTGAAATGACAAAATTTAGTGCATAGCGGAAGAAATTGACTGGAGAATCTAACGTCGTTTATGTGATTTCAGGAGAGGAAGAAGGGGGATAATGTTAAGTGATTTGTGGAGAGCGTGGTTGGTTTAAGGATGTGATTTTGCTGTTTTTTTTAGTTTAGAAAATACATTCACTGATGCCCTTTATTATGTGTGTGAGTAGAGGAATAATTAGTAAAGATTTATGGCATATTTTAACGGAAGATTTAGAGGGATAATTAGTAAAGATTTATTGAAGATTTACTTTGTGTGAATATCTTATGGTAACCAATATTATTAGGTATTAAATATTTACTTATCATATATAAGATTGACAGTATGTAATACTTATTATGGCGCGATAAATATTTATTTATCACATATAAGACTAAGATACTTAAAAAAAGGAAGCCTTCACCAATATTTTGAACAACACAAAGGAAACAATTGGAATATTCTATTTCTTTGAATACTAAAACGGCAAGTTCTATTCAAACACCTTAAATTTCTTTACTCACACCATGAGATTTTAAATAAAACTTTGGTATATTCTATTTACACACCGTAAATAACCTTGCATACACCGAAAAAAGAATTACATCATATACACCACTTCTTACTTAATATACACCAACATTTATCAAAACTATCCTCCTCTAGAATAAAATATGCATTTATTTCTCTTTTTAATAACTTTATCTATCATGCATTAATCAAACCATGAAACCAAGAAGCCATAATTTCAAAATTCCCCAAATTTACTTTTGTAGACTTCAAATCATAAACTCAAAATGGATGTTAAGACATTTAATTATCTATGTATATAAATTTGAATTTGTTTACTTGAATACATTAAAAAATTAAATTATTTAGATTTTAATGTTAAAGCTAAACATGATTTGATTTAAACAAAGGATTAAAGAATTTAGCACTCTTAATAAAAAAATATCGCAGTTAATTTTAAATTTTGTTTGACTGAATGAAAACAGCTAAAATTGACTACATATAAATATTGCTCTTAACGATATGAACATATTGTTCCATGCTTGAAAAAAAATTAATTTAATTAAATATATACGTATGCAACTTTGTGAGAGAAGTTATACCGACTATACATAATGCAAACAGAAAAGAATTGTCTAAGATTTCCATTTTTTAGTTTTTTTTTAATAAAGGCATTTTGGTTTACAGTTTTAGGCAAGTTCTATTCAAACACCGTAAATTTCTTTACTCACACCATGAGATTTTAAATAAAACTTTAGACCAAAATGCCTTTATAAGAAAAACCTAAAAAATGGAAATCTTAGACAATTCTTTCCTGTTTGTATAATGTATAGTCAGTATAACTTCCCTCACAAAGTTGCATACGTATATATTTAATTAAGTTAAAATTAATTTTTTTCAAGCATTGAACTATGTTCATAACGTTAATAGCAATATTTATATGGGTATATTCTATTTACACACCGCAAATAACCTTGCATACACCAAAAAAAGAATTAAACATCATATACACAACTTCTTACGTAATATACACCATACATTTACAAAAGTGCTCCTCTAGATTAAAATATGCATTTATTTCTCTTTTAAATAACTTTCTCTATCATGCATTAATCAAACCAAGAATCCATAATTTCAAAATTCCCCAAATTTACTTTTGTAGACTTCAAATCATAAACTCTAAATGGATGTTAAGACATTTAATTATCTATGTATATAAATTTGAATTTGTTCTTTTGAATACATTAAAAATTTAAATTATTTAAATTTTAATGCTAAAGCTAAACATGATTTGATTTAAACAAAGGATTAAAGAATTTAGCACTCTTAATAAAAAAATCGTAGTTAATTTTAAATTTTATCTGATTGTATGAATAAGGTTAAAATAGACTACAAAATGGAAACTTTAAACAAATTCAATTTTATATACATAAATAATTAAATATCTTAACATCCTTTTTGAGTTTATGATTTGAAGTCTACAAAGGTAAATTTGGTGAATTTTGAAATTATGGCTTATTGGTTTGATTAATGCATAATAGAGAAAGTTATTCAAAAGAGAAATAAATGCATATTTTATTCTATAGGAGGATATATTTGGTAAATGTATGGTGTATAGTAAGTAAGAAGTGGTGTATATAATGTTTAATTCTTTTTTTGGTGTATGCAAGGTTATTTGCGGTGTGTAAATAGAATATACCTATTAAAAATTTGATTTTTCATTATTAATGCAATTTTATGTCATCTTTGCTTTAAAAATCCTATTCTGCAGGTAGCCAATCAAAAGAGACTACGTGGATTGAGGCCACAAAAGAGATCACGTGGATTGGGATATGTACCATTAGATTTGATTAAAATAAGCTGTTAAATTTATAGCCGGAGAGGATGGTATGGATTGCATCTCTGCAATGAACTAGAGAAATATGTTTTAGTTGTTTCAGATAATGACATATTAGTGTGAAATTGTGAAACATTTAAGAAAAATTTAAAGTTAAAACTTTTGTATCAATTTTTTGAAAAAATAACAATGTATGATAAGTTGTTAACGAATGATTATATAGTATTAATTATTTACAATTTAATTATTGTTTATCAATTCATTAACTGTTTATTATTTCATATTTCAAAATAAATATTAATAATCAATAAAGAAATGATTTTACAAAAACCATTGCTAGTATATGTAAACGAAATCTTCAATTCAAATTGCTATAATATACTTTTTTGACACATCATCACACAACTCAGCATTATTTTTAACGGAAGTTTAAAATGATATGAGAAAAATGTAGGAGCTAATTGCAAAAAAACTTCCCCTTATGTATATGTGTAGATAATACATTTTATCTACCTATAATTATTGGTAGATAATCATCATTAAACAATTTGATGAGACTACCAATATTTACCTACCAATAAATTTTACCATTATATATTGGTAGATAAAGGTTCTCTTTACCTACCCATATTTATTGGTAGATAAAATATTGGTAGGTAAATGTCAAATCTCTTGTAGTGTCTTTCTACCTAGGAGTGGTGTCATGGTATGGAGCCCAGACATTTTACTAATGTGGATGATGGAGAGCGAGGTACTTCGGATATATCAGTCACTACGGGGCCTATGGATGGATATGGTCGACATACTGACCAGATTTATGCCCCATAAGGCAGGGAGACGTATTGTTCAGGGATTACTAATCCACTAACGCGTGGACCGTCCCTGGCGTTGCTAGGTGCAGTTGCGGCTATATCCTGAGGCACGGGCTAGAGTGTCTCGAATTCGGTAAGGATGATCCCTTGCCCTGGTTCATAGACAGAATCCAATTTCCAATACGTGACATTTCGGTTTTAATTGTAGAGCCTAGTATGGCGACATAGTGGGATGGGGCACTATGCCGTCTATGATTGATACATTTATATTTGAAATTGTTTTTAACACTATACACTTATAGTAATATCAAAATGATTTGTTTTAAAACGTACCAAGCATATTTGGCTATTATAAGGAAAAATTCTATCCTCCGGCTTGCGTTGCATTGTGTGATGGACCTGAGTCTTATAATAGCTTCATTTTCTTTAATTAGAATTGCGTTGTTTGTTTTATGCACTGGTATTCTTGGGGGTAAAACCGTTCCATGTTATACGGTGTGGTCCCTTAATTTACCATACTTAAAAATCAAGTAATAACTGTTTTAGTTCTCACACCAGTCCCATGACTGACATGGAGTTTATTGTTTTAACCTAAACTCTGGGAGCCCCTATTTTCCACACGGGCAGCTAGTAGTTTTGGTTTCGCAGATTTCTATTTCAGGATCCTAGATTTACAGCTGGAGTTGTATTCAGAAAGTTCTGTATCCGTGTATTTCTTTTAGTTGTGTTTTGTATTATTTTTCCGCTGCATTGTAATTTGTAAATCTCTGATGTTTATCAAATGTGTATTATTTATTCATACTCTGTTAAATTCTTGCACTCTGATGTAAATTGTTGTAATAATAATGAAATATTCTTCTGTTTGCGTTATGATTGTTCTTGTCCTCCTCTCAATCCGGGCTTTCCCATAAGGGCGAGTTCGGGCCGTGTCAGGTTATAATCTAAAAACATTATATATTTATATACCATGATGACCTGATCTCTTGCTTGAATGCATTTGATGCACTTACAATTATGTTTTTCTCTACTGTTTAAGTTATGAGGGCTCTTTTCTATTTAAGATACCAGATACGTATAGGTCCATACTTGCATTTGAATCTTACACAAATTAGTTATAACTCATGTAAAATACCATATATACTTTTTGACAAACTATATAAAGTATATAATCTATTTGCGATTTGATATTGATATATAACAAAAAATAAACCAGTATAGGTAAAAGTTTGGGTTAAAGTTGATACTAGCATATTGGAGCCAATTGCACGAGATGACACAGAACACACATGGTAGTTAAGCACATACTTTTTAGTTATGGACCTAGCTTTGATAAATTGACTTTTCCTCTATGTTGATCCTTTTTTGAATGTAGATTTTAATTACAACAATGCTTTCTTCCACTAGAGGATCACTCATTTTCCTCAAAATTTTCTTTAAAGATTTTTTTTTTTTTGAAAATTTTACATTTTTATATAAAATGAAATTTGGCCTTTTCTTTCTAAGATTACAGTATTTTTGTATGTCTAAATATTAAAAGAATAGATTTAATATGATAAACAAAAAGATTTTTAGTTCTAAATTTTATATTTTATTGTTAAAAAAATTTATATTTTATTAAAAGTTTTTGAATGGGAGAGATCCAACGCTATTGAAATTTTAGATGTTTACTTAGTTTTTAAATTCATATTTGCATTGGTATAGTATAACATGGTAATGTATTTGCTACTGATCAACTTTTAATTTATGGGTTATTTCCTTACGTTCTATAAACATTATTAACATGGTAGTGTCTTTGCTAGTAATCAAAATTTTGTTTATGGGTTATTTCCTTACGGTCTATAAACATTACCTTGTGGTTCTGAATGATCCGTTAACATTTTACTTCTGTCAAGTAATTGTTCCAAACCTAATGTTAGTGAATATAATTTATATAAGCCTTGCATATAATTCCCTAAGGTTGGAGAAAAGCCGTTGAGTTGTGCATCATTCCTTTGACAATCTTTTTTATTCCTTCCTATATTTATTATATTGATAATACTTAATTTATTTTTTATTTAATGGATTTCAATATCCACTATTTCATCCAGCAATACTAACTTAACTCATTGTCCAATAATACCATGTTACACATAGTCCTGGTTCATACTTTAGAAACATATTTACCCTAAGAATTCCATATAAGCCGTCTTCCTTGCTGCAGAATTATTTTTACCATATTACATGATGCTTGCATATATTTTCTGGTCGTGTTGGGGAATTCTAATTATATTAACAATGGTAATGATAATAATAATAATAATAATAATAATAATAATAATAATAATACATGTACTCTGGTCTGAATCGATATAAAGGTTTAACCATGACTAAACTAGGCATTTGTTAAAAAATCAATTAAGAATGGAGAAGGAAAAAAACCTAATGAATGTTTTCTCTAAAAAATTAAACAATTTTCGAAAAATGTGTAAATCAGATATCTTTAGTGCAACATCTCACATGGTTTTACAATAATGAATATGGCTTATATGGTATCATTGTCAGAATACCATGTCACTCATACTATACTAAATATGGCTTAAGCAGAATTTTCTAAAATGATTTTACAATACTATTTTACTACTATAAATATCTCATTATAAATTCGCTACGCCAACCAATTCTTATAATTCGAAGATGGCCATCATCACAGATTAGAAAACTTTAAATTGATATCATCTCTTTAATATTCACAAATTAATTTGCTTGCTGCATTTCAGAGGTTTTTGTAGTCCTCTCCTTTGTTCGTGGGTATAATTAATTTATGTCCCTAATAATTCTGATGACCAGTTTGCATAATTTATTTCAAACAAAAGATAACACCGATCCAAGATACCGATTAATCCCTAAACTATTTTTTTTTGGATTACAAAACAAGCCATTTTCATTTACATTGCTTCCATAAGTTTTACATTCATTAAAGATGAGAATATGTGACATGATAGCCTTCTTCCAGTTGAGTAATTTGAAAAAAAAAAGTCCAAAGCTTAGGGACGAGGTGATTATCCATTTACACACTTTATCCACTGAGGACTCCCTTCCACTTTCAGTTTCAATTTTCAACTACATTACATAGACGATTTGATCAAAGAATGTTGATAGAATCATGACGATATATACATTAGGTTTATGTTACATAAAAGTGATGCATATGAATAAAATCTGTAGTTCATGGTATGATGCAAGGTAACGTCCGCCAGATTTAGGAAAACTGATAAAAATCATGATAAAATATAGATATATATGGAAGTAAACTGAAGTATATGTATATATACTAATAATCCAACCAATGGGCTAAAGTAAGACCATTTAGTTTAGGAAATACATTGTTGCTCGCGGCTTGGTAATATTTCTAGAATAGACATGGTAGATAAAAGTAGTACGTTCTCGATGTTAGCATAGAGGGATCTAAAGTTGTTTACGGATTACTACAAAATATGAATTTGATTATTCTTTCTTATGCACCGCTCCAAGGACATGTCTATTAGTTGTCATAACTAGGCAATCATCACTACATCAACAGCCAGCTTATGATTGAATGTGCTAAGCAGCTAGGGTGCATACCAAAGGTACTTTTAGAATATTTGAAAAAATATTGTTGTATTTAAGAATATTTAACATGGAGGTGATATCAGCTATTAAAATGCATATAATTGTGCTTACTCTTTAAGTGTATCAAAAAAGTTAATATCATTAACATGTTATATGTGGACTAACCTTTTTTGTCTCATAATCTGTTTTTGACATTGGCTTATCAACTGATTGAAAATTTTATTTCATTATTATTTTGTTTAGGCTATTCAATCCAATTACTTTTTTGTTATTTCCACTGACTGTTATCCGTTATCTCTGAATTGATCTTGAAATAATTAACAGTTGTTGCTAAACAACTCATATTTTAACTGACCAACATGCAATGATATATTTTCACATTGTTTCAGATTGAACTAATCTTAGTGCACGTGTAATAATTTGTCTTCTATTGTATTGCCATTGGAACATAATTCACGAAATCTATAAATTATAGTACGGATTATTATTAACTAATATATAATAATTTTCTTTTGAAAAGGGTAAAGGCTGAAATTTGAAGTGAATGTGGATCCTGCCACTACTTCAGAAAAAGGTAGCATTTTTGATCCAAGATATCCAAGAAAAGATTATTCTTTTCATCTTAGATGTTTCCCTTTTGTATTTATTTGTGGTAGTTGTACTCATGCCAACTTATTGTGGACTAGATTTACCATTTTAACATGAATATAAAAGGGATCGGTACAGATTGGATTTTACCACTAATAAAAATATGAAATAAAATTTTCATTTGTCTTCGTTTGAGCAAAGCTTTTTCAATGTCATTTTTCTTTATCTTTTTTGTAATATGTGTTGACTTTTGTTCCATGGTTATGTCATTTAGCCGTCATACTGCATTGCCAAAATTACGTGCAAAAGAAGACCTGAGCCTAACACCGCTGTAAGGTACATCTCAAATTTATAAGTTCGAAACTTCTATTATATGTATGATGCAACATGAAACAAATCTTTTTGGCATTTAATATATTCGATCCTTGAAGTATTACCAACAGACTTGCTACCCATTTATATACACAGGGTCGGTCCTAAGATATTTGGTGCCTAAAGCCAATCACAAAACCAAGGCCCTTGTAAAGAAACTAAAATTTATCATTGATTGAAAAATAAAAGTAATTTATGTTAATAAACAAAGTGAAGAGGGAAAAAATAACTTTACTCATGGTAATAATTCAAGTTATGCAAAAAATTAATATTAACTTCTTATGAACATTTTCTGCTTATAGAGTGATGTATGAAAGAAAGAAATCATACTGCCTTACAGATGCAACTTTAGAATTGATCAATCTGGAGATGGGGACTAAGAATACTATGTAATTGAGATAGGTATTTACCTTTTTTATTTATTTATTTTACCAATCTTGAAGCCAACAACTTTACTAACATGGGTTATATTGACTCAATAGCTAGTAGAAGTTTGACAGGATGAATTCTGACTACAATCTGTCGATCTCCATTTTTTTAAACTAAAATATTGAAATCAACATTTTATATTGATGTATATTTACTGATGTTTAAGCTAAAAAAGTTCACATACATGTATTGTTCTCCTAGACAATGGTAAGTTCTCATTGGCATTCATTACAAATTACAAATGAATACCACAATTTATACTATGCTTTTTTCTTCTAACCGCTCTCTTCCTACTGCTGCATAAATCTACATTTGGAAATAAAATGTACAGATAATGCACTAATACATTAAACTGAGATCGAAAATACATTTTCAGCACAACTCTAAATAATTAAAAGGTGGAATATACAAAACCTCAAAAATAAGGATTCAACTCAAACTAAACTGGAATATACAACGAAAAATTCAAAATTACCTTCTTAGGATTTAATTCAATCACAACCAGAAGTAGAAAGTTTCATTTCAACCACAACTACAATCCCAGTTTTCAAATGTCAATGCCAATAACCTATTTTGAATTTCTGGTGCGTATTACATCCCTATATCGAAATCAAATTTTCCGATTACAAAACCTAGAGATTGGAGTTTGTCACCGCCGCCCTGCCCTTGCGGTTAGATGCCGAGACTGAGCCTACCGAGAAGAAGTCGTTGTTTCCGCTCATCTTGATTGATCGTGTACGTCTTGTCGTTTTGAGATTTAGATGCCATTATATTCAGGAACAAGTGTTTGCACATAGATTCGGTGCCCTAAATTTTATGTGACCCTAAGAGATCGCTTCCCCTGGTTTAGTAAAAGGCTGACCTTGTATATACAACAACGTACTCCACAATCCCGTCAACAAATATCCCTAATTATACACATTAAATGAACATTTGATGCAGGCACAGAACACGTTATAACAACATAGATTGAAGTCTATAACTTTTAACCCTATAACCTATTATTGCATCAAACATGCATGTCGCACTGCCCGTGTGCGTAACACCGACCACACACTAGTGCTTACAGATTGAAAGTATTTTTTATAAAAGAGAATGGATACAAGCTATTTTAGTAAAACAAACCAAAGCAAGGCATGGCCTGGGTGGGTTTGCACTTGCGTCCGGTAAAGGGTGGTTTTGTTGGCTCCTAGTGAGATATAGGGAGGGACATCGGTGGTGTATCAGCTAATGGCTGTTCGAAGCGTAGGTCGACATGCTCGAGAAGGTGATGTCGTATATAGTGAGTTGGAGCAAGGCGATGGTCGTCAGGATCGGGTAGTGGACAACACTTAGATGGTGCACTGGCCAGGAGGATTTGATGTTATGGTTAGGCATTTTGGACACGGAATCTTCACCAAAACATGCATGGCATAACAACTACACAAGCATTCTTTCATAAATGGATAGGAGAATTTATAGGAAGTGGCTGCTGAAGGGATGTGTGGATTTTCATTCTTTTTCCTATGCAGATGGAAGAAGAAGAAAAAAATAAAAAAAGAAGGGGAAGGATAAGAGGAGAAAGGAAGAGTTGTGAGTCTTTCTGTAACTCACTTGGAGGAAGGGAAATAAGTAATGGGAGATGAAAATGTGCAAGTAACATAGATGAGAATATGTGATAAGGATTGACATAATCTAAGTCAATCTCTGCATATATGGTATGCCATAATATGAGGAAATAGAATAAATATCATTAATGATATGATTAAATATCATTAATGATATTATATCATAACTAGAGCATTATGTATAAATGGTATGCCATAATTTGAGAAATAAAATAAATATCATTAATGATATTATTCTATAAATATCATTAATGATATTATTCCATAATTGTTGCAGTGCGTATGACAACATGTATCTTGTAACTTTATATATTTGTGATTCATGAATGGTAAAGTATCCTTCATGATATCCTTATGATGGAACCGAAGAGTTGATCGTCGGTGATGACAAAGGCCTTAAAATCACTCACGTCGGTTCTTGTTCTTTATCATTACTCAAACTAAATAATGTCTTAGTTGTTCCTACCATGTCTAAAAATATAATTTCTGTTTTTCAACTTTGTCATGATAACAATATCTCAATTGTATTTTCTTCCACCTCTTTTCATATGAAGGATCTCAAAACGGGGGAATCTCTATTCCGGGGGCTGATTGCAACAAGCATGTATCAGCTCAAATCCACAACCCTTACAGTCTACGCAAGCACAACTAGTTCATTTGATTGGCATCATCGTTTAGGGCATCCGTCTCGAAATGTTTATAGGAAAATTGTTTCCAAAAATAAACTTCATGTTCCTAGTATCTCCACTTTAGATTGTAATTCATGTGCTTGCAATAAAAGTCATAAACTTCCTTTTTCTACTTCCTCTATTGTGTCTACTGCCCCACTTGAGTATGTTTATTCTGATCTTTGGACATCACCAATTTACTCTCATGATGACTTTAAATATTATCTTATTTTCATTGGTCATTTTCCAAATACATTTGGTTGTATAACTTGAAATGAAAATCAGACGCAAAACATATAATCATTCGCTATAAAGCTCTAGTTGAAAAATACTTTCAACTGCCTCTCAAAACTCTCTACTCGGACAACGGTGGTGAGTATGAAAGCCTACGTAACTACCTGTCCATCACTGGAATTTCGCATCTCACAACTCCACCCCAACCCCCTGAACATAATGGCTATTCGGAATGACGACATCGACACATTGTTGAAACATTTATATCTCTCTTAACTCATGTTAAAATTCCCCTTAAATATTGGACAAATGCTTGCTCAACAGCTGTTTACTTGATTAATCGACTTCCCATGCCAACTCTAAACAATGTGTCACCCTACTTTAAATTATTCGGCCAACATCCTAATTATTCCAAGCTTCGAAGTTTTGGATGTCTTTGCATCCCATGGCTTAAACCCTACAATTCTCACAAACTTGAACTCAAATCTCAACAATGTATTTTGGTTGGTTATCCACCTGCCCAAAGAGCGTAGTATTGTCTCGAATTAAACACTAATCGTGTTTATGTTTCTCGTCATGTTCACTTCAAAGAGAACATTTTTCCTTTTTCTAAACTTAAAAATTCAACCGTCCCCTTGTCTGACCTAGTGGAACAATGGGCACCCCTCACATTATCTATATTATCAAATACTCTATCTTCCTCCTCTCATTTATTGCAAACTAACTCACCTTCCATCACACCTCCTACTTCATTCCCCACTTTACCCCTTTCATCTCCTATGTCCGCAACAAACTCATCTGAACCTCCTAATACCACTGCTGAGCTTTCCTCTACTTCATCTCAGTCAAACCTCAAAATACCCTCATCTACAAATTTAACACTCAACAATCCTGTATATTCTCCTCAAATGACCACAAGACTTCAACATGGCATTAGGAAACCAATCAGTAAACTAAATTTAAATGCGGAGGTCTATGAAATGAAGATCCCAAAAAATATCACCCAAGCATTAAAAAGCCCCGTTTGGTGTAAAGCTATAGATAAAGAGATTAATGCATTGGTGAAAAACAGAACTTGGGATCTTGTACCTTCATCTATGTCACAAAATGTAGTGGGATGCAAATGGATTTTTCGAATTAAAAATAATAAGTATGGTAACATTATTTAGTACAAGGCTCACTATGTTGCAAGTGGCTTTAATCAGAGAGCTAGCATTGACTATTATGAGACTTTTAGCCCCGTAATTAAACCCACCATGGTTCGGCTTGTGCTCTCACTTGCGGTTAGTCAAGGTTAGTCATTGCGCCAACTTGACATAAACAATGCTTTTCTGCAGGGCACACTCACTGAAGATGTATACACCATACAACCTCCTGGCTACACAGATCCTATACATCCAACACATGTATGTAAATTAAACAAGGCACTGTATGGGTTAAAACAAGCTCCAAGAGCTTGGTATAAAGAATTAAGGCAATATTTAATTGAGTTGGGCTTTAAAAACATGGTCTCTGATTCATCCTTGTTCATATTGCACAAAAATGGTGAAATCATTTACCTATTGGCTTATGTGGATGATATTATTGTTACAAGTAATGCAATCCATGCACTGGAAGCTTTTATAAAAAAATTGGTGACCTATTTCTCACTCAAAGACCTTGTAAAATTGTCTTACTTCCTAGGAGTGGAAGTAATGCCTTATCCAAAAGGTATTTTCTTGAGTTAAAAGAGGTATATTGCTGATATTTTGTGCAAAGCTAATATGGACGATGCAAAACCAGTTGCAACACCATTAGCAACTCATCCTCCGTTAACTGTACATGGAAATCTTCTCAACGATCCTACCGAGTATCGTACTTTGATAAGAAGTTTACAATATTTAAGTCTTACAAGGCCTGATGTGGCATTCGCAGTGGACAAGTTAGCTCAATACATGCATCGTCCAACTGAGGAACACATGCAATCTCAACATCATCTTCTTCGGTATCTAAATGGTACATCAAATATGGGTTTAATTATACACAAAGATTCACCTCTCACTCTCCATGCTTATTCCGATGCGGATTGGGCTCGTGACAAAGACGGCCACATTTCTACAACAACATATATAGTCTATTTGGGCAAGAATCCTATCTCATGGACGTCAAAGAAGTAGCATACAAGAGCTAGATCATCTACTGAGGCTGAGTATAGGGCAGTGGCAAATGCTACTGCCGAAATTATTTGGATAGGAAATTTATTCAAGGAGCTTGGTCATAACCCCACTCTCGCACCAGTCATCTATTGTGATAATGCTGGAGCTACATATGTGAGTTCTAATCCCGTTTTTCATTCTAAAATGAAGCATCCGGGATTGAATTACCATTTTGTCAGAGAAAATGTGCAAAGTGGAAGTTTGAGGGTCTCTTACATCTACACTAATGACCAGCTTACGGATGCCCTCACCAAGCCACTATCACGTACCTCCTTCACAACATTGGTTAGCAAAATTGATCTTTCAGCTTGGTCGTCCGTTTCGAAAGGGCGTGATAAGGATTGACATAATCTAAGTCGATCACTGCATATATGGTATGCCATAATATGAGGAAATAGAATAAATTTCATTAATGATATTATTAAATATAATTAATGATATTATTCCATAACTGGAGCATTATGTATAAATGGTACGCCATAATATGAGAAATAGAATAAATATCATTAATGATATTATTCCATAAATATCATTAATGATATTATTCCATAATTGTTGCAGTGCGTATAATAACATATATCTTGTAACTTTATATATTTGTGAATCATGAATGGAAAAGCATCCTTCTCTTCAAATCTTCTTCAATATGAACGTGTAAAGCATGTTTTAGAAAACATTTCGATGTCAAAAATGAGTTATGATTTGTCAAACAAGGTGATAATTTAATTTAGGTGTGAGATTTTGGTAGCTGTTCTATGATTACTTGCCTCTGATATTTATAAAAATGATTATCTATTGAGGCATTGTAATGGAGAATTAGTGTATGTTGCAGTGTTGTATTCTAATTAAGTTTTTTTAAAATGAAAGAGAAAACAGATATTCTACGCTACATGTACTAGTAGTCCTAGAGCAAACTTCATCACTTTCTGTTTTAATTTTATTTATGTCGGTATTTGTTTACAAGATAAAATTGTTTATGTGTGTTTTTTAAAATTCATCATAATATCTATATTTCAAATTTTTACGCATAATTGTTCAAGGGATGTCGTGTACCCAATGCTATTAGAGTATGACTGATTAGTGATGTGTACAGTTTTCTTGATCTCACTCTTATTGTTTGGTATGAAAACTTTGACATGAAGGAAATCATCAGTTTCATCATTATGCATACTTTAAAATTTTATATGCTTCCTAGAAACATAAAAAGCAAAAATAAGTTATGTGCACTTCTGTATATTCGTATAATAAGAATAAGTTAGCTTTGACTTCATGATCGTCATTTCAAGAAAGAAATATGTTCCAATAGTTCTTTTCACACGTCCAACGGACTTGCCAAATATACTGATATTTTATAATTTAGCATCCTTGAGCTACACCTTTATGTTTATTTTAATTTTTATTCTAATCCACGGTTTTAATAAGTTAATCCACCATTTTACTTTAATAAGTTAATCCATAGCTATTTTGTAAGTTATCCACAGGTGGATTAACTTAAAGATTTCACTCTATTGTTTTCTATATGCAACGCTGCATTCAAATTATTATCGATTAGCAGTGGAACTCAGCTTGTAACACTGTGCAGATAAGATAATTAACGAGCTTTATTTTGAATTTTCTCAAATCTGATATTGTTCTAGAACTTATTCTTTATCTCCCTGTTTAATATTTGTCATATCTGAGTTAGATTAATTCTTACACCCTACACCCGAACCATCATATTATGTCACCTAGTAAACCACAATTAGTCATTTAGAAACAACTTTCAGATCATATTTCCTCCTTCACAAAAACAAGAAACATAAGTAAAATTCAGGGGCCTCACATAATGGTGTTTGAGCCAAATGTCTCGGACAAACGAGAAATCTCAGATGATGATAAGAAAACATAACTTAAGAAACAAATATGGAAGGAACAAGGGAGGATCAAATAACATCAAGACTATTTTAACGATAAGGGCACTTCAAGAATCCAACCGGAAGTTGCAAAGACGCTACTAAAGATATGAATGCAAAGGCGGACAACAAACCACAGAGAAGAAGACTGAAAGGAAGAAAAACACGTACGGTTTTTTTAGATGGATACACTGATTTAAATTTAAATTTTAGTATAAGTCAACGATCTTATAAAATAGGGTGGATTAACTAACGAAAATTGTGGACGAGAATAAAAATTACCTATGTTTACTGACATGAATCTTGATAGTACACAATTTCACGAACTTTTCAAAATACTTGTCACAGCTTTAGCTTTATATATCACTAAAACATAAAAAATTACAATTAAATTCTTTTGCAAATTCAAACTGCATTTTTATAAATATTAATAAACCTTAATATCACGTAAAAATTGAATCTAAATGTCATGTAAAAATAGAAACTAACAAATAGACATATTTTAAATCACCGTGTTGTTTTATTAATTAATAATACAAGTAAAAGTTAAAAATAATATATAAAAATTTAAATACTGCAATTTAAAAATAAAAATTCAAATTAATTACACATGATTTCAACATAAAAATATAACAAAGTATTCATGCAGATAATTTTTCCTTAAATGTGGTAAACATATGCAGTTTTTTTAAATATAAATTACATGCAAAACATGTATAATAGTCCTATTCTTTGCAACCCCTACAAAACAAACACTATTTTGTATATCCATTGCCACGATCAATGGACAACAGAGGAGCAAGAGATTGTTCTCTAAATTATTTTTAAGTATTTAAAACACAATACATACAAATTTATTTTCTATTTCTACTTATCAATGTCGTTTTCTAAATTTGTTTGTTTTTCAAAAATACGTACGACATACTCACTTGTGCTTGAGCGGAAAACATAAAACGACAAGCAAAACAATGCCTTAATTATTTATGATATGACATGAGGTCTCCTGAAATTTTAGATGCATACCTAAACAATAAAGTAGATGCTTTGTTAGGCATTACAAATCTAATTTGGCGCGCTATTACATAATTTAATATTATTGTCATAATGACAATTGTAAGAATTACCAAGCTGAAACAATTAATAAGCAAAAAGGATTATTGATGTTTTACTATTAACGTTAGTAAAATGATTTTTTGCATACAGAAAAACTTTTAAACCATTGAATGACATTGGTAAATTTAGTAGTTCATAAAGCATTGAAAATTTATTGCATTAAAATTAGATAATAGTCAAAAAGAATATTTTTATTCTGACTTAAGTAATGTCTATTTCATCATTTTAACTTATTTTAGTTAACATAAAAAGTTTTAATAAATATCAATATTTATATACAATAATATGAAATAATAGCTCTATTAACATTAAGCTTTAGACGTAGTAAAAAAAACATGGTAGACAATTCTTGTAACAACCCGCCGTTTTGACCACCTTAAGTCGGTGATTAACCAACTCGAAGCGTTCAAAACGACGGATTGTTATTGACTTACAGAGTTTAAAAATGGAACATAACACAGAGTACATTATCTGCAACAGGATATATTTTTATAAAAAATACCAGAGTTTTACATTATTTATACAACGGAAAAAGAAAATTTATACATTTTTTATTTTTTACAAATTACAACTTTCATTGAGTGTTGCGCGCATGCGTCTTCTTGCGCCTCTCCTCTTTAAAAGCTAAAATCATTACATCTGTACACTTAGGATCTGACTTCTCAAAATAAATATATGCAACAAAATTTACAAAAGGAAATATGCACCTAAGTATAAATATTTGTGTGCAATTGCACACAAGAGATGAAGACAGACTAGTTCAAAGAACCTACGTAGAAAAGACCAAACCTTTGGGCTGCGGGGAATACAACTTGTCATCAAATAGTCAATTCATTAAATACAACGATTACATCTAAACCTGGTCGGGACAATGACGGTGTAACAGCGGCAGCAAGATGATATACATGGAAAATATAATTGACATTGTGGCAAAATTTTCAAGTGATGACTGACCATACAAGTCATGGGAAATTTATGAACAAAAAGAATTCAACCCTTGTTTCAACTTCAGAGGTAGTCCATATATATATATATATATATATATATATATATATATATATATATATATATATAATTATATAATTTGTTAGATATGTACGAAAATAAAGTACAATTTTTCTGACCAATAAATAGGACAATAATATAATTTGTTAGATATGTACGAAAATAAAGTACAATTTTTCTGTGCATGCATAGTTTAGTAATTAATTTCTATTTCTTCTTGTGCACATACCATGGTATATGAAATCTATTTCTTCAAAGAAATAAGATTTAGTCATTTCATGTAATGGTATATTTAGCATATCTAGAGTTTCTACAGAAATTTCTATTGTACCAATTAAATATAAGGTCATGTGTATAAATAGTTACAGTATATCTGTGATGATATGTAGAATAGAAATAATAGAATAATTATATTTCTGTTTTGGCTACATTTAATGATAGCATTTTGATGAATAGTGCATGTTGTAAGAATAGTAGTATGCTATAATATGCTATAATTTTATGCTACAGAAAATATGTTTTTAATGTGTAGTGGACTACTTGATATTATATGTTGTGTATACATGTACATTAATAATAAGTTGTATGTATAATGCATATTTTTTCGGTAAAAATACTCTTTTTTTTTTAGTCTACCTTAGTGGAAGCTTGGGTTAACCCCAAGGGTGCACTAAGTGGATGTCTAAACTGGGAATTAGGAACCCAATCATTTTTTAGTCTGTTTTCAGAGTCTTCTAATTTCTTGTTTAGGCTCCAATAGTTGTGGTGTCCTATCATTATATTTTTATTGATCATGATATAGATCCATGTCAAAATCATAATCCGTACAACTGTTTCTTTCTTCTTGTTGGATGCAGAGGTTCATCCATTCTGTATAAAATTGTTTTAGAAATCTTTGACTTAAAACTATATTTTTGTTTTGCGTTCGGTTAAGATAATGAAATATATCTATTTCATAAAGTACGTTAAATAAGTTTAATGAAGAATCTGTTAGATCTATAAGTTCGGTTGCATATTTGCTTTTAAATATGTTTGCAATAGTGTACTGGTCTTTCTCTGTTAAGTCTGTGTTTTTTAAGACGAAAATTATTTTTGTAAGAAATTCTTCTTCTAAATGATTTTGTAAAAACTCCATTAATAAATTCGTAATTTTGTTTTGATGATTTAATTTGAACAGGAAGACATGAATCAGAGAATACTAAGTAAAGCGGGTACTGTTATGGTATTTTAACATGGATTAGTGTTTATTAAAACTTTCAGGATACTCTTAGTATAACAAATTCTCACCTTTTCACTCTAAGAACAGCTTCCCCTAAACGTCTAACATCCTCATGATTAATGCCTTAAAGTGGGTACTTAGTTCCTTAAACCAGCTTACGTCTTTTGAATTTTGTTATAAAGAATAATTCTGAACTTAATAAATAAACACTTAAGCAAGTAAATATTTAGGATAAAGATCGTACCGAGGCCGCTTTACTTTTTTTCTTTGATCCACGCCTTATATGTTTAGTTCATGTTTCCAGAGATCGCCATTAAAAGATACAAGAACAGAGATTGCATAAGAAATTTTTTATTTCACTCTTGATGCTTACAGCTTTTCTTACAAACTTAGATGGTCTTTCTTACAAGATATGGGTGCCATTTTATAGCTATATGCACCCGGTTACACACATAAAATAAACATACAGCTGTCTATATATAGCTAATAATGTTACAACATATGTCTCCACTCTAATTTACCATGTGTGCTCGTGGATAGTATCTTTCCACTTTGTATGAAGCTTGGTGGAGAATAATATGGAATATCTTTCCACGTATGTCCTTTATTTAAGTGGATCAATTAGTGCTTGTCACATTATATCTTTCCAACAATTAGTGCTGTCACATCATGTCGGGGATTTCTTTTTTCATTTCTATCTCTTTGCTACTTGTAGATCCACTGTCTTCTAGAAGCTTTATTTGTAGTTCTTTGTATATATTTATGATGTTTGGCCTGGGATGAAAGATGTTAAAAGGCCTATATTCTGGGCCAAATTCTTCTATATGTCTTGATATGTATATCTTTGTTACTTGTGATTCTGCATATAGCTTGAAATTTGTTTTGTCTTTGTTGTCCCAATTTAGATTTCTTCCTATTATGTAGGCACGATACCTTTCATAATGTTGTTGTTCATTCATTTTTGGTGTAGACTTATCTGTTATTTCTGTTTGTTCTTCCCAAATCGGAAAATCTAAATCAAAGTTTTGTGCTTTGATTTTGATTATATGTCTTGATGGGTCTATTATGTCATTTCCATAATGAGAAGGGACTGTTGTAATCCCAAGATGTAGTTCTGTATCAAGAACCTCTATGAAATAATATGTGATTGAATTGAGAGGTTCTGGCAAATCTGTCTGATGCCATCCATTTAGATATAGTTCTTTGATGAATCTGTAGTTCAATAAAGTGGCAGGATCCAGAGTGAATTTGTTGTGTACTAGGTATTTGTATTGTGAGAGTCTCAGGCTTATAAGAGGCATGGATGCAATTATTGTGCACCTGCAATCTGTGGAGAAATCTTTACAATCTGTAAATTGTTTTGTACATGGGATATTTTGGTTTTTTATTATTTCCCATGAATCTTAAACCCAGGGATTTTCTGTGTAGATATCTTTGTCAATAATGAATAGATTTCTTTGTATGTGGTGGCATTTTGCTCTTTTGTGGTCTGTAGGAAATGTATTTCTCTGTTGAAGGTTTCAGGAAAACAAATTGTCTTGTTTTTTGTTTGTGTTGGAGTAATTTGTGGAATATGACCAAGCTGGACCATTTTTCCCTTTTGAACTTCTTTGGCTGTTATTGTTGCAAATGATGTCTTGGGCCTCAGGCTCAATTCTGTAGGGGTTAAGTCTTCTTCTTTTATGTTTGCTCCTGAAGCTATAATTTGTAATTGTTTGATGCTGTCTGAGACTATGTAGTCCTTTCCAAGCTGTTTTTCTATAGCTTCCTTTGCTGTCTCATAATTGTAATAACCTTTGAAAATTGGCATCCCATACCTGGGGAGTTGTTCAAGTTCTTTTAGTCTTGGTATCATTTCTTCCCAAGAGATGTATATACCTGCACTTGGTCCATTAAACAGGCCATAATGTGTGAATTTCTTTTTTTCTTTGTTTGTGAACATATCAACAAGAGTGTATAAGATACTGAGTTTTCTGTTGTTGTCTGCTCCTGTTGTGGATAAGTTCCATATGTTGTCACATATAGATTGTTGTTCTTCAGTTAGAGGGACATTTGTGTTTAATCTGTTTTGTTTGTATGTCTTCAGAAATAACCCGCTATTTGTCACTGGTTTTGTGTGAGACATTTCTGTTTCGTCTTCCCTGTTTAAGGATCACAATCTTCAAGAATATCAATAAACAGTCTTGATAATTTATCTGGTAGTATATTTAAGTTACCTTTGATATGTTCCCATATAATTTGGGCACCACAATTTAAGACTGCATTTTTGAATTTTAACCATCTATTATTTATTATGCTTTTTTCTTTTTTGTTATTTGCATATTTTACTATGGATTCACAGTCTGTTCTGATTGTTATTACCTTTTGTGATATTATGAAAAGCCTGAATGATTCTAAAATATATATTATTGCTAGTATTTCATAGTCTAATGAAGTCATATAACCCTTTTCTTTATATGTTCCTGAAGTGTATCTACAAATTTTTTCAGTAGATTTAGGGTCTGTTTTGTGTTTTTTACTTAATAATATTCCTCCCCATCCTAAGGAGGAACCGTCGGTTTCTATGATTAAATAGTCAGTGGATAAAGGTAAGGTTAATGGTTTTAGGTTTTTTGCTAATTCTTTTACCTTTTGGATTTGTTTTATGTCTTCATTATTAAATTCTCTTTTGCCTTTGGGGCTTGCTTTATTATATAAAGGTCCAGTGTATTTGGATAAATTTTGTATGAATGGTCTAGCATAATTTATTAATCCCAAAAATGATTGTAATTGTTTTAAGTTTTCTATTTTATCTGGAAATTCTAATATTTTCCTGGATATATGTAATTCTATTTGTCCTTTTCCTATTTTTACTCCTAGAAAATCAATTGTATTTTTAAATAATTCAATCTTTCTTTTAGAAATTATTAGTCCATGGGTTTCAAAAAGTTTAAATACTGTATATAAATGTGAAATGTGTTCTTTTTTTGTTTTTGAAAAAACTAGTATATCATCTATATATACGCATGTGAATTTACTACAATGTCTAAATATTTATCCATTTTTCTTTGGAATATTTGTGGAGCATTTTTTAGTCCAAATGGCATGACAAGCCATTCATAATGTCCTTCTGAACAAGTGAATGCTGTCCAAGATATTGATTCTGGATGCATTTTTATTTGCCAAAATCCTGATTTTAAATCAAACTTGGAATACCAATAGTTATTCTGTATTTTGTTGATTAGTACATCTTTATTTGGAATGCAGTATCCGTCTTCATTTGTATTGTCATTCAATCTTGTGTAGTCCATAACCATCCTACTTTGTCCTCTTTTTCTTTCAGATTCTTTTTGTACTATAAAGGCTGATGTTCTATGTCTAGAATCCGTCTTTCTTATAATTCCTAATTCGTTTAAAATGTCTATGTGCATTTTGAATTCTTCCATCATCCAGTTATCATATTTGGGTGATCTAGTTTTAATTGTAATATCTGGATTAATTATATCTAGTTTACAATAAATAGAATCTTTTTCCCAATATTTTAATGGTTTTTCTCCAATGATTTCTAATTTTTCAAGTTTGCTAATAATTTGGTTTATGTCATCAGTACTTAGTAAAATTTTACTTAATTTGTTTGGGTTTATTAAATCTAGAGTAAGTTCTATGCTTTCATATTCACCATATTCTATTAACTCTATTTCTTCATTTTTTGCATTAGTATTTGTTAGTTCGTTTTCTTTTATTAGTAAATTGCATTGTCCTGGTACTGGGCAATTGCAATTTTTTTTTATTATCTTTATTTCCACTACGCTTTTCTAGTGCATATTCTGATAGTATTGGGGTTAATGTAGTCTTTTTTGAAATTTGTAAATAATCTTTGTTAAATGAAAAAGATCCATTATCACTTAATAAGAAATCTAATCCTAGAATTAGTTTTATTCCTTCTAAGTTAAGTTCTAGAACCCATACTTGTTTTATATTATATTGTGGTGACCATTCATCACAAGTATTTGTAAAATTTACATTTATGTTTTTTATTATATCTGTACATATTTTTGTAGTTCCGTCAAATTGCATACTTTATTTTGGTTTTTCTGCTTTCGTGACATGTTTTAGAGGTATTATACTAGAACATATAGTTGAACTAGTAGCTCCTGTATCTATAAATGCTAAAAAAATTATTTCACTTCCTTTTATATTTACTTTTGTTGGAACTCTTAATTCTTTCAAATTTCCTGTATTGCATATTAATGGAATATTGATTGGTATATCAATATTGTTTAGATTATTATCTGTGATTAATTCTTCTTCATTAGTTGTTATAGTTTTTCCTATATCAATATTTTGTATTTTTGTTTTTATTTCCTCGATTTCTAAATCAAAATTATTTATCCTTTCTTCTAGGATTTTTATTCTTTCTTCGTTTATTTTATTTCTATCTATATATATTATTTTGTTTTCTCTTGGTGGTTCTATGTTAAATTTATCTTTTGCGCAAATTTGACATATTTCCATGGTACATTCTGTACATTTGTACCTCTTGTCGAATGCAGGATACCAAGGACAAAATTCACATTTTGTTGTATCTGTTCCCATTTTAAATTTGAAGTTATGGGTACATATATCTTTATTAACCATATTAAACATGTATTCATTTGGTGTGTTTTCTTCGAAATTTGTTAATTCATTGATTATTGTATAATTTGCTGAACTTATTTGTTCTTCTTCTTCTAACCCTTCTAGAGATACTACTGAATATATTGTTGATGTTTCTGAGACATCAGAAGCAATTTCTAGTAAGTCTTCTTTAACTGAATCAACAAGATTTGACTCACGTGTAAATAGATTATGTTTTTTGGGACATGAAGAGGATAAATGTCCTTGTTGATTACATGCAAAACATGTAATGGTATTTGTATATGTTTTCCTGGGGTTGTATTTCCTAACATGTTTTTCTTTATTTAGATAAGGTTTTCTAGCATTTGATTTTCTGAGATAATATTTTTTAGCATATCTTTTCTTAAATTTGGGTTTATTATCTATTTTGTAATTTCTTGTTCCATATTGTTGTGGAGTATATATTTGTCCACAAAATCCATAGTTTTTCTGTTTTAACTCCCTTTAGATTTGTATATATGTACACTTCTTTTTTAATTCTGAAATTATATGCGTTATTCTTATTCCTATATTATCATATCCTTTAGGAAGATTTTCTGGTTTATCTTGGTAACTTTCTATCCAAGACCTATGTATTTCTTTTCCTAAATCACCTGGTAATTTGGAAAATAGTCTATTTCCTATTTCAGTACTGTAATAGTTTCCTGAGATAATTGCATAATGCAAAAATTCTTTTAGGAATTTTATTATGTATTTCCAATCTAGTAATTGGATCTGTTCAAGGTCACACATAACTTCTTGTTGTCTAATAGTTGTTCCTGTATTTACATCTCAACCTGTTATTATTCTATGTATAGAGTAGGCAAAATTATATATATTGCTTCCTTGTGCTACTAGAACATTTATTTCATCTGGAAAGTTTTTCTTATATGCTTCCCATATAGCTTTAGCTATGTCTCCTAAGTAATTTTCTGCTATTCTTATCATTTCTTCACCAGAATTAATATTTGTATGTCTTGCTGTATAGTCTCTTGCTATAGCAGCTGTGGATGACATTCTGTTACATTTAGGATGACTGAGTTATCTTTGAAAAAGGATGTTTGATTTGGTATTCTTTTTCCAGCTGTTCTTATATTCTTATTTTCATTTGTGTATGGTTCAACTTGTCGTCTATAGGTGGTTGTCCTACATCGTAAGGCATTGGTTGGTCTTGATTTCTATTTGGATACATTATTCCTGAACTAGCAGTTTGTTCATGGTCAACTAGCTCCATATGTTCAGTGAATTCTGATATTATAACTTCAAGAATACTATGTTTTATGTTTTCTTTGTTGTCTCCTCTTGAATCTTCTAAGAAATCATCAAGATTATGTATTTCTCTTGTCCTTATGTTATTCTCATCATCTATGTAAACAAACGTATTTTCATTTATTTGGTTTGTTGATCTTAAGATTTGTTCTAATTCATATATTTCAGATGGTTCAAGAACCATCCCTAATTCTTTTGGGTATATTGTTTTATCCATTTATTCTTTTGTTTAATTCTTCTGTTTCTTCATCGGTTTCAATTTCTTGTTGGTTTGATGGTCCATAGTCTCTGAATCTTATAGACATGGATTTGTCTAAATTATTGTATGTTACAACATCATTTGGTTTTAATGTTGCTGTTGTGTTATTAGGATTTTCTATTTTCCATTCATGACCAGCAAGAATAGAAGAATCTATTTCCATTGGTTTTATGAAACTTATTCCTGTGGAGTTTAAGGTTTCTATTACCTTATCTAATCTTATTTTTATTTTTGGTCTATATTTGGACATACATTTTCCCAAAAATGTTATGTCTAATAAAATATTTTTTCCAATAAAATTTTCATATCCTTTGGATTGTATTATTATTTTTATATGTTTGTAAAAATCATTTATTGTCATACTAAAGTTTGGAGCTATATAAACAATACCTATATTATTGTTCATATCTACTTCCATCATTCCAAATATAGCTTTATCCATATCTTGGTGTCTATCATCAATTAGTATTAATAATAGTTTTGTTCCAATTTTTTGTCTAACTAATCCTTTTATTCCTATGACTATTAGTCCTAAGTGGATTAATTTATATTTCTGGATTTTGAGTTGTTTTATAGCTTCTTGCGACATTAAACTTATTGTTTGTTGTGCTCCATCTGGAATAGAAAGTATTTCTTTCCTATGGTGTCTGTACAGTCCTGTTACTGCTGTAAATAGCCCTGTTCTATAGATTTCCCTAGGATTCAGAAAATTTAGTTGATTGTTGGAAAATATTTCTATGTCTCTGTCTAAGTCAATTATTTCTTCTAATTGAGTTTGTATGTTATTAGTTCTTCTTAACATGTTATCAATCCAACCCGTGGACGATAAACTATTTGATTCTGTTGGTCTATCTATTATAGTCCTAGATGGTCCTGTAAAAGATAATCTTTTATTATTCATATTTGATCAAGTTTTTTATACATAAGGATATATATATATATATTATATATATATATATATATATATATAGTGTGTGCAAAGCAAGTTGGGCGGCTGTATGAGCTAAGTGTGTGCTTCATGGTATTATTTATTTATTTTATTTCAAAACTAGGCATGTTCAAATTAAGATAGCATGTGGAAAAGCTGGTATGAAGCCCACGCTTATCAACCTGCCATTATATGACTCAACTACAATGCCTATCTAAGCAAGTTTCTCAACATAAATTCTTTTGCTTCGTGTAAAGCTGGTAACACAACAAACAATACATATGTCATTTCAATTTCAGTTCTTTTTTTTTCCATAAGCATGATTTCAATTGTAGAAGCTGCCGACAGGCCCGGTTTTGACCCAGTGCAAACAGTGCATGGGCACGGGGCATCAAAAAGAAAAGGGCAGCTTATTTATCGGGGCCAAGAACAAGCTAAAAGGGAAAGAAAAAAAACAGCGGAAAAAGAAAAAATTCGCCAGTAGCAAAATTATAACACAGCGCACACCGATGGCGAACATGGAAACAAAAGTTAAACCAACTTCGTGGGACTGGTAAAGGAAATAGCAAGGCGGCATGACACATTTGAGCTAAGCGAGCCCTAATTTGTTCAATTCAGTAAAGGAGTTGCGAGAAGAAGTTTTCTCTGATGCAAACGATTTGAATTGTGACTGGGAACTCTACCGTAATCTTTAGATTGTACCGCCTGCATTGAGGTACGTATTTTCTATGCCAATGGATTTTCATTATGTGTTTAATTTTGAAGTGGGCGTTAATTAGTATTGTTGTACTTAAATTTGAAGCAAATTTGTTTATGAATGGTATAATCTATTATTATTATTATTATTATTGTAAATTCCAAGAGGAAAACGAACTTGGCCAAAAAATAATAAGACTTTCAGAATCAATTTTTTTAAGCTAAGCTTTTTGTTTATGCTAAGAGCTGCCATTTTTAAACTGTTATAATTGTTGAGCTTTTGCAAAAGGATTGGGCTCTTTGAATCTTTCTTTGTCTACAATGCAGTTTCAATATGTAGATATTTCATTTATGTATAAACTATATGACTGCTGATTAATTTAATGTTAACATAAAAGGTTATATTTAAAATAACGCATGGTTTTTCTTTTAAACAATAATGTTAGTGTGATGCTAAGGGTACCGCGAACTGTGCTTCGCGGTACCACATCGAAAACCGAATGATTATTTGTTTTTTGGCCGCGTTCAGCGGTCAACAACCGTCCGAACAAATGCGTTCGGCGGTTGCATGGTGCCCTTAGCACAAACCGCGGTGTCTTTAACACCGCATTAATTTTATTCAATACGTTAAAACAATTTTATACAATAAAGTGGCTCATTCGGAATTTCGCACTAGGCATTATAAACCTCAGGACCGGCTCTGGCTGCCGATAAATACACAAATCATTGATTGTGAGAGTAGTGCAGTAGTAATTTTGCTGGCCATTTTTAGCAAACACTAATGCAACAGGTGAATATGCTTTTCATCACTTAAAACATGTTTTATTTGAGCATTACATTACACTTAGAAAAAATGAGAGATCAAATCTCAATCATACCTCTCTCAACACTCATCTCTTCAGATTTTTTTTTATTAAGATTTCAATTCAAGATCTCATGCAGAAGTCTATCCATTTCCTCTTCATATATATATATATATATATATATATATATATATATATATATATATTCGACGAAATATATTTTGATTGGGATGCCACTTTTGGTTTTAGTAGGTGTTGGTTCGAATCCTCGATTTGTCATGTCAACGACAATGTATGAACAGGTTACAAAAATAAAGCAAGAACCAAAATGCATCACTCAGGCCTCAATACATTAAACACTAGACACAAATTAAATGAGCAGTATACTAGCGTGGAACTGTGAAATGAATAAAACACAAGTGCAATAGATAAGGGACAACATTAGGCTTCAAGGGGAAACAAATAGGCCAAAACAGTTCATAATCGGCATAGCGAGCTCGGATGTGAGACACTAAGTGGCATCCCTGAACCTATGCAAGGCCACGACAAAAGTGACAGAAGAGAGGCGCTGCTCAACACAGCAAAGACCATGCATGTACAAGGTGATATGTACAACAAAATATGAAGCGCTAGTCCTACCATTGCATACGGACCCATGACAAACAAGCCATATATTGGCAATTACAGAGCAATAACATAGTATAACTACAACATACAAGCCAAGCCAGCAAGGCCATGGCAACAAACAGATTAAATGTGCGGCCAGAAAGAATAGATTTAAGGCACACAAACATAATGAAGAGGAAATGAACAAGATTTCAATCAAGAATTAAGGCCAACCAATGCTAAATAGTTCTATTAGAATTCAGATCCAAATAGAAGAGAGAGATAAAGCGACGAACAATTAAAGGACTACATTTTCATTGATTGACTTGAATAATATATTACAATAGAGATTCTTGATCGATTCCTTTAATACAATGCTAAACCAAATATTTATAAGATCATTTATTCTCTAGAATATTCCTTATTCTCTAGCATATTCTTTATCCTGTAGCATATTCCATGGCATATCTCTTGGCATATTCTTTAACATTCATTGATTACCATATTCTCTAACATTTATCCTGTAGCATATTTCCTGGCATATGCTCTTGGCATATTCTTTAACATTCATTGATTACCATATTCTCTAACATCCCCCCTCAAACTCACGATGCCGAAAATCGTGAGTTTGCCAAATAGAAACTGCGACTTCTATCGCCTCAGACGCAAACTTTCTCCTCCAACAGCAACTTCAAACTTCCATACGACGTCAATAACTCTTCACTTTTACAAACGGTTTTTATGGTGAACCAACCACATTGATGGTTTTTAAAGTGGACCAACCACCAGACAATAATGGTTTTTAAAGTGGACCAACCACTCAGTGGTTTTTAAAGTGGACCAACCACTCAATAATGGTTTTTAAAGTGGACCAACCACTAGAAAATAATGGTTTTTAAAGTGGACCAACCACTCAATAATGGTTTTTAAAGTGGACCAGTGGTTTTTAAAGTGGACCAACCACTCAATAATGGTTTTTAAAGTGGACCAACCACTAGAAAATAATGGTTTTTAAAGTGGACCAACCACTCAATAATGGTTTTTAAAGTGGACCAACCACTCAACAATGGTTTTTAAAGTGGACCAACCACTCAATGGTTTTTAAAGTGGACCAACCACTCAATAATTGTTTTTAAAGTGGACCAACCACTAGGTTTCAAAAAAAATCAGCTACTCTTTTCTTAATCACCCCTTCATCATCAAGTGCATCGTCACAAAATTCTTAAGAATTCACGTCAGGTTCATCATCTTCAAACTACACCATCTGTTTCAACATCACCCACTGCATCACATTGAAATCCTTGAATCCAACCTACCATAGTCTGCCATTTTCTAAGTTCTTATGCAAGACATGCAAAGCAATACATGCTCCATACTGGAGATAATTACATAACAAATAAAAGACATTACATACACCAGATCACAAAAGCCAAACACAACTACACAAGAAAACCCACTACACTAACATGACATATAAGCTTCACAAGCGAGATTACTTTCCTGAACAAACAATATCCACAATAAATGCCAAACTCAAAGGATTCGCAGACAGCAACAAGGGTACTGATTATCACCATATACAAAGATTTGGCATCGTCCTCCTTTGTAGATCCATCATCTTTTTTTTTCAAAATTAAAGGAACTTTCACCTCATTTCTCGATAGCCTCCACAAAGCTGCGCAACTCCTACAACTTCAAAATTGCACCAGAAAATTCAATCGCCTCCCAAATCGAGCCCAGCTAATCATGCAAGATTTCAGCCTTGTGTAGATCAAGTCCAAACCATGCACAACTCCAATCTTGTGTAGACAGACACTTTCCAGATCGCAACCTCCGAGTGTTGAAGGCTTTAAATTGACGACAAATATCAAAGCGATGGTGCAAATCCGAAGTATCCTTCAAATTATACATTTAAATATATATACATATCTCTCCTTTTTTTTAATATATATATATATATATATATATATACATATATCTCTCCCTCCTTTGACCTGGCTCTGATACCATGTTAGAATTCAGATCCAAAGAGAAGAGAGAGATAAAGCGACGAACAATTAAAGGACTACATTTTCATTGATTGACTTAAATAATATATTACAATAGAGATTCTTGATCGGTTCCTTTAATACAATGCTAAACCAAATATTTATAAGGTCATTTATTCTCTAGAATATTCCTTATTCTCTAGCATATTCTTTAACCTGTAGCATATTCCATGGCATATTCTTTAACATTCGTTGATTACCATATTCTCTAACATTTATCCTATATCATATTCCCTGACATATGCTCTTGGCATATTCTTTAACATTCATTGATTTCCATATTCATTTAAAAACCATTGAGTGGTTGGTCCACTTTAAAAATCGTTTTTTTAAAGTGAAGAGTTGCTGACGGCGTATGGAAGTTTGAAGCTGACTGTCATTTTGTTCGTGATGCAATCCAAGATGCAATCCAAGATGGGCATTTGTGATCCGCATGCTCCATCTTGAGGGGGGGTGTTGAGATATTAAGAATGATATTCAGAATGAGTTAATGTTGAGATATTAGGAATGATATTAAGAATGAGTTAATGTTGGAGATAAGGACAAATGAATACATTACCTTATATTTGGTATTGTATTAAGTGTGAGTTATATTTGGTATTGTATTCAATTAGGCCAAATATGCTCTAGAATATTCTATTCTAGATTATTCCTTTCTTATCTATATGTAGAAGAATCTCTATTGTAATATTATTCAAGTCAATCAATGAAAATATAGTCCTTTAATTGTTCGTCGCTTTATCTCTCTCTTCTCTTCGGATCTGAATTCTAACAAGTTCACTATAGTGCTAATGACCTTGGCAACTCAGAAGTAGCTTAGTAGCAGGATTTGCTGGCACGACAAGCCAGGAGAATGCGCAATTACCTGCTACTATTGGCACTAATAAATATGTCACAAAGGAAACCAAGCTCAAGCAAAACAAGGCATGCATAGCTGCACTTGGAGGAGGTGCAACTTTACATAAAAAGGGCGCGGAACAAGCAGTGACCAAACGCAGATGGGAGGCTGTGATATGCAGTAGATTTTTGGGCAAGGAACGATGCATGCATTGATCAGTATTGATCAAAGGCATGTGCCAACATCGTTCTCCATGCTACAGTGATTCATTCCTCTTTCCGATTGAATAGAAGTCACGAGAAATCCTACCAGATCGATGCTAATATTTGGTAGAAGTATTGCATGAAATGGTCGAGAGTTAGGCAAGAATTTACACCCTAAAGAGAGGCTTTGAATTGGTTTTTCACAAAAGAAATCGCAGCAAACCACAAATGATTCATCTACAGAAATCACAGACATACATATAAACTAAAAGGATGTGAGCGAACACTCACCTGGCCTAGATTTGGGACGACTTCCAGCGTGCAAGTAGGGAAAACAAGTCTCCAGGATTTGATAAATCAAGAATACAGACATGTAAGGGCCAACAGTTGGTTGCCATCGTCCAAACCCTCTAGATTCTTCTCCAATTAACGGCCAACAAGGGGCTTGCGTGACTGGACGGAGGGGCTAAGAGCTCGCAATTTGACAGGAGCGAAGAGGGATTTGGGGCGGATTAATTTTGATTGAAGAGGAGGCAATGGCCATTTTGAATGAGAAGGACATTTTCTATTTTTTTCCCATACCGCTTGGTTGTGAAGGAGGCGTTGCTCGGCACGGGTGGCGAAGGGATGACGGTTGAGGCCAATGGAAATGGTGGCTATGGATTTTCAATTTTTGGGCAAGAATTGATTTTCAGGAACAAACGAGATGAAGAATTTCGGAAAAAAAATATCTCCACCCCCCTCAAGGAACGGTGTAGAGGAAGTAAAATAAGCGACGATGGAAAATTCTAGAGAATGGCAACGCGTGTAAAATTTCAGCATAAGTTTTTCCAAGTGTCCAAACATTTCAGCAACCCATGGACAATTGTCCAACAAACTTAGCATAACAAGTGACAAAAATGAATAAACGAATACTTTTTCAAATATAAATAACATTTATAATACTATGTTTACAAACAAAATGGGTATTTATTTATTTCAAATATACTCTCTAATATATTTTCAAAAACCAAATTTAATTATATAAAATTATTTAAAAAAATTTATTAAAAATCAAAGAAAAGTCAAATATAATTATTCTCAACAACACACAAAATTTATATTTCAACTTTGGATTCATTTCCAAAATTACGTTTTCGAATATTCCACTGAATCCAAATCAGCTAGTAACGTTAATGTTGATTGTTTTCAACAAAACGTTTATATTAAATTAAACTAAGTTCACGACAAGAATCCTGTGCAATTTTATAATAATTTTTCTTTTCCAAATCATTCATACGAAATTTAAGTTTTAAAAGATTTATATTCAAACTTGGTAAAGTCCAAATTTTATATCGAAATCCAAATATAAGCATTCATTTTAACGTTAAATCTTAATTTAATTTAGACTTTTAAACATCAAAATTTCCAAGCCGTTACAATCTCCCACAAAAATCCGGGTTGCTACAGACTCCCTCTTAAAGAAATTGCGTCCTCACAATTTACTCGAGATGAAAAACAACATTACGAAATTCCAACATCGCATCTACAACTTTTACGGTAATTTAAGTATCCAACTCTAGAGTTTGGAACTCCTTTAATCTTCCCTAACTTATTTAGCTTGTAATAACAATATCATAAACTTGTTTGCTCAATTTTTGTAAAAATTTCCACTCTTTAAAATACACATATAAGGATACACTCTCACAATTTCGGCATGAGAGTTCGAGGAAGGGTATCGTATATAAATCAATAAAATCTTCATAACATTTATTATATATAAAGCAATATGATAAAATATACCAAGCTAAAATACCATATATAAACCAACATGACGCTCATAACAAAATAGCACATATAAGACAATATGATGCCCATAATAAATCAAGTTACAATATCACATATGAATCAATGCGATGTTCTTAACAAATATCGTATACAATCCAATATGACAAAATAAATCAAAACAGAGTATCACATATAAATACATGCGATGCTCTTACCAGTTATCATATGTAAAAAAAATTCAAGTCAGAGTATCACAAATAAATTAATGTGATACTCTTAACAAATGTTAAATATGATCAACAAAGAGTATCATGTATAAACCAACATGTTACACATAACAAATATCATCTTTTAAGTAAATATGATACTCATAATAATCAAGTCAGAGTATCACAAACCAGTACATGACATTTATCATAGATAAAACAATATGATAAAATAACCCAAAATAGAGCACCCTGTATAAATCAATACGATACTCAAACAATAAGATACTTGTAATAAATAAGTTATGATAATTAATGTAGTCTATAAAATCTTCATGGCATTTGTCGTTTATCAATCAAATCAGAGTATAAATCAATACAACAATTATCATATATAAATCAATATGATAATATAACCCAAATCAGAGTATAAATCAATATAACAATTATCATATATAAATCAATATGATAATATAACCCAAATCAGAGTATCATATATAAATCAATACGGTACTCATAACAATTATCATAAATAAATCAATATGATAATATAAATTAAATCAGAGTATCATATATAAATCAATACGATACTCATAACTATTATCATATATAAATCAATATGATAATATAATCAAATCAATGTATCATATATAAATCAATACGATACTCATAACAATTATCATGTATAAATCAATATGATAATATAATCAAATCAGAGTATCATATATAAATCAATACGATACTCATAACAATTATCAATTATCAGTATGATAATATAAAATTAATCAGTTATGGTAATGTAATAAAATATTAGGTGATTATGGGATAAATATAACCTGACTCATAAAATACCAAATAAACAGACGTTCGTATTGTAAAATCACGGTGGTAGAGCTCGAGCGTGCATCAAGACATCAGCACCGTAATCTACTCATAGCCCCATAACACACACCTGGCGATCAACCTAGGATAACCAAGACGGTCTAAGGCAAAGGCCATATTCTATCCGTTCACGGTAGGGCCGTCAATTTCTAACACGACCCGAAACACGACCCGTAACCCGCACGATAAAAACCCGACCCGACCCATTTATAAACGGGTCAATTTCGGGTCAACCCGCTCTGACCCATTTAATAAACGGGTTGACCCGACCCAACCAGTGAACCCGTTTCTGACCCATCATGATTTATTACTCTACAATCTACAAAACATAAGCCCATCTCAGTCCACTACCCATTTGTCTCTTTACCCTAATTTACCAATTACCACGCATCCACTCATTCAGCCATTCTAATTTATGCGGTTCTACCTCTTCACTCCTTCAGACTTCAGTTTCCTCTTTCCTTTTTACATCGAGCCCTAGATTATATGATATCCTTCTGAAATCGCGCATCAGATCGAAGAACAATGGCGGCACCAGGAAAAAGCATCAGCAACAACATCGTCTCGAGACTCGAGCATCGTCTCGAGATTTTATGAGCAGTTCGTTGTAGCATAGTCCTTATTCTTCTTAATTTATGCTACAAAGACTCGATCAAATGCAGCCATCATTTGAAACCCGCAAAGTTTTTTATACAAATATTTTTCTTAACGGGATACACGAATCAAACCCGAAACCCGCACCATTATAAATGGGTCAACCCGAACCCGACCCGTTTAATAAACGGGTTGAGCTGACCCGACCCGAACTCAATCCGAACCCGACTTGACCCGACCCGAACCCGACCCAACCCGACCCATTGACAGCCCTAGTTCACGGCACTACATGTAGGACCCCCACGTCTCCATCTATTGTAGTCCGTGACCCGCCGATCGGGAAGCCGAATCGAAACAACAAAATTGCCCAATGTAGCAGACCGTTGACCTTTGGTGGTAGATGGATGAATTTAATACAACCGATTCAGGTAGCGATCCTGAATCAGATCGACCAAAATGGAGTTTTTGTTCATTGGTACAACATTGTCCAATCTATACCAATCCCAAAATGAAAAGTATTTTTCAAATATTATTTTATAATATATATATATATGCCATGAAGTTCAAAGTGTTTATAACGTCAAAACACTTTTAAAAAATTAACCATGACTCAAAGAAATAAATCATCAAGGAAAAATGGTAACCACAACCCAAATTAAACAAAACAAAACTGATATTCTACTTTATCATATATAAAAACAATATGATAAAATAAATCAAGTCAGAGTATCATATATTAATCAATATGATGCTCATAATAAATATCAAATATAAAACAATATGACAAAATAAATCAAATCACACTAGTTGTGATATAGAACAAAAAGTATCGTCATACTGATGACATAAAAGCATGTCCACTTAGAAAACACTTCAATTCAGTCATTGAAGTATACTTTCAAACAGTAATTACTCAAATATAACATATTATGTTACAAGTATATTTTAGGAAGCAAATCTCACAATGGAGAATACAAAAACAACCGAATGTTCCATATGAGAAGTCAAGAGAGTAACCAGAAAAGTATTACCGAACGTCCCATACCGTTTGGTATTACTAATCCATTTACTCAAAATCCTCATCATACAAACTTTTCCCAAATCTCAATAAAAAAATTGTTTAGTTCAAACAATATTTATGTCAAAGTTCAAATAATAAAATGAAAACAATTAGTTTGTACTTGGTTGTTTTATTCTTATTATTTATTATCACCAATAACCTTTATTTCTAAAAACAACCAAACATTATGTTCAAGCGATTAATACTGACTCCAACCGAATTCGAGTCAAATTTCAGAACTAATTTAACCACCATTCTCAAATCGGACATTGTTCGCGTTCCGCTTTGTCAAGACTGTAAGTACTTTCAAAACCTAAACTTATTATTCCTCTTGATTTTTAATGAAAAATCTCCTTTTAAAACCACTTATATATTTTTCCTTTACGATAAACCTTGGAAATTCTCGTCGTAAAGGCTTTCAAATGGAAATTCCAATAAGGAAACTTGTCTTTCAAAAAATATTCCCTTTAAAATACTTATTATATTTCATTTTTTTTCAAAATTAAATCAAGATATTTTATTTTTCCAAAAATGCGCTCTCTCTAGAGAGATTCTAGTATCAATTCTACTCATTCTAGGGTATTTCCACCCTATCGCTTATAAGTTTTTAAACTTAATAAGCCAAGTTTTATATAAACCATGGCTGTAACGACCTGGAAATCCGTACCTTTTGAATCGACAATAATCCAAACATGTCTAACTCAAAACTGTACGTATTTACAGATTGTTAAATGACGATCCACATCTTTAACCATTATAGTCAAAAATATAGATAATCAAGGGGATTAATTTAGAATCAGAAAGAAAGAAGAAAACAAGCATAGAATCTCGCAACGGAATGAACAAAATATAATAATCAAATAACAGTTCATGAAGCTGTTTAAAATAAACATTTGATCATTTTACAACATTTATCAGAGTTATACATTTATATACATAACTGATAATACAGAGTAATGCAACAGAATAGTAGTTGAATACAATAGTAATAATAGTATACCGTCTTCGTCTTCATCCTTCAGAAGATAACCTTTGAAACTGGAATGCCCAAGTCTGACCCGAGCGTAATAGCGTGAAAATAAAACAAGCTCGGATCAAGCAAAAATATTCTCATCTAAGTCAAATCGACATCATATGAACATGCACACACATAACTTAAGAGATGTTACGGGAATTTCCATCTCATAAGGATCCGTCAAACTAGATACTATATAATAATATTTCGCTATTATAATAGTGTCTATTCACAAATACTTGTCAGAAAAATAGTGTAAGCGGGGTTACATTGATTACCCTTATACAGTTTACAAGCACATGGTCTATGCAGGTCCTGTAACACAACCAGTAACGTCGGTAGCCAGTGAGTCCCATATAGACCTATGCCAATAACAAAAATCGTAGTTGTCTCGCATAAGGATAAACGTATGACAAGGCACATGAGGCAATACCCAAGGTAGTATGCTACCAGTTCGCCTGATCCAGACTGGTGGTTACCCCTAACGGCCCACCGTAGACATCCACCCCATATCGAATCAAAGGGAAATACATCCCATCAAGGGTGCGCACCAACAAAACAATAACAACAAAATAGTAATAGTATGGACCCGAGGCCCAGGAAAATCGAAGAGCAGATGTCCACTAAGAGGTAGTCAAGCCTCATTTGGTCTGGCACGGCTCCTGTTTTAGTCATTTCAAATCGACACAAGTGTCGGGGTCATCCATTATCGTTCACTTTCTTTAATCCAGTAATCGCCTCCAAAACCATCCTACTTCTTTCTGAAACTCCATCGCGTACACAGTTGTTAAAGTGGTTCCAACATTGACAGAGAGTATGTCAATAAGAGGCCCCGGTCTCTTTAACAACAAAACGTCATGTTACACACCGATTGGTATTTTATATTTCAAAAGTGAACCGTTATGATATCAAAATATCATATTCAACTAAACAAATTTCACTTTAAAATATCATATTATTTTAATCACAATATTATTTACTTTCAAAATTCATATTCACTTTGAGATAAATTTCAGTTATAATAATTGGTTATAACTTCAATTAACCATATTTCCTTCGAATCATTCAATTTACTTCAAAAATAGTTGTGAATTCATTTATGATCTTGACATCAAAATAATCATATTTACTTTTAAATCAGAGATTTAAATGTAAACAATTTCACTTCTAAAACAGTTTATAAGTTTGAAATAGTTTTGGGGTTTAATTAAATTTTTGAAATTTTTAAATAGTTGGGAGATTTGGAATAGTTTGGAAATCAAAACAGTTTGAGTGTTGGAAATGGTTTTATGTATATTAAAATAATTTTATAAAATAAACTACTTATATATATAGAAAGAATATTTTTTTTTGAAACACAATTTATATAAAGCACTCCATATATCAAAGGAATAAATTTCATAAAATAGTTTATATATAAATTTGTTTATATAGAAATAATTTTAAATCAACTGTTTTCTTTCTATTTTCAATAAATCTGAACCTAGGTTCAGAACCCAAAACAAACCAAATCGATTTCCAATACCCAGTCCAAATCGATTCCCAAAATCAAATTTTATTTGAGAACAATCCATTTTAAAGGATAACTTCCAATTTCACAATATTATTTGAATATATTCGATTCAAATCAATTCCGAGTTCAAGTTCAAGTTCACAATATTTATTTAAGCCTTTAATTCGAATTTAATTTCAAAGTTTAAATAAAGATTTAAACCTTTGAAACAATTTAAATTATAATCAATTTTTAGTTCAAATTTCAATATAACAAATTATAGATCATTTCAAGTTGAATTAAATTTCAAAGTTTAAATAAAGATTTAAACCTTTGAAATAATTCAGTTTCAACATTTCAAATTCGAATTCCAATGTATAATTCAATTTATATAATTTCAATTTATTTTCTTTACACAGAATCACTTATTTAAATCAGGTTCACAAATTCTAAAATTTGTAGATTTAACCAATCCGGTGTCCGTATAATAATTCTCTATCCTATGGTCAAGTGATCAGTTATTTCAATATTTTCTTATTTCGGGGAATGGATATATATCATTTCAATCCAAAGGTCAAATGTCATAGGTATATATCATTTCAACCTATTTCTTAATTTATTCGAAATGACAGTTTATGATGATGCCCGTAACATCCGAGGCGATAAGAATGATATAAAAATATAAACAAACATCTGCATAGTCCAATATATCCATAAATAAACACCCATCACAACCATCATCCAAACAGTTCAATTTGCAATAATTAACTGATTATATGTGTCGGGTTTTACTAGCAATTTAATTCAAAAATAAACTAACTATCAATTCAATTTCTACAGTTTAAATTTTTGATGTCCATTTAAAATAGCAACCAACAAACAAATAATCACATCAATCACAGATTTCAATTTCACAAAAATGTGAATATTTTTGTAGGTGTGAGAAAACTCACCTTTCGTGACACAGGAATAGAGGCTACAACCGACAGACGCGGAAGATGAATGGCACTGAAACTTCAGCGAACTGGACAAACAAATTTCGGACAAGACTCGCATAAAATGCAGCGAAGTTTTTTTTTTTTTTTTACTTTTTTTTTCCTTTTTTTTTTAATCATATATAAACCGCATGCTATGGTGGCACAAAATACTAGCCTACTATTCTTTCGCATGAGACTTGCACAGCGACAATATATGTGAACAACTTTGATATTTAGCATAAAATTTTCCAACTCTGTTTTGTTATAAGTTTCACAAACTTAGCTTTGTTTTTGTTTGGCTTGGCTAAGTTCGGTGTTTGCTATCAACGTTGGGACTCAAAGCTTAAATCTTTTCTTATATATATATATATATATATATATATATATATATATATATATATATATATGTTTCATTTTCATCAAAGTTGCCATGTGCATGGTACGCACAGCAACAACTAGGCACTTCCCTTTTACAAAATGATACATGTTGCTTTATATACAATAGTTTCTAACATACACATATATTATAAAATAAGTATATAAAATTTTGTAATGACATAAAAATTTGAACAACCTGCTAAAGCTTTCAAAACAAATTTTAGTTATAAATATATAGTTCATGGTGGTTTCAACAGTTCAAAGCTTATACAGTACTAAAGTTTGTAAAACAAAACATACTTGTATATATTCCAAACAACTTTAATTAACATAGTCTAAGGTAACTACATTAATAACTAAAATAATATAATCACAAATACCATGTTGTCCTTAAATTAGCAAATCAAACTAAATGATATAAACAAATTAATTAAAAACCAAGCTCACCCCACGGTCCATCAAGGTCAAAACCGCATGCATCATTCCACATTTCCATTTCCTGTGCATCTACTTTTTCATGCTCCAGGTATTCATGTTTCCTTCCATATCTCATCTCATCTCCATATGCCATATATTCATGCACTACATAAGAAATGCTTTCTCATCCCTTTCGCTTGCATTGGTTTCTAAAATGAAACCCGAGAGCTACGTCGTTCCCATGCATTGTTCTTTTTTTTTTTTTTTTTTTTTTTTTTTTTTTTTTTTTTTTTTTCTTACACCGTAAAGTGGCAGAGAATGGAAAGATAAAAGGATAATGAGTTGCCAGGAAGAGAATGTGCCCAAAAATGAATCCCCTTTGCTGCGTTGAGTGCGTATGACATATATATAGGGAAAGAATGAAAAGAAGGGTGAAAGAGAAAGAAAATGGGAGCTTGCTGTGACTTGACTTTTGTGTTTAGATGGAGTAGTGTGAAGTAAAATGGAAAAGATAAATGGTTTTTGTTTCATAGAAGAGAAAAGAAAAATTAGTGCTTGAGGAATTAATGAATGTACTAAAAACAAGAATGCCCCTTTCCTTTCCATGCGTGTAGTATGGAAGACAATGGAAATTAGTTCTTTTTATTTATTTTTTTTATTTTTTTTTTATTTTTTTTTAATTAACGCATGTCATTGTGACTGCAAAGAGCAAAAAAAACAAAGGTGGAAAAGAAAGCTTCTGACAATAAAATTGGTGCACAAAGAAATATATGTGGAAGAGAATGTCTCCATCCTTATCCATACATGAGTTTGTTTGCAAAGAAAAGAAGGGAGAAATCAAGCGTAAATTAAATGTGGATGTTGCTGTGTTATATTGGAAAGAGAAAATGAAAAGAATGTCACAAAAAAGTGGTTCTGTTCTAAAATAATGAAAGTGTAATTTGTGTTGAATTCATTTGAAAAGAAAGAAAAAAAAAAGATAGAATGGAAAGAAAAAGAGTTGGGAAGGAGAGAAAAATGAAAAAGATGAGGATGAACGTGGAGTTGTCTCTGTGAATGATGGAGAAAAATGGGACAAAAGAGAAGTATTTAAACCCAAGAATAGAAAAGTGAGAAGAAAAATGAAATGATCTTGCTGTTGAACCTCCCCTCCCTATTGTGGCGTGCCCCTTTCCCCCTTGATTCATGCGCATGCATGTTGCATTAATGAGAACGTGAGTGAAGTGAATGAGTATATGGGAAAAGAGAACCCTTTTGTCATAAAGAAAGCATGGTTAAGGATGGACGTGCATGCATATAATGAATGCAAAATGGTCCATGCATACATGTAAGGAAAGGAAATTGAAAAGAATGAAAGTGGCCATTTTGAAAACAAAAAAATATTTAGGTAGTTTAGTAAAATAAAAATACATCTTTTGCAGACCCAAAATGATTAGAAAAATATGTAAGATCATAAAAGGGACACAGCGAACTCAAATGACTCTGTTTCAAAATTGAACTGTGCAAGATTTTTCACAATTTCAGCGCAAACCGAACACCGAAAATGACAAATGAATATATTTCGGTAATCAGCGCGACGAGACAGACACAACGGTATATAATTTGCAGTGTCTGCATGCTCCGTTCAAAAACGCATTACGGACCCCTTTAACGTAGAAATGCGGATGGAAAACGAAGGTCAAAACTTCCGATTTTCGCGAAACGAATTTCGCCGTTGGATTATTGACAACGAACAGAATATTTTCCGTGTTTGTCCGAACTGGTTTCGGAGAGATTTTAAGATCGCTAAAATTTGAACTGTTATGCGCAGCTTTGCACTGAAAAATTGCGCGACCGACAACATTCAAATTTTCCGACGAAACTTTCACAGCTGCTACATCTTACTTAACGTATTTCAAATTGAAAATTCTCATTACAAGAAATTATAGAATATTTTCAAAATAAAATGCGATTTAGATCGCAATTTAAATCATTAAAAATTACGGGATGTTACATTCTCCCTACCTTAAAACTTTTCGTCCTCAAAAAGGAACAAAGCATGGTAGCAAGTACATATATATACTTACCCCAAAGTAATTTACAAAAAATAAATTTGTAAGTTTCGAATTTTAAAGTCTCCAAAAAAAAATTCCAATGCCCGAAATCACAGAAAATTTCGGCAGCACCTCCTTTGTACGGAGGGACTTTGGCAACCCGCCAGTAAAGATAACAATTTGTACATCGGCTCTAATGGCCGGAAAACCCAATATATATCAATATACACATCCTATTATTATTTTTACATAGGCGTACCTTTTATTTTATTTATATATATAAGTGAGTTCGCTTATATACGCAAACAAAACGATAAACGCACGCAAGCTTCCAAATTAAATCAAACACCTTCTGTGCCTACCAATTACTCAATAACAATGATATGTGAATCATGTACTTGAGACAACGTCCATGCATACATCAAAATGCAATAACAATACACATGAACATAGCAAATGCAACATAATAACATATATCAATCAAATTTATATAGTTTATTCATACCCATACAATTTTCGTTTGATTGGTTCACATATGTCTTTATGTTTAATGGATTCGCATCAAATTGTTTCTCATCCAATTTGCTTACATTTATTGATTTTCATATATTCAATCGTGTTTAACAAATTTTTAGTCTATAGTTTTCATTAGTTCAAAATCTATTTATTTCTACTATATTAAAATTTTCTATACGCTGGCATTTAGTTTTATCTATACTTATTCTCAACATATTTGAAATTTACATACTTACTCATTTCAATTTCTATATATGTTAATACTTTAATTTCATCTACATCTTATAACTCACTTAAGTTTGATATTTCATTTACTTAAATGACGCTGTCCTTTGCGAATATTCCATCCATTTGTTAATCATTTCAGAACATTAACGAATTAAAATTTTTTATTACAACCACTTGATTAACCTTTATAAACATTTCTTTGGTTCAAATTCATTTTTTTGAACATCTTTACTTTTCTTTATCTTCATAACATTTCTATGATTCAACATATCATTTTGGAACATGTTATTCATTTAAATTTCATTTGTATAATATTTCATTACATATTTATATACTCTTAAACCTTTCATTTAGGTAGGTTTGTATGTATTACAAATGAAATTTAGTATTTCACAACTTTACTCTTTATTGTCAAAGTAACATGAGTATTTGTTTCCATTTTACTTTAACATTTTCCTTAATTTATGTTTCAATTTTATAATATTATATTATATTTTCATTTATATTTCTCTTATTCATTTATCGTACTTCTTTATTCACCTATTTAAAATTTCATTTGATATTAATACAGACAATTATTTATTTCAATGATTATCAACAAGGAAAGTAATTTGTATAAATGGAGACTTGAGAATCTTAAATACCAATTTCTTTTCAAAACATTTTGAAATACTATATACTATACATAATTTTTGTATATCAAAACATACTCAAAATTTCAAATTTAAAATTATTTTCAAAAATGAATAAGTAGCAATGCTACCAAGTGGTCTTCCCCACTTTGAGACTTGAAAATGAAAGTCGATGACTATGATCATCTCATCACCGAAATTTATTTCCCAGTAGCAAAATGGAGTACTTAACCAATTTCTATTTGAACATCCTTCAAATATTACTACTATTATTTTTCAAAACCTTGAAAACATTTACAAATCATCGGAATTTAAAGATCCCATATTCTCCATTAAAATTCGTTTGGTTTACAGTTAATTATAAATCATATATAAAAGATCTATTTATTGTTATAGTTAATAGGTTAAGAGTATTAACTAATTTACCATCAAATTTCAAAATTATTTATCTTACATATATGAAATATATATGAAAACAATATTGTGTTAGAATGCCTTGTTCAAGTGTTTTGAAATCCCATTCGGTAACGCTAGCAACACGCATCGACTGGAACTCCGAACTCAACTCAATAAGCCAAACAACACAATATAAACCATTTTTATATCAAAAGTACAAGTACGCTCTCTCGCATATATATACACTCAGAACTCATTCTAGGGTGTTACTAACCCTATATCTAATGAGTAAATCCCAATAGAGCCAAGGTTTTCTTCTAAACCATAAGCTCTGATACCAACTGTAACGACCTGGAAATCCGTACCTTTTGAATCGACAATAATCCAAACATGTCTAACTCAAAACTGTACGTATTTACAGATTGTTAAATGACGATCCACATCTTTAACCATTATAGTCAAAAATATAGATAATCAAGGGGATTAATTTAGAATCAGAAAGAAAGAAGAAAACAAGCATAGAATCTCGCAACGGAATGAACAAAATATAATAATCAAATAACAGTTCATGAAGCTGTTTAAAATAAACATTTGATCATTTTACAACATTTATCAGAGTTATACATTTATATACATAACTGATAATACAGAGTAATGCAACAGAATAGTAGTGGAATACAATAGTAATAATAGTATACCGTCTTCGTCTTCATCCTTCAGAAGATAACCTTTGAAACTGGAATGCTCAAGTCTGACCCGAGCGTAATAGCGTGAAAATAAAACAAGCTCGAATCAGGCAAAAATATTCTCATCTAAGTCAAATCGACATCATATGAACATGCACACACATAACTTAAGAGATGTTACGGGAATTTTCATCTCATAAGGATCCGTCAAACTAGATACTATATAATAATATTTCGCTATTATAATAGTGTCTATTCACAAATACTTGTCAGAAAAATAGTGTAAGCGGGGTTACATTGATTACCCTTACACAGTTTACAAGCACATGGTCTATGCAGGTCCTGTAACACAACCAGTAACGTCGGTAGCCAGTGAGTCCCCTATAGACCTATGCCAATAACAAAAATCGTAGTTGTCTCGCATAAGGATAAACGTATGACAAGGCACATGAGGCAATACCCAAGGTAGTATGCTACCAGTTCGCCTGATCCAGACTGGTGGTTACCCCTAACGGTCCACCGTAAACATCCACCCCATATCGAATCAAAGGGAAATACATCCCATCAAGGGTGCGCACCAACAAAACAATAACAACAAAATAGTAATAGTATGGACCCGAGGCCCAGGAAAATCGAAGAGCAGATGTCCACTAAGAGGTAGTCAAGCCTCATTTGGTCTGGCACGGCTCCTATTTTAGTCATTTCAAATCGACACAAATGTCGGGGTCATCCATTATCGTTCACTTTCTTTAATCCAGTAATCGCCTCCAAAACCATCCTACTTCTTTCTGAAGCTCCATCGTGTAACACCCCGAATTTTAGTTAATACTAAAATTCACTAATTATAGGATAAATAATCTCAGACGGGGGAATTGGGGGTAACGGGCTGCGTCATTGCGTTCGTCTCGGAAAAATACGCGAAATAGAGTCCGAGTTTTCGAGAATCGGAGTCCGTATGGCCCGGTTATGGCCCAAAGAAGTTTGCAGAAAAATTAGAGCTAAAAACAGATTTAGGAATTTAAATTTAAATTTTAAATTAGAACCAGCGGGGCCAGGCGGGAAGGTTCCCGCCCTAAGCATGTCGACAGGGCTATTGACAGGCCTGTCGACATGGCTGTCGACATGCCTGTCGACATGGCGTGTCGAACCAGGGTGCTTGGGTGCACCAGATCTGGTTTTCTGGCTAGGGCTGGGCTTGGTTCTAGAGGTTTCCTAAATCTAACGGACCTAAATTAATCTAGGGTTAATCTAAGGGCCTAAAACACTCTCTTAATCTATAAATACACCCTAAACCTACCTTAATCCATACTAAAAATAGAAATGAAGGCCACATGCCGCCAAATTAAATTCTAGAGGGAGTCTCCATTAATCTAAGAAGGAAGTTTCAAGCTAATCCCTCTCATATCATTCTCTAATCATCACCATCTTCATATTAGCAACTAATTCCTCTTCATAAGTTGGTTAATTTTGGGTTTGGTGAGTTTCTATCACTTTAACATCAATTGTTAAAGTAAGTAGATTGGGTGTAATGAGACTTATGGTCTTAAATGCGGATTAGTGAGTTTGAATCATGTATAATGATATGTTACTCTATGTTGTTCTATGTTTATGCATATTTGATAAGTTGGTTTATGCATGCTTAATAGGTTGATTTATGCATGTTTAACAAGTTGGTATATGCATGTTTAACAAGTGGATTTATGCATAATTAATGAGTGGAATTATGCATGTTTAACAAAGTGAGTTATGCAAGTTAAGTATATGTTTAAATGCAAGTTTAATGTGATATGCAAGTTATGCATGCTTATGCAAGTATATGGATGTTTATGCAAGACATGTATATGTTTAAATGCAAGATTTATGTGATATATGCATGCTTATGCGAGTATATGAATGCTTATGCAAGATATGTATATGCTTAAATGACATGATATGCAAGTTATGCATGTTTATGCAAGTTATATATGCTTATGCAAGTATGTGAATGCTTATGCAAGTATGTGAATGCTTATGCAAGTTATGTGTATGCTTAAATGCATGTTTAACATGTTATGCAAGTTATGAGAATGCCTATATGCAAGTTCAACATGTTATGCAAGATATGTGTATGATGATATGCAAGCTCATATGCAACATGTTATGCAAATCATGTGTATGATAATATGCAAGTTTGGGTTATATGTAGTTGGGTTAATATATGCTCATATATGCAAGTTGACATCCTCTTAACCCATGACATAGTTGTATGCTAAACCCATGATATTTGTGATGATCTTCCCCTTATTTATGTTATGAAATGAGAACGATTTACGTGGGGAACGATGGGGTTGGTAAATAAATAAATGAATGATTGGGTATGATTAAGCATACCATAAAAATAAATTACCATAAGTGGGAATTTACCTATTGAGTTAGGTCTACCCCATGGGAATTTACCTATTGAGTTAGGTCTACCCATGTTATGGAAAACTTGATATTAATTAGGGATAATTAATATGGGGGTGATTAATTAGGTGTAATTAATCGACTAAGACACGAGGTTGGACTCATTTGTAGTGTAAAACTGCCCGGACCCGACCGGCTTAACCAGTTGCTACAAATGTCAGCCCAATGTGAGAGGTCTTAGCCATAAATTAAATACGTGATTAAGGTAAAGACACGAGGTTAGACTCTGTTATGACGTAAGACTGCCCGGACTCTACCGGCTTAACCAGACGGTCATAACAGTCAGTCTAATGTGGGAGGTCTTTATGGGAGATCACGGTCTTAATTAATTAAGAAACACTTAACCATATTAGCATGTAGTGGGACATGAGGGGTTAAGTGGGTGCCTTGGGTGGCATGTGGAAATTTTGTGGTTGCCTTGGGTGGCATGTGGAATCTAGTGGGTTGCCTTGGGTGGCAATAGAAAATACGATTAGAATACTTAACCAAGTGGAAACATGTAATTAAACATGATTAAAGGGTTAAGTGAGATACACTAGATATTTGACAAGCTTAAGTGGGTAGCTTGTGGGGGCCCATTTCAACCAATATCCCAAACGTATCTTTGTGGGCTCGACCCATGTCGAGTGACGGGACACGCATATTGGGCTTGATTATAAGAGGCTAAAACGGGTTAGCGGTGGCAACGCAAGTCCAACGGGTTTCATATGCGTGTGTGGGCCCGGGCTGGTAGATAAGCCGTTGTTGCATCGTGTAGATATAAAGCCGTGTACCGTTAGTATTGGGTAGCCACTTTAGGGGAGTGATACACCCCACTGTGGGACCAGCACGGGTATCTACGGTAGGGAGCCGATCGATGGGGAGTAGTGGGTACACCTAATGAAGATAGGGGCAGACGGCACCTATGTAGGGGTACACGAAACTACTGGGTAAGAATTACCGGGTACACCTAGTGGAGATCGGGGCAGACGGCACCTATGTAGTGGGCTAGGAGTACATGAAACTACTGAGGAAATTTTCTAAGTCCTTGGAAGGGATCAACCTTTAAGTAGGAATGACTGGTGTGGTGCAGTTAGTAATTATCCTTGGGTGGGTAGATGCGTCCTGACGGTTATCTTAGTTTATCCTAAGTCTTCCAAGCTGCTTAGTGTAGCCATTCATCCCCAGATATTACCGTAGGTCAAGTTTATGTCTTCTCTGGTTACTTTAATGATTGTATTGTTAAAGTTATAGGACTCACTCAGACTTATGTCTGACCCCGTTGTTTTTATCTTTTTCCCAACCCTCAGGTCCTACGGTGGATCCTAGCGGTAGTAGAGCTTGATCGGATTGCTGTTCCAGTCTTTAGGAGCTTGGGTAGATGTAAAGCTCCAGTTATCCAGTTATCTTTTCTTTTGTTATGGCTATTATATGAGAGAGTGGGATTATGTACTCCTTTATTTTGATGGATATTGTACTTGACTTTTATCATGGTTTTATAATGTAACCAGACATGTTTATTTCCGCTGTTGTGAGATGATATTTTTAAATTTCAAGTACTAATTATATCTGTCTTGTTGTAATTTTTCTGTTCTATATTCACTAAAATACTCCACCGATGCTATGGCATTCCCTTAGTGAGTGACCGTAGCGGGCGTGGGGTGTTACACGTGGTATCAGAGCAAAGGTTACCGGAACAGATAAAATTTTTAGAAAACTATTTTTCTAAAACATTTTTGGAAAAGATATTTTCAAAAACATGTCTTTTAAGAGAAAAGTTTTTGAAAGAAAAGCATAATCCCCAATAGCCATATATATATCCTTCGAATTCTCCGTTTTGAATCTTTCTTTTTTCGTTTCAGCATGGCCGAGAATCCTAATCTTCCGGAGGGTGTGACGGTACCAGTATGGTATAGGAGATTGATGGAGGCTAGGGCCACCACTACGGGTCCAGCAAATGTTCCTCCACCAACCGTAGCACCCGATCTTCCTCCTCCCCCTCCTCCTCGCATGGACACTTTTGCTAAGACTTGCAAGGAATTTAAAGCTATGGGAGGGAAACCTTTTCAAGGATCTGAAACTTTTGTGGAGGCTAGAGATTGGCTTAAGGAGGTGGAAGAGTTGATAGATATCTTTGAGATGGAAGAAGGGAAGAAAGTCAAGTTGGCTGCTTGGTTAATGAAGGGAGAGGCCTCATTCTGGTGGGAGGTCACTAATGGAGAACGCCCCGTTGACTCTTGGGCGGATTTTAGGCAAAGATTTGTGGCAAAGTTTCTCTCAAGGGTGGAGGAAAACTTATATATGGAAAGATTCTTGACTCTAAAGCAAGGAAATCTTTCGGTGAAGGAATATGTTAACAAGTTTAATCAATTGGCAAGGTTTGGCCTAGATATGGTGAATACATCGGAGAAGAAGGCTTTGCGGTTCGTGAAAGGCTTGAATGAACCTATGCATGGGTTGGCTATGACTCATATCCCTATGGGGGCCACCTTTGAGAAGCTAGTTGACATGGCACTCATGTATGAGGAAGAGAAGGATCCTAATGCTAATAAGGCACCCGAGAAGAAGGGAGATCAAAAGAGACCTCAGCAAAGCAAAGGTGGGAAAGGCAACGGTGGAAAGAATAAGAAGAAGAAGTGTTTCAACTGTGGGACACCTGGCCACCTAAGCAAGGATTGTCGCAAGAAGAAGAAGACCGGCTGCTTCCATTGTGGCGAAGCAGGGCATTTAGTGAAAGATTGCCCTAAGAAGGGGCAAAGGACGGGATCTACCTCAGGAGGACAGGTACAAGCTCTTATGGCACCGAGTCAGGCTAGGGGGCAAGTACAGGCTCTCGCGGTTCCACCGATTCGGGAGAGAGGTAGAACTATTTCCGTTGAAAGTCTGGTTTTTCTATTTGATCATCCTGTCCGTACATTGTTTGATTCAGGCGCATCGCATTCGTTTATCTCATCATCATTAGTTGAGTTACTGCACTTAGACACCAGTCTGGTAGATGATCTCTTGGTTGTTTCAAACCCAATTGGGGGCTCCACTTATTTGTCCATGATATGTTTGGGTTTGAAGATTTCTATACTTAGCATTGAGTTTAGATGTGATTCTTTTGTGTTGGGCTTCACGGGCTATGGGTTGATTTTGGGCATGGACTGGTTATCCAGTAATGGTGCCGTTCTTGATTGCGAAAGGAGAGTTGTTAGGCTCATGACCCGCTTGGGTAACACTCTCGAGATTTCTTGTAATCCCATGGACTCTGTTATGCTAAGTTATCTTGAATCGCTTGACGCTTCGGTCGAGAGTTTGCAATCTATGAGAGTGGTCCGGGAATATCCGGATGTGTTTGAGGAAGTGAAGGGCTTACCTCCGAAGCGGGAGATTGACTTCCGAATATATTTGGTGGATAATGCTAAACCGGTATCTTTACTAGTGCGCCACATGGCTCCTCGTGAGAGGAGGGAACTCCATAAGCAAGTAGGGGAGTTGCTTGAGAAGGGGTTCATAAGACGGAGCATATCGGAGTGGGGTGCTCCAGTAGTATTTGCTACGAAGGCGGATGGGTCCCTCAGACTTTGTGTAGATTATAGAGAACTCAACAAGCTCACAAAGAAGAATTGACACCCATTGCCGAGAATAGATGATCTTTTCGATCAGTTGGTTGGCGCTTCAGTATTTTCTCAGTTGGACTTGGCCACGGGGTTTCATCAGTTGAGGGTGGCTGAGGATAGCATAGACAAGACTGCCTTTAGAACTCCGGATGGTTTCTATGAGTGGCTGGTGATGCCATTTGGGTTGACGAACGCCCCTGCATACTTTGTTGATTTGATGAGTAGGGTGTTCAGGGAGTTCCTTAATAAATTCGTGGTGGTCTTTGTGGATGATATCTTAGTATTTTCTAAGAGTGAAGAAGAGCATGCCCTACATCTTGGGGAAGTGTTGAAGACTCTTCGAGCACATAGCCTTAAGGCTAAATTCTCTAAATGTCACTTCTGGAGGAAGGAAGTACGGTTCTTGGGGCACGTGGTCTCCAAAGAAGGGATAGCTGTGGATCCCGCAAAGGTAGTATCAATTCAGGATTGGAAGGTTCCGAAGAATGCTACCGAAGTAAGAAGTTTCTTGGGGTTGGCGGGTTATTATAGGAAGTTTATTAAAGACTTCGCAAAGATATCAGCCTCATTAACCCGCTTAACAAAGAAGAATCTTGTTTTCACATGGGACGTAGATTGTGATGATGCGTTCCGACGGTTAAAGAGAGCTTTAACCACCGCTCCAGTTTTAGTGTTGCCAGATGGGAGCAAGCCATTTGTTGTCTATACCGATGCCTGTGGGACAGGACTTGGCGCAGTCTTAATGCAAGAGGGAAGGGTAATAGCCTATGGTGGAAGGCAGTTGAGGGCACATGAGAAAAATTACCCTACCCATGATCTAGAGCTGGCCGCTATTGTTTTTGCGCTTAAGATGTGGCGCCATTATCTTCTTGGTGAGAGATTCGAGTTGTTCACTGACCATAAATCATTGAAGTACTTGTTCTCTCAGAAGGATTTAAACTTAAGACAACAAAGGTGGATGGAGTTCTTAGCATCCTATGACTTCGAGATATCGTATACCCCTGGCAAGGGTAACGTGGTGGCAGACGCCTTGAGCAGGAAGAGGTTGTCCTTGAGTCCATTGTTCGTGGAACGACGAAGCCTGGAGTTTATCTCGATGTTTGATTTCAGACCTTCCATTGATTATGTACCCGGTTTGCTAGCTTCCTTGGAAGTTAGGCCTACTCTTTTGGGGCAGATTGGGGAAGCCCAGAGGGACGACCCACTGTTGGTTGAGTTGATAGAGAAGCTCATAAGGGGGGAGTCGTCCAGCCATTTGAGTAGGTACACCCTAGACGATAGGGGGTGCTTGCGTAGAGACGGTAGACTTTGCGTACCACAAGACGAGGGTTTGAGGAAGGCTATTCTTGATGACGCACACCGTTCTAGGATGACCATTCATCCCGGTGGGGACAAGATGTACCAAGACATGAAGAGGGTTTTCTTCTGGGCCGGTATGAAGAAAGATGTGGCCGAGTATGTAGCTCGATGCTTGGTGTGCCAGCAAGTGAAGGCGGAGCAAAGGAAACCAGGTGGGTTGCTTCACCCATTGGAAGTTCCACAATGGAAGTGGGATAGCATCTCGATGGATTTTATTGACGGGTTACCCAGATCGAGGAAGGGTAATACAGGAATTTGGGTGGTGGTAGACAGACTTACTAAGAGCGCCCATTTTATACCTGTAAAGAGCAAGAGGACTGCTCCATGGCTAGCTTCAGTATATCTTCGAGAGATAGTTCGATTACATGGGGTACCCTCTAGCATAGTAAGTGATCGAGATCCTATCTTCACTAGCGAGTTCTGGAGAAGTTTGCAAGAAGCAGTGGGGATTCAATTGTGTCTGAGCACCGCATATCATCCTCAGACAGACGGCCAGACTGAGAGGGTGAATCGTGTTCTAGAAGACCTTTTGAGGCTTTGTATCTTAGATTTTGGAGGTACATGGGAAGAGCATCTTCCATTGGTGGAGTTCGCATATAATAACAGCTTTCAGTCCAGTATTGGTATGGCTCCTTTCGAAGCTCTGTATGGAAGGCCTTGTCGATCACCTACATGTTGGTGGGAATCTACGGATAAGATCTTGCTTGGGCCTGATATGGTTAGGGAGACTTCTGAGAAGATCGATTTGATTCGAAGAAGGATGAAAGCAGCGCAGGATAGGCAAAAATCTTATGCGGACAAGAGAAGGACGAATCTTGAGTTTGAGGTTGGGGATATGGTTTTTGTCAAAGTATCTCCGTTGAGAAATGTTGTTCGCTTTGGATCCGTTGGGAAGTTAGCACCGAGGTTTGTTGGGCCGTTTCCTATTAAGGAAAGGATTGGACGGATGGCATATAGAGTGGAGTTGCCTGACAGACTTAGTGGTGTCCATGATGTATTCCATGTATCACATCTGAGGAAGTGCTTACATGAGACGGCAGAGGTGGTAGAGCCGAGTTTGCTTAGAGATGTAGAGGTAGAGCGTGATGCGACTATTCGACGAGCTCCTACTCGCATCCTTGGGTCAGAGACTAGGAAGCTGAGAAACAGAGAGGTTCAACTAGTCAAGGTGCAATGGGGAGAAGATGAGAGCAACGCAACTTGGGAGACGGAAGCGAAGATGCGTTCATTGTACCCATTTCTTTTTGAGGGTATGTCTTTACTTTCTCCTTTATCGCTTGTCTAGTACTTATCTTATCTTTGGTATGTCCTCTCGTTAGTACCTTTGACCTTTAGATAGGGTAAACCTATGGATGAAACATGTGTTTGAGACATGTTATGGTTGATGGATGCAAGTGGATGCAAGTGTTTGCTAGTGGTTGCTCGTGGATGCATATACACACACTCTAGGCACTAGATCGGCTCAGTCACTTCATATTGCATATTGCATAAAATTGTGTGTAGGAAAATATATTTATGGATGTATAATGGTTGTGTTATCACATGGATGATGCATTTTGGTGAATGATTGTGCACTCATGTAGATATTGTATGTGTCGATAGGGTTCTTTCGCATACATAATGGATGCATGACACTATCATGGTTTGCATATGTTCATACATTAGATAGGGAACATATACACACACCGTTTGCATATGCTCATACATCATTAGAAACTGTTTAAGGACAATGGATGCCCGTGGTTGATGATTTGAGTAGATGGTTGTTTAGATGGTAGGATATGCATTCTCCTTAGCTTAGAGATTTCGGGGACGAAATCTTTTAAGGAGGGGAGAATGTAACACCCCAAATTTTAGTTAATACTAAAATTCACTAATTATAGGATAAATAATCTCAGACGGGGGAATTGGGGGTAACGGGCTGCGTCATTGCGTTCGTCTCGGAAAAATACGCGAAATAGAGTCCGAGTTTTCGAGAATCGGAGTCCGTATGGCCCGGTTATGGCCCAAAGAAGTTTGCAGAAAAATTAGAGCTAAAAACAGATTTTGGAATTTAAATTTAAATTTTAAATTAGAACCAGCGGGGCCAGGCGGGAAGGTTCCCGCCCTAAGCATGTCGACAGGGCTGTCGACAGGCCTGTCGACAGGGGTGTCGACATGCCTGTCGACTTGCCTGTCGACATGGCGTGTCGAACCAGGGTGCTTGGGTGCACCAGATCTGGTTTTCTGGCTAGGGCTGGGCTTGGTTCTAGAGGTTTCCTAAATCTAACGGACCTAAATTAATCTACGGTTAATCTAAGGGCCTAAAACACTCTCTTAATCTATAAATACACCCTAAACCTACCTTAATCCATACTAAAAATAGAAATGAAGGCCTCATGCCGCCAAATTAAATCCTAGAGGGAGTCTCCATTAATCTAAGAAGGAAGTTTCAAGCTAATCCCTCTCATATCATTCTCTAATCATCACCATCTTCATATTAGCAACTAATTCCTCTTCATAAGTTGGTTAATTTTGGGTTTGGTGAGTTTCTATCACTTTAACATCAATTGTTAAAGTAAGTAGATTGGGTGTAATGAGACTTATGGTCTTAAATGCGGATTAGTGAGTTTGAATCATGTATAATGATATGTTACTCTATGTTGTTCTATGTTTATGCATATTTGATAAGTTGGTTTATGCATGCTTAATAGGTTGATTTATGCATGTTTAACAAGTTGGTATATGCATGTTTAACAAGTGGATTTATGCATAATTAATGAGTGGAATTATGCATGTTTAACAAAGTGAGTTATGCAAGTTAAGTATATGTTTAAATGCAAGTTTAATGTGATATGCAAGTTATGCATGCTTATGCAAGTATATGGATGTTTATGCAAGACATGTATATGTTTAAATGCAAGATTTATGTGGTATATGCATGCTTATGCGAGTATATGAATGCTTATGCAAGATATGTATATGCTTAAATGACATGATATGCAAGTTATGCATGTTTATGCAAGTTATATATGCTTATGCAAGTATGTGAATGCTTATGCAAGTATGTGAATGCTTATGCAAGTTATGTGTATGCTTAAATGCATGTTTAACATGTTATGCAAGTTATGAGAATGCCTATATGCAAGTTCAACATGTTATGCAAGATATGTGTATGATGATATGCAAGCTCATATGCAACATGTTATGCAAATCATGTGTATGATAATATGCAAGTTTGGGTTATATGTAGTTGGGTTAATATATGCTCATATATGCAAGTTGACATCCTCTTAACCCATGACATAGTTGTATGCTAAACCCATGATATTTGTGATGATCTTCCCCTTATTTATGTTATGAAATGAGAACGATTTACGTGGGGAACGATGGGGTTGGTAAATAAATAAATGAATGATTGGGTATGATTAAGCATACCATAAAAATAAATTACCATAAGTGGGAATTTACCTATTGAGTTAGGTCTACCCCATGGGAATTTACCTATTGAGTTAGGTCTACCCATGTTATGGAAAACTTGATATTAATTAGGGATAATTAATATGGGGGTGATTAATTAGGTGTAATTAATCGACTAAGACACGAGGTTGGACTCATTTGTAGTGTAAAACTGCCCGGACCCGACCGGCTTAACCAGTTGCTACAAATGTCAGCCCAATGTGAGAGGTCTTAGCCATAAATTAAATACGTGATTAAGGTAAAGACACGAGGTTAGACTCTGTTATGACGTAAGACTGCCCGGACTCTACCGGCTTAACCAGGCGGTCATAACAGTCAGTCTAATGTGGGAGGTCTTTATGGGAGATCACGGTCTTAATTAATTAAGAAACACTTAACCATATTAGCATGTAGTGGGACATGAGGGGTTAAGTGGGTGCCTTGGGTGGCATGTGGAAATTTTGTGGTTGCCTTGGGTGGCATGTGGAATCTAGTGGGTTGCCTTGGGTGGCAATAGAAAATACGATTAGAATACTTAACCAAGTGGAAACATGTAATTAAACATGATTAAAGGGTTAAGTGGGATACACTAGATATTTGACAAGCTTAAGTGGGTAGCTTGTGGGGGCCCATTTCAACCAATATCCCAAACGTATCTTTGTGGGCTCGACCCATGTCGAGTGACGGGACACGCATATTGGGCTTGATTATAAGAGGCCAAAACGGGTTAGCGGTGGCAACGCAAGTCCAACGGGTTTCATATGCGTGTGTGGGCCCGGGCTGGTAGATAAGCCGTTGTTGCATCGTGTAGATATAAAGCCGTGCACCGTTAGTATTGGGTAGCCACTTTAGGGGAGTGATACACCCCACTGTGGGACCAGCACGGGTATCTACGGTAGGGAGCCGATCGATGGGGAGTAGTGGGTACACCTAATGAAGATAGGGGCAGACGGCACCTATGCAGGGGTACACGAAACTACTGGGTAAGAATTACCGGGTACACCTAGTGGAGATAGGGGCAGACGACACCTATGTAGTGGGCTAGGAGTACATGAAACTACTGAGGAAATTTTCTAAGTCCTTGGAAGGGATCAACCTTTAAGTAGGAATGACTGGTGTGGTGCAGTTAGTAATTATCCTTGGGTGGGTAGATGCGTCCTGACGGTTATCTTAGTTTATCCTAAGTCTTCCAAGCTGCTTAGTGTAGCCATTCATCCCCAGATATTACCGTAGGTCAAGTTTATGTCTTCTCTGGTTACTTTAATGATTGTATTGTTAAAGTTATAGGACTCACTCAGACTTATGTCTGACCCCGTTGTTTTTATCTTTTTCCCAACCCTCAGGTCCTACGGTGGATCCTAGCGGTAGTAGAGCTTGATCGGATTGCTGTTCCAGTCTTTAGGAGCTTGGGTAGATGTAAAGCTCCAGTTATCCAGTTATCTTTTCTTTTGTCATGGCTATTATATGAGAGAGTGGGATTATGTACTCCTTTATTTTGATGGATATTGTACTTGACTTTTATCATGGTTTTATAATGTAACCAGACATGTTTATTTCCGCTGTTGTGAGATGATATTTTTAAATTTCAAGTACTAATTATATCTGTCTTGTTGTAATTTTTCTGTTCTATATTCACTAAAATACTCCACCGATGCTATGGCATTCCCTTAGTGAGTGACCGTAGCGGGCGTGGGGTGTTACACATCGCGTACACAGTTGTTAAAGTGGTTCCAACATTGACAGAGAGTATGTCAATAAGAGGCCCCGGTCTCTTTAACAACAAAACGTCATGTTACACACCGATTGGTATTTTATATTTCAAAAGTGAACCGTTATGATATCAAAATATCATATTCAACTAAACAAATTTCACTTTAAAATATCATATTATTTTAATCACAATATTATTTACTTTCAAAATTCATATTCACTTTGAGATAAATTTCAGTTATAATAATTGGTTATAACTTCAATTAACCATATTTCCTTCGAATCATTCAATTTACTTCAAAAATAGTTGTGAATTCATTTATGATCTTGACATCAAAATAATCATATTTACTTTTAGATCAGAGATTTAAATGTAAACAATTTCACTTCTAAAACAGTTTATAAGTTTGAAATAGTTTTGGGGTTTAATTAAATTTTTGAATTTTTTTTAAATAGTTGGGAGATTTGGAATAGTTTGGAAATCAAAACAGTTTGAGTGTTGGAAATGGTTTTATGTATATTAAAATAATTTTATAAAATAAACTACTTATATATATAGAAAGAATATTTTTTTTTTTGAAACGCAATTTATATAAAGCACTCCATATATCAAAGGAATAAATTTCATAAAATAGTTTATATATAAATTTGTTTATATAGAAATAATTTTAAATCAACTGTTTTCTTTCTATTTTCAATAAATCTGAACCTAGGTTCAGAACCCAAAACAAACCAAATCGATTTCCAATACCCAGTCCAAATCGATTCCCAAAATCAAATTTTATTTGAGAACAATCCATTTTAAAGGATAACTTCCAATTTCACAATATTATTTGAATATATTCGATTCAAATCAATTCCGAGTTCAAGTTCAAGTTCACAATATTTATTTAAGCCTTTAATTCGAATTTAATTTCAAAGTTTAAATAAAGATTTAAACCTTTGAAACAATTTAAATTATAATCAATTTTTAGTTCAAATTTCAATATAACAAATTATAGATCATTTCAAGTTGAATTAAATTTCAAAGTTTAAATAAAGATTTAAACCTTTGAAATAATTCAGTTTCAACATTTCAAATTCGAATTCCAATGTATAATTCAATCTATATAATTTCAATTTATTTTCTTTACACAGAATCACTTATTTAAATCAGGTTCACAAATTCTAAAATTTGTAGATTTAACCAATCCGGTGTCCGTATAATAATTCTCTATCCTATGGTCAAGTGATCAGTTATTTCAATATTTTCTTATTTCGGGGAGTGGATATATATCATTTCAATCCAAAGGTCAAATGTCATAGGTATATATCATTTCAATCTATTTCTTAATTTATTCGAAATGACAGTTTATGATGATGCCCGTAACATCCGAGGTGATAAGAATGATATAAAAATATAAACAAACATCTGCATAGTCCAATATATCCATAAATAAACACCCATCACAACCATCATCCAAACAGTTCAATTTGCAATAATTAACTGATTATATGTGTCGGGTTTTACTAGCAATTTAATTCAAAAATAAACTAACTATCAATTCAATTTCTACAGTTTAAATTTTTGATGTCCATTTAAAATAGCAACCAACAAACAAATAATCACATCAATCACAGATTTCAATTTCACAAAAATGTGAATATTTTTGCAGGTGTGAGAAAACTCACCTTTCGTGGCACAGGAATAGAGGCTACAACCGACAGACGCGGAAGATGAATGGCACTGAAACTTCAGCGAACTGGACAAACAAATTTCGGTCAAGACTCGCATAAAATGCAGCGAAGTTTTTTTTTTTTTTTTTTTTAACAATTTTTTTTTTTTAATCATATATAAACCGCATGCTATGGTGGCACAAAAGTTTCATTTTCATCATATATATATATTATATATATATATATATATATATATATATATATATATATATATATGGTACAAAAGTTTCATTTTCATCAAAGTTGCCATGTGCATGGTACGCACAGCAACAACTAGGCACTTCCCTTTTACAAAATGATACATGTTGCTTTATATACAATAGTTTCTAACATACACATATATTATAAAATAAGTATATAAAATTTTGTAATGACATAAAAATTTCAACAACCTGCTAAAGCTTTCAAAACAAATTTTAGTTATAAATATATAGTTCATGGTGGTTTCAACAGTTCAAAGCTTATACAGTACTAAAGTTTGTAAAACAAAACATACTTATATATATTCCAAACAATTTTAATTAACATAGTCTAAGGTAACTACATTAATAACTAAAATAATATAATCACAAATACCATGTTGTCCTTAAATTAGCAAATCAAACTAAATGATATAAACAAATTAATTAAAAACCAAGCTCACCCCACGGTCCATCAAGGTCAAAACCGCATGCATCATTCCACATTTCCATTTCCTGTGCATCTACTTTTTCATGCTCCAGGTATTCATGTTTCCTTCCATATCTCATCTCATCTCCATATGCCATATATTCATGCACTACATAAGAAATGCTTTCTCATCCCTTTCGCTTGCATTATTCTAAAATGAAACCCGAGAGCTACGTCGTTCCCATGCATTGTTCTTTTTTTTTTTTTTTCTTACACCGTAAAGTGGCAGAGAATGGAAAGATAAAAGGATAATGAGTTGCCAGGAAGAAAATGCGCCCAAAAATGAATCCCCTTTGCTGCGTTGAGTGCGTATGACATATATATAGGGAAAGAATGAAAAGAAGGGTGAAAGAGAAAGAAAATGGGAGCTTGCTGTGACTTGACTTTTGTGTTTAGATGGAGTAGTGTGAAGTAAAATGGAAAAGAGAAATGGTTTTTGTTTCATAGAAGAGAAAAGAAAAATTAGTGCTTGAGGAATTAAATAATGAATGTACTGAAAACAAGAATGCCCCTTTCCTTTCCATGCGTGTAGTATGGAAGACAATGGAAATTAGTTCTTCTTTTTTTTTTTTTTTTTTTTTTTTTTTTTTAATTAACCCATGTCATGGTGACTGCAAAGAGCAAAAAAAACAAAGGTGGAAAAGAAAGCTTCTGACAATAAAATTGGTGCACAAAGAAATATATGTGGAAGAGAATGTCTCCATCCTTATCCATACATGAGTTTGTTTGCAAAGAAAAGAAGGGAGAAATCAAGCGTAAATTAAATGTGGATGTTGCTGTGTTATATTGGAAAGAGAAAATGAAAAGAATGTCACAAAAAAGTGGTTCTGTTCTAAAATAATGTGTTAGACCAAAATCTGGGCCTAACACCCAAATTCAACGTGAAAACCTCACGATTACAGTAAAATGCAGAGAAAGCAGTAAAATAAGAGGAGACACACGAAATTTTTATAGTGGTTCGGCTCAATCCAAGCCTACGTCCACTTTATAGTTTCTTAAATCCTAAGAAGCTATTACAATGCGGTTTGTTTGCGGTTTATACACGAAATCCTCGTGTTTATAATGAAGAAGAGGTGAGAAAAGAGAAGATTATACACGAAATCGTCGTGTTTTTATGTAAGAATTGGCTCCTTTGCTGCTGGAGATGATTTGCTGAGAGCAATGGTGGAAGATGTGAGGAGTTAGAGCCAAAAGATCCTTCAAAATGCCCTCAAATGGTGTATTTATAGCTGTAAGAGAGCTGCTGGGTTGACCGGTTCGTGGTGGGACACGTGGCTGGCGATCCAGGAAAATAGGAGCGAGACGCGGCATCAGAATAGGTCAAAACAGGCTGTCCAGGTGCAGGTTCGAGGATCGGATCGTGGTCATAAGGTCGGTTCGTGGTCACGTAGGGCGAACCGAGGGGGGGCGATCCAATTGCGGGCGAGGCGATGAGGTGCGAGCTGAGTCCATGCTCACGAACCAGGGGGCGATCCGATGAGGCGCGAGCAGAGGAGGGGCGATCCGAACCAGAGAAGGGCGATCCGAACCAGAGAGGGGCGATCCGAACCAATGAAGCCTCGTCACTTCATCCAGGAAATTGGCAGATTACACCCGTCCACGGAAACGGGCATAACTTTCAAACCGTAAGTCCGATTGAGCCAAACCGAAGCCCAAACTGAAGCTAATTCGGAGATCTACAAGAGTTACAGTGCTCAGCACCGTAATTGCCGTTTTCGGGCCCAGAAAAGGTCATCTGATAGGAGTTCCGGGCAGTTCTTTGTTGATGATGTGATTTTGACCAAAAAGTGCGTCAACATAATGAAAGTGTAATTTGTGTTGAATTCATTTGAAAAGAAAGAAAAAAAAAAGATAGAATGGAAAGAAAAAGAGTTGGGAAGGAGAGAAAAATGAAAAAGATGAGGATGAACGTGGAGTTGTCTCTGTGAATGATGGAGAAAAATGGGACAAAAGAGAAGTATTTAAACCCAAGAATAGAAAAGTGAGAAGAAAAATGAAATGAACTTGCTGTTGAACCTCCCCTCCCTATTGTGGCGTGCCCCTTTCCCCCTTGATTCATGCGCATGCATGTTGCATTAATGAGAACGTGAGTGAAGTGAATGAGTATGGGAAAAGAGAACCCTTTTGTCATAAAGAAAGCATGGTTAAGGATGGACGTGCATGCATATAATGAATGCAAAATGGTCCATGCATACATGTAAGGAAAGGAAATTGAAAAGAATGAAAGTGGCTATTTTGAAAACAAAAAAATATTTAGGTAGTTTAGCAAAATAAAAATACATCTTTTGCAGATCCAAAATGATTAGAAAAATATGTAAGATCATAAAAGGGACACATCGAACTCAAATGACTCTGTTTCAAAATTGAACTGTGCAAGCTTTTTCACAATTTCAGCGCAAACCGAACACCGAAAATGACAAATGAATATATTTCGGTAATCAGCGCGACGAGACGGACAGAACGGTATATAATTTGCAGTGTCTGCATGCTCCGTTCAAATACGCGTTACGGACCCCTTTAACGTAGAAATGCGGATGGGAAACGAAGGTCAAAACTTCCGATTTTCGCGAAACGAATTTCGCCGTTGGATTATTGACAACGAACAGAATATTTTCCGTGTTTGTCCGAACTGGTTTCGGAGAGATTTTAAGATCGCTAAAATTTGCACTGTTATGCGCAGCTTTGCACTGAAAAATTGCGCGACCGACAACATTCAAATTTTCCGACGAAACTTTCACAGCTGCTACATCTTACTGAACGTATTTCAAATTGAAAATTCTCATTACAAGAAATTATAGAATATTTTCAAAATAAAATGCGATTTAGATCGCAATTTAAATCGTTAAAAATTGCGGGATGTTAGTTTGATACCAAATGTAACAACTCACCATTTTGACCACCTAAAGTCGGTGATTAACCAACTCGAAGCGTTCAAAATGACGGATTGTTATTGGCTTACAGAGTTTAAAAATGGAACATGACACAGAATCACAGAGTACATTATCTGCAACGGGTTATATTTTTATGAAAAATACCAGAGTTTTACAATATTTATACAGCGGAAAATGAAAATTCATACATATATTTTTTATTTTATTTTTACAAAATACAGCTTCCACCGAGCGTTGCGCGCATGCGTCTTCTTGCGCCTCTCCTCGTTAATAGCTAAAGCCATTACATCTGTACACTTGGATTCTCAAAATAAATATGTGCAACAATATTTACAAAAGGAAATATGCACCTAAGTATAATATTTGTGTACAATTGCACACAAGAGATGAAGATAGACTAGTTCAAAGAACCTACGTAGAAAAGACCAAACCTTTGGGCTGTGGGGAATACAACTTGTCATCAAATATTCAATTCATTAAATACAACAATTACATCTAAACCTGGTCGGGGCAATGACGGTGTAACAGTGGCAGCAAGATGATATACATGGAAAATATAAGTGACATTGTGGCCAATATTTCAAGTGATGACTGACCATACAAGTCATGAGAAATTTATGAAAAAAAAAGTTAAACCCTTGTTTCAACTTCAGGGGTAGTCCATATACATATATATGTATACATTGTTGGGAAACAATGGCTGAGTCGCGGACCAGGTCGCTCTCTTGAAGACGATTCGGCGATCTGGTCGGTGGTGCAAAACCAGTTCGTACTTCCGCCGCCGCCTCTAGGATAAAACATCCTCTTTTTGATTAATAACTGATCTGCTTTGCACAAACAAATCAGTGCAGATTTGCACTTTCTGATTTTACTGCTCGAAAATTTCTTAAGATTATTTTAATGGCGGAGAAAGAGATTGCAGAATTTTTTCTGTATATAGATCTCGTCTAATCTAATGATAATATATAGACGGGGATCAGGGTATTCGAAAAATCTGGTCAGTGGAGGAAAATCGGATCTGCGAAAATACTTGGTCAAAGTTTTACCGCGTCATATAAAAATCGGTTCAGAAATTATTTTCCTGATTTAAAAACTGGTTCGAAAATAGCAGTGTTTTCTGGACCAAAAATATAAGTGTCTACACCACATAGCCAGGGCCCAAAGCCCAAAGCCCGAGCCCGAACCGAACCGAACCGAGCCGGGCCGGGTCGGGTCGAGTCGAGTCGGTCGGTCGGGCGCGCGCGTGTTTGGTGGTCATGATGCTTGGGCTCCCTCCTCACAACAAAGCATGCATTGGGAGCCCAAGGCCCCATCAAAGCTTCTTAGAAACAAGTATATAAGCTTGCCTCTTCCATATAATCCCATGATGTGGGACTATTCACAAATAGGAGCCATCATACACTTATTTCATGTTTTAAATAATTCACAATATTTCCAACAATCCCCTACTTGAATTTTTTAAAATATTATCGAGCAGTTTCTAAACATATAAGACTGTGCATAAACAAATGTGTCATCCGACTTGAACCTTTGCGTAGTGAATAAGATTCAGTTTTTACTAGAGTGACACGTAGTCTTGAACTCTATTCCTGACATCAAACCACACACAATCTTTTCCATAGTGCAATCAAATAAGCCCGTGCGTTTATGGCCATGCACGTCTATCCCAGTTTAGTGAACGCTCTAGAAGTTCTGCCCAAAACTCCATAGGAAACGGCCACATTTCCACATTCACATAGGTGAGTATATCAAGAGTACTCCTGAAGGTAGGTACTCCACTCCAAATAAAGTATAGATCTCATTAAGAGTTTCTATTAACTCATCCTCTAATCACTTCAGGAATACATGCTTCTTAATATATAAATTTAGCATGTTCATCTACTATCACTACACAACTTGTTTTTACCCATTGAACCTAGTTCTTGGGATCTCCAGTCATTTAGGTCGGGTTACCATTGTGCGTGATTCCACTATCTCAGGCAGTAGTCCCATTCTTTTAGAATTATTAAGGACTTTCTTTCTGGTCAGTCCTTTCGTCAAAGGATCTGCCAAATTATCATCACTTTATATGTGATGTCCTCTAACAATACTGTGTATACGACTTTCATTTCTTACCGTTGTAATATCGGTTCTGTTTTTCTTTCAATAGTCGTCAAATTTTTCATCACTATATATGTGATGTTCTTTTTCAGTATTGAGCTTACGACGTCGTTTTCTATCGTTGTTATAACGGTTCTATACTTTTTGTAATAGCCGCGGAACTATCACAATCGATTACACTACTGGTGTCTATTTTTCCTTTATAGGGATGTCAAATAGCAGATTTCTTTAGTTCTCTGCTTCTTAACTAGTTGTAGCTAGTGCTATTATCTCAGTCACTATAGTATACTGAGTCAAGATATTCTGTTTCTTAGATTTCCAAGAAACAGTTCTTCCAGCAATGCTAAATATATAGCCACTGGTCGCAATAGAATCATAGATAAAATATTCCAGTCAGCATCGGAATATCTTTCAAGTACAGCTTGAAACTTTTCATAATGTAATCCAAGGTTCATGGTTCGTTTTAAGGTATCTCATGACCCTTTCAATATCATGTCAATGCTTTATACTAGGTCTACTGGTAAACCTGCACAATTATCCCATGACATAGGCAATGTCGGGTCTAGTAAAATTAATGGCATATCAAAGATTGCCAATGATGCTCGTATAATTAGACTGTCTTACACCTTCATCAGTGTTCTTAAATAACTTTACACTGTGATCATATGTGGTATTTGCATATTTACAGTCTAAACAATTGTATTTCTTTAGTATCTTCTCAATGTAATAAGATTGATCCAAAGAAATTCTCTTTTCTGACCTAGTAATTTTAATACCAAGGATTACACTCATCTCACCTAGATCTTTCATATCAAAATTGGCACTCAATAAGGATTTGACTTAATTTATGGCATGAATGTTTGACCCAAAGATGAATAGGTCATCTACGTAATAGTGCAAATGTCATTCTCAGATTTGTAAAAAAAATGCATTTGTCACTTTCATTAGCTTTAAAACCATGTGAAATGATTAAAATACTCAAATTTTTCATGCCATTGTTAAAGTTCTTGTTTTAAACCATATAATGATTTATCTAATTTTCATACTTTATGTTCTTAACCATGTACTACAAATCCTTTAGGCTGGTCTATATAAATTTCTTCGTCTAATTCACCGTTTTAATAAAAACGTTTTAACATCCATTTGGTGTCTTAGTAAATTATAAATGCAAGGAAGTGAAATTAATACCTGAATGGATGTTATTCTAGTCACATGTGAGAAATTGTCGAAGAAATGTATATTTTCTTTTTATTTAAAACCTTTAGCTACTGATCGTCCTTTATATTTATTAACAGTGCCATCAGGTTTTAATTTTCCTTTAAATACTCATTTACAGCCTATAGATTTACAACCAGAGAGTAAATCTGTCAAATGCCAAGTCTTATTGGATTCTAGAGAGTCCATCTCATCATTTATAGCCTCTCGCCAAAAAATCGGCGTTTTAAATAAAATAAGGCCTCTTGGAGGTTTAAGTGATCCTCCTCTATAGTAAAAGCACAAAAATCCGAACCAAATTTTTTATGGTTCTCGCTCTTTTACTTCTTCTAGGTTCAACTTCAGAACTTTTATTAAGTTCTGTTCTAATAGGCATAATTGATGTGCCCCCACTATTCCTTAATTTAAAAGGAAATTTCGTTTCATAAAAAAATGGCATCATTTGATTCAGATTATATTAGGTGTATTTAGATCATAAATCCTGTATGCTTTGCTGTTAACAGCATAGCTAATAAATACACATTCGTATGATTTACTTGCCAATTTTATTCTCTTAGGGTCTAGAATGCGAACATATGCTAAGCAACCCCAAGTTCTAAAGTATGACATATTGGATTTATATTTCTTTTAAAATTTCATAATGTGAAATTTTATTCTTAGATATGGGGATTCTATTCTGAACATAACGTACAGTCTATAAAATATTCCCCCACTAATGCTTTGCTGCACCAAAATTTAAAAAAATGACAATTATTAATTCGGTAAAGGTCCTAATTTTTTTTTCAGCTTTACCATTCATTTCAGGTGAATAGGGTGCAGTTCTCTTATGTACAATATATCACATAAAAAATCCAGAATAGAATTTGATTCGTATTCTGTTCCTCTATCACTATGTAGTCTCTTAATTTTCTTATTTGCTTGATTTCAATTTTGAATGTTTTCAAACATATCAAATGCATCACATCTTTAAGAATCAATGTCTTTCCAACCATATGTTTTATTTTCATATTACCAGTCTCTACAGCTTAAGTGGTGCGAGGATCTCACAACACACTTTCTGATCGTCAGCAACCGTGTATATTGTGAATATATCACGATCATAGCAAACATGGCGAGAAACACCAATGTCTACCCACCAACCCTCTGATTCACCAACAAGGCGAATCTCAGTAAGCATAGCCATAAGAGGCTTCTCAGTCAGGTTAGCCTGCGGTGTAGGGCCTGGCTTGTTCCTATACATTCGTGTCATATGATCTGGTTTTCTATAGTTGTATTATAGAATAACTGTCCAGAATCATTCATTTGGGTTGATTGCTGCTATCATTTATGGTTTCCTTGCGGATTCCATTCTGTTATTTACTGGTCGGTTGTTGATGCTTACTATTTTTAAAGATGTTCATATGTTTGAGAATTTATATTTTCTCATAGGAAAATATTCATAAACTCAGAGACTAACAAAAGTGAATCCCATGTATGCAACAAAGGTGTTCTATATTCTATCTTTTCACTTGTATGCATATAAACTATGTCAATTTATTTGATGAAAATAAATAAATAAATCTATCCATCCAATTAATGTCAATTCTCAATGACATTATCAAATAACATACACATTCTATTAATGTCAAATTTTTAGTGACATTTTCCAATAATATATGTGTTCTATTAATGTCAATGACATTTCCTATAAAATGCATATATGTGCCATAGATTTTCATAATATTTTATTTTAAATACACATATTCAACAGAATTATCATGGTGAAAAGAATCATTTAAATTGGCACACAGAATATAATTTGTCCTCTGAGTGACCATTATTGCGTTGTCATCATAATTGCAATATTAACAGGCAATCATCTCTCAGTTATTTTCGTTCATAATGACACCATGATCAAAATATCAATAATCTAATATTTGAGTCCAACACTAGATCCCTAACATTAATTATAATCTAGTATTTTCGTTGTCAATCTTAATAGTTACTTAGAACCCAATCTCGATCTAAGTCAGAAAATCAAAGTCTACATAAGCATTCTTTAAGCTATATTTTTTTTTTTTCGTGCAATGTTCATTTACGTGTTCTTACAAAGTGATTTGCGTGATAGACTAAACACGCTACACGTTCATGCACTGAAACTTCAATTAAATATTGTAAATCTCATGAACATACCTTCGCCACGAGATTGTCATGTTAGGCATCCAACTCTTGCTTCGATTTTGCAGCGGAGAAATCAATTTGGTGCTTTTTCCGCTTCTATTTTACGCTGAGTACAGCCGACGAAACTTCGCGTCCATCGATGACAACGTTGATCGACAAGCAGCAGCAAATTTTTGTAAGTCATATTTGCGCCTTCTGATTTAGGGTTTCAGCCATTGTTTCGAGATTCGTCTTCAAATTGTTGGGAAACAATGGCTGAGTCGCGGACCAGGTCGCTCTCTTGAAGACGATTCGGCGATCTGGTCGGTGGTGCAAAACCAGTTCGTACTTCCGCCGCCGCCTCTAGGATAAAACAGCCTCTCTCTGATTAATAACTGATCTGCTTTGCACAAACAAATCAGTGCAGATTTGCACTTTCTGATTTTACTGCTCGAAAATTTCTTAAGATTATTTTAATGGCGGAGAAAGAGATTGCAGAATTTTTTCTGTATATAGATCTCGTCTAATCTAATGATAATATATAGACGGGGATCAGGGTATTCGAAAAATCTGGTCAGTGGAGGAAAATCGGATCTGCGAAAATACTTGGAAACTGGTTCGAAAATAGCAGTGTTTTCTGGACCAAAAATATAAGTGTCTACACCACATAGCCAGGGCCCAAAGCCCGAGCCCGAACCAAGCCGGGCCGGGCCGGGCCGGGTCGAGTCGAGTCGGGCGCGCGCGTGTGTGGTGGTCATGATGCATGGGCTCCCTCCTCACAACAAAGCATGCATTGGGAGCCCAAGGCCCCATCAAAGCTTCTTAGAAACAAGTATATAAGCTTGCCTCTTCCATATAATCCCATGATGTGGGACTATTCACAAATAGGAGCCATCATACACTTATTTCATGTTTTAAATAATTCACAATATTTCCAACACATATGTATATATATTAGCAAAGCAAGTTGGGCAGTTGTATGAACTAAGTGTGTGCTTCATGTTATTATTTATTTTATTTTATTTCAAAACTAGGCATGTTCAAATTAAGATAGCATGTGGAAAAGCTGGTATGAAATCCACGCTTATCGACCTGCCATTATATGACACAATTACAATGCCTATCTAAGCAAGTTTCTCAACATAAATTCTTTTGCTTCATGTAAAGCTGGTAACACAACAAACAATACATATGTCATTTCAATTTCAATTTTTTTTCCACAAGCATGATTTCAATTGTAGAAGCTGCCGATAAATACACAAATCATTGATTGTGAGAGCAGTGCAGTAGTAATTTTGCTGGCCATTTTTAGCAAACACTAATGCAGTAGGTGAATATGCTTTTCATCACTTAAAACATGTTTCATTTGCATTACATTACACTTACAAAATGAGAGATCAAATCTCAATCATACCTCTCTTAACACTCATCTCTTCAGAAAAAAATTGATTAAGATTTCAATTCAAGATCTCATACAGAAGTCTATCCATTTCCTCTAACACATATATATATTCGACGAAATATAATTTGATTGGGATTCCACTCTTGGTTTTAGCAGGTGTTGGTTTGAATCCTCGATTTGTCATGTCAACGGCAATATATGAACTGGTTACAACAAATAAAGCAAGAACCAAAATGCATCACTCAGGCCTCAATACATTAAACACTAGACACAAACTAAATGAGCAGTATACTAGCGTGGAACTGGGAAATGAATAAAACACAATTGCAATAGATAAGGGACAACATTAGGCTTCAAGGGGAAACGAATAGGCCAAAACAGTTCATAATCGGCATAGCGAGCTCGGATGTGAGACACTCAGTGGCATCCCTGAACCTATGCAGGGCCACGAGAAACTGACAGAAGAGAGGCGCTTCTCAACACAGCAAAGACAATGCATGTACAAGGTGATATGTACAACAAAATATGAAGCGCAAGTCCTACCATTGCATACGGACCCATGACAAACAAGCCATATATTGGCAATTACAGAGCAATAACATAGTATAACTACAACATTCAAGCCAAGCCAGCAAGGTCATGGCAACAAACAGATTAAATGTGCGGCTAGAAAGAACAGATTTAAGGCACACAAACATAATGAAGAGGAAACGAACAAGATTTCAATCAAGAATTAAGGCCAGCCAATGCTAAATATTTCACTATAGTGCTAATGGCCTTGGCAACTCAAAAGTAGCTTAGTAGCAGAATTTGCTGGCACGACAGGCTAGGAGAATGCGCAATTACCTGCTACTATTGGCACTAATAAATATGTCATAAAGGACAACAAGCTCAAGTAAAACAAGGCATGCATAGCTGCACTTGGAGGAGGTGCAACTTCACATAAAAAGGGCACGGAACAAGCAGTGACAAAACGCAGATGGGAGGCTGCGATATGCAGTAGCTTTTTGGGCAAGGAACGATGCATGCATGGATCGATATTGATCAAAGGCATGAGCCAACATCATTCTCCTTTCTACAGTGATTCATTCCTCTTTCCGATTGAATAGAAGTCACGAGAAATCCAACCAGATCGATGCTAATATTTGGTAGAAGTATTGCATGAATTGGTCGAGAGTTAGGCAAGAATTTACACCCTAAAGAGAGGCTTTGAATTGGTTTGTCACAAAATAAATGGAAGCAAACCACAAATGATTCATCTACAGAAATCACAGATACACATAAACTAAAAGGATGTGAGCGAACACTCACCTGGCCAAGATTTGGGGACAACTTCCAGCGTGCAAGTAGGGAAAACAAGTCTCCAGGATCTGATAAATCGAGAATACAGACATGCAAGGGCCAAGAGTTGGTTGCCATCCTCCAAACTCTCTAGATTCTTCTCCTATTAACGGCCAACAAGGGGCTTGCGTGACTGGACGGAGGGGCTAAGAGCTCGCAATTTGACAGGAGCGAAGAGGGATTTGGGGCAGATTAATTTTGATTGAAGAGGAGGCAGTGGCCATTTTGAATGAAAAGGACATTTTCTAATTTTTTTCCCATACCGCTTGGTGGCGAAGGAGGCGGCGCTCGGGACGGGTGGCGAAGGGCTAACGGTTGAGGCCAATGGAAACGGTGGCCGTGAATTTTCAATTTTTGGGCAAGAATTGATTTTCAGGAACAAACGAGATGAAGAATTTCGGAAAAAAATATCTCCTCCCCTCCGCCACTCCGCCCGCCCGCCCGCCCGAAACATTTGAGGAACCCATGGACAATTGTCCAACAAACTCAGCACAACAAGTAGCAAAAATGAATAAACAAATACTTTTTCAAATATAAATAACATTTATAATACTATGTTTAAAAACAAAATGGGTATTTATTTATTTCAAATACACTCTCCAGTATATTTTCGTAAACCAAATTTAATTATATAAAATTATTTAAATAAAATTATTAAAAATCAAAGAAAAGTCAAATTGAAATTTTCTCAGCGACATATAAGATTTATATTTCAACTTTAATAATACTACAATCTCCCTCAAAAATCAGGGTTGTTACAATTCTTAAAATATAATATTTCCTTTAATAATACTACAATTACGATTGGTTTCAGTATAAAAAAACTAAGTTAGGATGACAAGTGAATTTACTATTACTTCCCTTTTAATTAGAGCCGTCAATTTCGTGCACGACCCGAAACACGACTCGTAACCCGCACGAAAAAAACCCGACTCGACCCGACCCGACCCATTTATAAACGGGTCAATTTCGGGTCAACCCGCTCTGACCCGTTTAATAAACGGGTGGTTTACGGGTTGACCCGTGAACCCGTTTCTGACCCGTCATAACCCGTTTAACATAAAACATACCAAGCCCAAGCCGTATAAAACCATTTTCGTGAAATTCATACGCCCAGCAGAGAGGTATTTTAAGTGTAAAACCATGTATGTTGCCTTTTTAAGTGTTGTGTTTTTAAGAAATGTATTATTCTATTTCAGTATGCTTTTATTTTGCAAATTATAGGTGATAAAAGGATTTCTGCAAAATTAAACAGGTCAAAACGGGTTGACCCGACCCGACCCGTTTATAAACGGGTTAGGTTCGGGCTGGCATAATATGACCCGTTTGTTAAACGGGTTGACCCGACCCGTTTAAAATTTGACCCGACCCGAACCCGACCCGACCCATTGACAGCCCTACTTTTAATACCTCTTCACATCTATATTTACTATTATCAATAATAAATTTACCATTGCCATAGCATTAATGCTATTGAAATGGATTTGCATATGATTCAAGGATGTAACTTATTATGAGTGTTGAAATGAAAATGACCAAGGTGAATGAACATAACACAATAGAATGTCTAATTATTATTCTTATATATTAAATATAAACTATGAAATTTGTATCAATGTCGAGAAAGAAAATCTTCGATTGCCAACTAAACCACTAAGAGTATCAACTTTTCTATAATATGATGCATAAATCCTAACTGACTCCAATTGCATTACTATAACATATGATTTTTGATAATTGCCCCTAAAGAGATATGATCTGTTGGCCAGGAATGTGTTTTCACGAGAATACCAATAAAACTTGAACATAATGAGCAATGTTGAAAAGAATAACATCGCATATTTAAATTATCTAAATTAACATAACGGGTTTACTATTTTACGCGCTCAATTTGCACTGCTTAGGAAATAATCGCTTAATATAACTTTGTGGTTAGGTACATATATGTTGAAATGGAAAATTCTAAATAATGATTTTGACTAGAATGTTCTCACATAACAACCGAATTGTCTCAAAGTTAGTATGAGCGATATTGCTGCAATCTATACTCCAACGAGCTTGAATTTTTGTATAATCAAGAAACCTGAGTACACAGGAACACAGATCATGTAATGACCCGCCTTTCATCCCATCCCGATTCAGTAATTAAACCAACCCGATACGTTCTCAATGACGGATGGTTAGGGGTACTTACACATTTGAACCGAACAAAAAAACCTTTTCATTATCATAACAATAACTTTTACATCAAAGTATATCAAATATCAGAGTAATGGATGATACGTATGCACGGCGGAAACAACTAAGCTTAGCGAAAGAAATAAAATGCTCTAAACACAACTCCAGCTCTAATCCAGAACCTGCTCTAAAATGACTCCAAGAATAAATCTGCAAAACTTTAACTATCAGGCTGCTCGTATGGAAAATATAGGTACCCAGAATTTAGGTGGAAGAACAATAAACTCTAGACCAGTCATGGGACTAAATACGAAACTAAAATAGTTATACTTTATAAAATAGGTAAATCATAAGACCACGCCGTATAAACACGGAATGAGTTTTCCTTTGTGAATATCAGTGCATAAAACTCGTGATGCTTTTTGAAAATGAAGCTATCATAAGGTCTATCGGCACACGCCATGCAAACGCGGATGCGGGAGAGGTTTCTTCTTATGATAGCCAAATATGTTTGATACATGAAAACAATTTTTATTATTATTAGTGTCTAATAGGAAATGACTTCCACAAATAAATGTATCAATCCTAGCAGGTGTTTGCGTCAAAAATGACATAAACACCAAGTGTACTCGAAGTACTTCTCAAAACGCTTGGTAATATGAAGTGTGGAGCCAATCAACAAAGAAAAGCAAGTAAAAAAGACACAATGTTTTATAGTGGTTCGATCAAGTGTGATCTACATCCACTTTGAATAGCGATTCTATTATTGCATGTAGAGTTATAAGGCAAACACATTCTCTCATTACATTCATCATTACATTCTCTTAGAACTTGATCAAGAGAAAACGGTGAAAGACTTCAATTATGACAAATGATAGATCGGATCTAGATTTTCATATGGACTTTGAATGGATTCAAAATTGGATCTTCACTTTGTGGTGGTTGGAGATGATGAAATCACTAAGTAAAAGTACAGAATTGAGTTTAGCAGCCCTTCGGGGTCATAGAATTTGTCCTCCATTAAAGTGGGGTTGGACCTCTATTTATAGGAGTGGAGAGATGGTGTGATATAGCTTTCAGAGTCACCGGTCGGTTGGTCTTTATTTACGGAATTCCACCGGCCAGCCTGGCAATAGTTGTCCAGAAACCAGGCTGTCATTGGCTGTTTGAAAGTCCGATCGGTGAGCAGTAGGGATGACCGGTCGGTATGGACTTCCTTCCTTTCCATGTGAACGGTCCTCCGCAAGCTCTGTATACCAGTCGATCAGTTGTCTGACCCATGGACCGGCCGGTAGCTTAATGCTTGAACAAGGTACATTACTCCAGGAGGACCGGTCGGTACATGTGGATCCTAACCGACCGGTAAGCTAGTTTTCCTTTCTTTTCACATGGGGTTGCCTTGCTCTAGTCTCGTGACTACTCGACCGGTGCACTTGGGTTCGGACCGATCAGCATCCTTCTTGCTGTACCGATCGGTATATTCATGTTCTAGCCGATTGGTATCACTTTACTGGATTGAGCCACGTTGCTTTTCCCTAGGCCGACCAGTCTTTTTCTCCAGACATACCGACCGGGTACGCCTTACAATATTTTGTGGATGACATTTTCCCCTCGAGGTCCTCAATCTTTATTTTCGTAAAATTGTGGACCTCGACATAAACACCCTCATCATGAATCGACGAATCTGGATTGTCACACCAGTAAACAGATAAAGCAAACTGAAATAAGAGATTTTGATAGGCCGATCGATCCATCAGCATAAGCACGAGCGGGACAGGTGTTAGCGGGTTCTCTAGCCGGTCGGCGCACGTCTATTGGAATTTGCGGACTTGACTTGGGATTTGACCGACGTGACTTTTCATCTCTCCTGGCTATTGAGCTATCCGATGTACCTTTATAATACGGCCCTTTGAAAAAGTCATTTCGACACTACTTTACTTTTTCTTTTTAAAGAAAATTAATGGCCAACAAATCCTGATCGGAGAAAGCCAAAAGTGGAGCTTTCTTTCTCTTTTAGACTTCTCGTTAACCCTTCTCCTTCTTTTGAGCTTCGAGTTGATTTTTCAGCCACCAGTTTCCTTTTTAATCTCGTTTTATTCTTCATTGATCTAAATTGAAATGCTTTTGTATTTGTGTTTTTCACTTGAGAACAATGTTGTTTGGCTCTAGCGTGAGTAGATCTGGGGTAGAGGCGACGGTTTGATGAACCTAAGTTTTTTGTATGGTTGTTTTCGTGCTGAAATGCCCTGAAACAAGATCGGGTACAATTGTTTTGATATCATGATTGTAAATGACATCTTTGTTATAAAAATTTTCTTCCATTCCTTTAGCTTCGTTTAATGCCTGTATGTCATTTGATGATATGCTTGACCAGAAAACTCCTTGACTTTGTAGCTTTCACAATTCCAATGGATTTTGTTTTCGAAATTGTATGCATTTGGCTTGTTTGTGATCCACATTGACCTTCATTTTAATTCTCGCGCTTCCTGTTTTGTCAATGCCCACGATTGAAGTGGTGAATGGTTTAGTGATAGGCGCAGACTTCAAAATTACATTAGCGCTGGTCGGTTTTTCTTATGGGAAGTCAATCACGTTACTCGGTCGGTTATGGGTATCGGTCGATCCGTATCAAGTTCTTGAGGGAGTGGAGGAGCCAGTCGGTTTGTATTGAATACCGACCGGTTGGTTCCATTCTCTTGGGAAGTTAATGGTACCGACTGGTTTGTCCCAGGTGTTGGTCGGTCCTGTGACTTTTTAGTGTATGACTAATTCCATTCGGCCAGTTATTTATGTATTTCTGGGCGATTCTTTGGAGGTACAGGTCGGCTTGGGCTGAAACCAACACCGGCCTGCTGCTTTTGGAATCCGTCCTGTTGCTTTCTTATACTTGCTCATTTTAATGATTAGGACGTCGATAAAAAGTGTTTGAGTACTTCCCTTTTTTTATGCAGGATGGAATCATCTCCTCAAGAGCTTCGGTCAAAGAGGTTTCTCGACTTGGAAAGTCAAACAATGGGTCAATCTTCGGTGAACTCTCCTTTACCTATCAGCCCCTCTTATCCAGAACTCCAAACAATTGTGAACATACCTCGCTACATTCCTGGAGCGTGCAATGCTAAGCTTGCCAGGCGACTTCCAGGTTGGAACTTGTAGGGGGTCTCTTCTAACTTAAACGTGTCGCCCTCCGATCGTTAAATGACATCTAGTGACATTGTCGTCGCCAAATCCAGACTGCTTGGACGTATGGAGGATACTCTACATCAATTTGAGAGACAGATGGATCTACTCAAAGATAAGACTGTAAAGAAGCTTCAAGACTGGTACGCATTGGCTGGAGATCTTCAGAGACTCCATCGAGAGAACCTTGAGCGCATTGCGGTTCTGGAGACTGATAAGGCGAAACTGATCCATGCTCTGAGAGACCGGGATGTGCCTTCCCTAAGGGAGATGTCGAGCTGGTGGGTCCGTCTAGTAAGAGGCCAGCTTCTGACGCTTCCCCATCAGGCTCTGCTCCAATGAAGAGGAAGGTAGGAAGGCCTCGAAAGTAACCGAACGCGCAGCCTTCCTCTTCTAGTATTTGACAGTTTTTAGCTTTATGAACTCTATCTTTAGACCGGTTGTATTTAAGCGAGTTCCGGTCCTCGCCTTTAACTCCTATGTTAGTTTATGCTGGTACAATGCGACTGCTGTGGCAGTTGTGACTACTTTTGTTGGTTCATTTTGACGGTGATGGAATGTTGGTTATGATAGTCGATGATTAATTAGCTAGGTCACTTAGTTCACAACTCATTCTCTTTTATATGTTTTTACTCACCACGGCTTGCATTTTTTGCATCTGAAACCAGCCTGTCGATGTCTGTGAGCCGATCGATCTATGGACGATTGGTTACTGGAGGCATTGACCGATCGGTCATCTTCCGCTTGAAGCCGACCGGTGCTATGGTTTATTAGTAATGTACTGATTCCATCCTTGTATGATGACACTTTGGCTTTGATTATCGGAATGTATTGCTAGATGTGTTGTACTGATGCGTGGTTGCCCCAGTTTTAACCCGGATCATCACAACCTATTTCGTAATGACAAAAGCACTGCATATTTCTAGGTTAGTTATTTCGACATCGATTGCCCATATCGACAACAAATCAATCGTTCAATTTATGGTGAATTTCTAACATGAACCAAACAAAGTGTTATTGCAAACTTGTTTCATTCGATTGTCTTAAAACTTTTCGAACCTTGCTTGCTAAAATATATCATTCTGGTTTGAAATTGCACCGACACTCAACGATTAGTTAGTTGATATAATCCGACATGTTCAATGCTATACACTATTTTATGCTTGAGAAATACGTATCTGTGGTTTTCTTTTTGTTTCTTTTTTGCAAATCATCACTCTTGTACTTGTTACTCTATGCATTTTTGGTATCTTGTACTCGACCTTGCGGTTATGTGATCTGGTTCTGTGCTGTTGGAACGAAATTATGTTGTGGTCGTTGTACTCGAGCTTTACTGTATTTTGCTGTTTTGCATTCCATGCTCGTTTTCTTTTTGTGCTTGCAACACAGAATTTTTACACTTTTTATGAAGATGAGCTCCCACTTTTACGCCCTTGTTTGAAAGGCAGCATTTGTAAACCCTTTATTCATTGTGACCGAACAGCTCAGTCACTCATAGAATTTGTAGGGCACCTTTAAGAAGGTCTTTGGGTCTGTCATTAACCGGATTTGGAAGACCCGGCATATGATCGGATGCCCTGGTAGGGGTCTTTATAATCCGTCAGTAATTGTGTTTGAAAGACCCAGAATTGGTAGTTGGATTTGGAAGATCCAACATCTGAGCGGATACCTCCGAAGAGGTCTTCTAAACTCAGTGTTTGTGTCGTTATCCAGCCATGTATCAATGGCATCGACGATTAACCGAGTGCCCCTCGGGTAGGTTTTTGGTTTAGAAACCCAGTGTTAGTGTCATTATCCGGCCATGTATCAATGGCGTCGACAATTAACCGAGTGCCCCTCGGGGAGGTCTTTGGTTTATCATTTATGTAGTTTCTTGGGACTGACGCTAGCTTACTTGCCGGTTTTTTATTACAATTTTTAGAGCCAGGTCTTGGATCCTTGCAATCGAGAAGGTGTCCCTTGGGTGAAACTAGCAATTTCACTCATGATTTAAAGGTCACACCATCTGACAGACCAATCCTTGATGTTCCATCCTTGCACATTTATGCTTTCACATCTTCGAGTTTATTGCGAATGATGTTTCTAGCATTAAGTGGTGGACATTTGAGCTATCCAGCTAGGACATGCTATAACAATCACCAGGATTAGTTACATCATGATAGTGTCGTCACATTTTTCAGAGGACCTGCAGTTGAAATCGAATCTTAGCGAGAAATTTGCAAATGTACGATTTATGCAGGTAATGCAATTCCATTCTTTTATATTTACAAAACTTGTAATAGCGTTGCATGGTATGTACAATGCATGTTATTTACAAATAATACGAAAGGAACATTAAAAGAAGTAGCGACAGAGATGTATAGCATTCCATCCTCTTGGGAGTTGGACTCCGTCAGTTGTCTTCAGTTCAAATGTACCACCCGAGAATTTTCGGCTTATCACACATGGTCCCTCCCAGTTAGGTCCTAGTACTTCGGTTCATGTCATGATTCTCTCAAGAACGAGATCCCTAACTTGGCAGGTCCTTCGCCTGACTTGAGCATTAAAATGACGAGCTATTCTTCTTTGATGTGCCATAACTCTGAGTTCTGATTCTTTTCTTCTTTCCTCGAGCAAGTCAAGTGCTTCGAGTTGAAGTTTTTCATTCCCCGCTTGGTTGAAGTAGATCCTTCTATGGGTTGGAACCTCTAGTTTAACTGGCATCATTGCCTCAGATCCAAACGCTAGTGAAAACGGAGTGTGCCCTGTTGCAGTTTTATGGGTAGTACGATATGCCCATAGTGAAAGCGGAAGATCATCAACCCATCCACCCTTGTCCTTCTTAAGTCGTTTCTTGATGGTTGATTTCAGGATCTTGTTGATTGCTTCGACTTGCCCGTTAGCTTGCGGGTGGGCAAGTTCGAAAAACTTTTCTTGATCTTGTATTTGGCACAAAAGTCCAAGAACCCAGGGCTTTCAAATTGGGTCCCATTATCAGTGATTATTTTCTATGGAATGCCGAACTTGCAGATGATGTTCTTCAAGACAAAGCTGATCACCTTCTTCGAAGTAATAGTGGCTAGTTGCTCGGCTTCAGCCCATTTAGTAAAATAATCGACTGCCACTATTGCGTACTTCATATTTGATTTTGCAGTGGGTAGTGCCCCAATCAAATCTATGCCCCAGACAGCAAATGGCCATGGGCTGACCATCTGAGTCAGCTCGGTTGGTGGTTCTTTCGGAATTTTTGCAAATCTTTGACACTTATCACATCTTTTGGCATAAGTCATCACGTCCAGGTTCACAACGGGCCAAAAATAATCGTATCACAGAACCTTCTTGGCTAATGTCTGACCACTGATGTGCCCTCCACAATCTCCCTCATGCAGTTTTCCCAAGATTGCTTTTGACTCTTCCTTGGACACACATCGTAGCAGTGGCATAGAGAATCCCCGTTTATACAACCTCCCGTCCTGAACAAGATACAGCGGAGCCTTGCGCAGTACTTTCCTCCGCTTTTTTGGTTCCTCTGGAAGTGTCCCGTTGAGGATATATTCCTTAATCGGCGTCATCCAGGACATAGGTTCTTCAACAGTTTCCATGATCCAGTCAATATCTACCTCTTCAATAGCAGGGGTTGTAAGAACTTCAATAGGTATTAGCCCCAACAAATGTGCATAAGAAGAACTAGCATATTTAGCGAGAGAGTCCGCCTTTGCATTTTTTTCTCTTGGAAAGTGAGATATAGTGTAGTGATCGAGATTGTTGAGGAGTTCCATAGCTCTAATAAGATATGAAGGGAGATTTCCAACTTTGGTCTGGAATTCCCGTACGACCTGACTCACTACAAATTGGAAATCACTAAAGATCTGCACGGTTTTTAGATTTAGCTCTTTTGCTAGCTTTAATCCGTCTATCAGCGCTTTGTATTTGGCCTCATTATTGGTTGACTGAAATTTCAACCTTAATGCATAACATAAGGAATGGCCTTTTGGAGTTTCCAAGACGATTCCGGCCCCTGAATAGTAATCATTTCTTGAACCATCAATGTATAGCTTCCAGCTAGCGATTGCTCTCGTTGGCTCCTCAATTTCCTCTCCTCTGTCCATGAATTCGGCAATGAAATCCGCTAGAGCTTGCCCATTGATAGCTCTTCGAGGATGATAGGTGATATCATATTGGCTGAGCTTAATGTTCCACTATAATAGCCTTCCTGAAGTTTTCGGACGAAAGAGAATTTGCCTTAGCGGTTGATCAAGTGAGGACTTTTATTGTATGAGACTGGAAATATGGTCTCAACTTCTTTGGGGCAACGAGTAGACAGTACGCAAGTTTCTCCAGTTTCTGGTAATTCAATTCCGCCCCAACAAGCCGCTTACTAATATAATAAACCGGCCATTGGACCATAGCATCCTCTCGGACAAGTGCGGCCCTCAGGGCATGTGGTGATACAGCCAAGTATATGAATAGCTCTTCTCCATCTCTGGGTTTAGAAAGCATCGATGGAGATTCCAAATGTTGAATCAACTGTTCGAAAGCCATTTGACATTCAGGAGTCCATTGAAAGTCTTTCTTTCCTTTCCTTAAAGCATCAAAAAGCGAGGTGCATCGATCTGTTGCTTTAGAGATGAAGCGATTAAGGGAAACAACTTTCCCGTTCAAGCTTTGAAGCTCCTTTATTGTTTTTGGTGCTCGCACTTTTCGTAATGCTGTGAACTGGGAAGGATTTTCCTCAATGCCCCTGGCATTGACTATGAATCCGAGAAATTTCCCTGAAGAATCCCCAAATGAGCATTTCAGAGGATTTAACTTCATGCAAAATTTTCTAAGGATATGGAACATTTCTGCTAGATCCTTTAGGTGATCTTTATCCTTTCTTGACTTTACCAGCATGTCATCGACGTAAACCTCCATAGTGTTCCCAATTTGGGTTTTGAACATGGAGTTCACTAGACGCTGGTATGTTGCTCCAGCATTCTTTAGTCCGAGTGGCATAACCTTATAACAGTGTAAGCCTCTATCAGTTATAAAGCTTGTGTTCTCCTCATCTGGTTCATGCATCATAATTTGATTATATCCGGAATATGCATCCATAAAAGATAGCAGTGCATGCCCAACGGTTGCGTCGACAAGCTGGTCGATTCTAGGCAGGGGGAAACTATCCTTAGGACACGCTTTGTTAAGGTCCGAGTAATCTATGCACACCCTCCACTTGCCATTAGACTTTTTGACAAGAATTGGATTCGAGACCCAATCGGGATATGTTGACACTCGTATAAAGTTATTCTTATATAGTCTATCTACTTCTTCTTGCAATGCTATCGATCTTTTCAGATCCCTGAGTTTGTCGTTTTTGTTTTATGGGAGTCAGATTGGGATTGACGTTCAATTTATGAACGATTACGTCTGTTGATATTCCACAGATGTCTGAGTGCGTCCAAGCGAAGACGTCCAAGTTTTCTTTTAGAAACAATATCAAGTCCCTTTTCAGCTTTTGGCCCAACTGAGAACCTATCTTCAGAACTCGGTTAGGGTCTTTGTCATGCACTGGAATAGAAATGGTATCCTTGCCGGAGCTGCTCAGTCTTCCCCCATACTGGTCTTTCTTGGATCAATCTCCCTTTGAGCTCAGCCATGCTCGCCAATATGGGGACCTTGCTTTAGTTGCTATAAAGGGGGATTTTGGATGCGGAGCGGAGGCTCCACATCCTTCTTCACCTGCTTTTTCCTTAACTCAGAAAGCTCAGCCAGATAGCACTCCCTTGCCATTTTTTGGTTGCCTTTGATTATGCTAATCCCGTTCTCGGTGGGAAATTTCATTGTCAGGCACTACGGGGTCATTGTAATTCAGAATGCTGCTAGTGTCGGCCTTCCTAGGAAAGCGTTATAAGCAGAGAGCTCGTCAATTACAACAAAATCATGCTCTCGTGCGACCCTTTTCTCCCCCTCACCGAGCTCAACAAGCAAGTTAATAATTCGGATCGGTTGAACAGCCTGTCCGGTGAACCAATGAATTTTGTTCTGACAAGCTTTCACATCTCCCATAGAAAGTTTCATTTTGTGAAAGGCATAAATGAACAATACATTGACGGATCCTCCACTATCAACCAAAACTCTTCTGACGATAGCAGGGCCCAAGCCTATGGTTATCACCATCGGATCTTCAGTTGGCATTATCAACCCTTCTCAGTCTTGTTCTTTGAATACAATGCCATCCCAAGAAAACCTTGGTATCTTTGCTGAAAAAGATTCATTCATGATCATGAGTTCTCCTTCTTTTGGGAGGTTCCTCACCTCGTTAGCATATTTCACAAGGTCCCCCCCAGCTTTTCCCGGCAGGGTGTAGGCCTCCTGAAATGGTATTAATGATTAACCTTGGCAAAACACTGTTTGCAGCATTCTCGCTTTGACCTGATTGTCCATTAGAAGTTCCCTAGCCTTGAGACGCGTGAGTATTCTGTGGACTCTTGGTGTATTTCTAAAGTCTATTTTTCCTTATCAGTTCTTCGATTAGGCTCTTCTGGTGTCGGCATTCATTCGTGTTGTGCCCCGGTTGGTTATGAATCCGACAAAATCTTCCAGATTTAATGGCGGCATCGCTAACCTTTATTTGCTTCAGTAATGGGTACTCTTCAGTCTCCTTGGTGGCCATGAAAATATTCTCCACCATCTCATTTAATGGGGTTAACTTCGAGTTCTTGAAGTAGTGGAACCTTTTATTGGCTCGGTTGTCTCTCCCATCATTGCACCGTTTCTAACCTCCGGGGTTTTTCTGATTGTTATCGGTATCGTCATTCTTCTTTTCAAGCTGTATGCTGCTTTCCGGGATATCCATAGCATAGGCAGGATCCTCATCCACACCTATGTACTCCTCATCTTTGTCGAACAATTCTTTGAGGGTTCCGGGTTTCTTCTTTTTAATCCAACGCCCGAGCTTAGTCTTCTTATTCACAGCCCCCTTTAAGGCCAGTCGAGGCTCATAATTTCCAACTTCAACTGCTGCGATATTGAATCAGGTGAGAAAAGTTCTAATTGGCTCTCCCGGCCTTTGCTCTGGCTCATTCAACTCCATAACATCTCGTACTTTTGTGGTCTGAATCCTGAATTGTTCCCGGAATAGCTTTGCCAGCTGGCGAAATCATCCACCGACCTAGGTGGTAACTTTGTGAAACAAAGCGAGGCTACTCCTTCAAGGTAGGTCGGAAAATTTAAGCACTTCAACTCGTCAATGTCTCGGGCTCTGTCCATGTGCTAATCATACTTAAATAAGAACACATTAGGATCGGTTGTCCCTTTATAAGCTTGGACTGCCGGTGGCTTAAATTTGTTTGGATATGGTGCCATCTTTATTCTTTCGGTAAGTGGAGTCTTTGTGGGAGCAAATCCCCATTCTTTCTCATCATTCTGCTTCTTCAGCCCCTTTTCCATAATTCTGTGGACCATCTCTGATATACGCTCATCCTCATTGTGTTGATCTGCAGGGCGGACGCCGTCTTCCTTACCGGATATCTGCTTAAGCAGATGGTCACGCTTCGGATTTCGGGGTCTTGAACCTCCCCCTTGGAGAGGTGCCCCTTTGGCGGAGCCAAGCCCTTGTTGGGAAGTTGCCTTGTCAGCGCGGTTATGAGCAGGCAATTTAGTTTCCTTACGGTTAGGATTTGTCATCTCCTGAATAGAGTTTTCCCGACTCGGACTTGAAGAAGAGGATCCTGTGTTTTCCGTACGTGGAGTTTGAATGGATTTTGCCCGGGCGGATTTCATGGTGACTTTGGCCGTAGCAGCTTGCATGGCGAGCATTGCTTCAATCCTCTTCATCATAGCTTTATTTGCAATGTCCATTTGGCTTGCTAAACCGGCCGCCACTTCGTCGAGTTCCCTTCTCATCACCGCTTCTCCGGCGTTAAAAGTTTCTTCACGTTCAAATTGGTTGGTTGGAGGAGTTGTCTCATGCTCATGATCATCGGTATTATCATTATTCTCGGTGCTTTGATTGGTGACCTTCTTTGATGGTCTACTTGGTTTACCCATCACTTTAGGCAAGGACTTGAATCGGATTATGGTGAAACAGGCTTAGACCTTCAATGCAAGGAATCGGACCTTGTGAGAGAGCGTGAGAGAACGTGTAACACACCGTAATTTCTATGAATATTGAAATAAACAAATTTAAGAACACTTAATAGAAGAAGAATTAGGTGAAACGGGTTACGCCGTTGCGTTCGTCTCGAAATTCTTCTTGAGATAGAGTCCGAGTTTGCGTGAATCGGACTCCGTATGAAGAAGTTATGGAGGTTAGAAGATTTCAAGTTTAAGCAGAAATTAAATTAAAACAATAATTAAATAATCAAAAGCAGATTCGAATTTCGAAATTCCAGAAAGCGGCTGGGCGGGAAACTTCCCGCTCAGGGGTGTCGACCTCCCTATAGGGGTATCGACATAGGTGTCGATAGCCCTGTAGGGAGTCGACCCCCGTATTCCCAGTTCTGGGTAACGATTTTCTGAGGTGTTAGGGCATATGTGTCATGTTGTGGTTGGCTCCCTTTGATCTGGATGGTTCTGATGACTCCTAGGTTGATCTAAAGGCTCATATTAATCGTAAACTTCTATATAATCACATCAAACCTTAACCCTAAACCTCATAACCCTATTCCATGAAGCCGTCATGTTGTCCATCCCTAATCTAGCCTAGCCTCCATCTTCTCCAAACTAGAAATCAAATTAGAGAGAGAGTTTCAAATCAAAGTAATGGTTTTCTTCTTCAATCAACAAAGAAAGATTAGAATAAACGTCAACTAATTTACTTTTCTAATCCTATCGCCGTAAGTTCAGTTATTATTCAGATTTGAACACCTAATAGAAATCATGACTATAATGAATCGAATCTAGAACTATGCCTAATTGCAAAATAATCAATTTTGATTCATGCTTATCCTTCTTGTCAAATCTGAATTACCTATGCCTATGAGACTGTTGTGATTGATACAATGGAACCTATCATGTTGTACATAAAATTGGTGATCCTTTTATGATCAATTCTATCTAATCTTTATGCCTGTGATGTAACTTTCTCAGTTTGCTCATATGTATTGTTAATATACAATAAATCTATTGGAACCATGATTTTTGTGTTTGGTACATGCTTTTTCTCTTATGTCAATTTTTGCGTTCCTTCTCTTTTCCCCTTTTTGTTTTTTTATGAATACTAGGTTCATTCGAAACCTAGATTGAATCTTGTTGTACGTACGATTGAAACGCAGGGAATTGGGAATAACTTAATTGAGTAATTTTGGGCATAACATGTATATTGGACATAACTTGGATTGATTGCAATTGTGGATAACTGTCATACAAAAATTTAGATTTGGGCATATATGGTAAATATGTAAATTTGCCAAAAGATGAACATGCCTAACACGAGGTTAGATTGAGTTGCGGTGTAAGGCTTGCCGGAACCGCCCGGCACATCCAGCGACCGCAACAACAGATCTAATGTGAAAGGTTAGCGCATTAAGCCCAAAACTTGAGGTTAGAATGAGTTTGCAGTAGAAGTCTGCCCGGAATCACCCGACACATCCAACAACCGCAAACAACAGTTCTAATGTGAGAGGTTAAGGCATTAATTAATGAATTAATCCTAATGAACAGACATGCTAAGAATGGTAGGGTTAAGTTAACTAAGGCAACACTTAACCAATACAACATGTTAATTAAACAGATGGGTGGAGTTAGGTTAAATTGGGAACACTTAACCATTATATCATGTTAATTAAGAAACCCTAGTAACGGGGACCCATTTCAGCAGTAACCCACATAGATGTATCATGGTACCCTGAACTAGGCAGGTGGGGCATGATTACTGGGCTGATTATAATCGATCAAAATAACGGCGGGTGGTGCATCAGTGTAGGTTCCGATGGAGTACGGGCATGCACGTACTCCATAGTGGAAAAAGCAGGCACTGGGCATCAGTAGTTAAAAACTGTGCATCTCGAATTGTGTCGGGTTACCATCATAAGGATTGATACACCCCATAGTGGGACCAGCACATGTATCTACAATCAAGCAGGGCTGAATGACACAAGTAATAATGCATGCGAATAGAAGCCGATCGATAAAGGGATCATTTTATTATGAACACATGATGCTAGTGGAAACATCTGTTAGTATGTGCAGAGAAATAGAAATGAGTGCGATAGCGTATTCGGTTTATCTTGCCTTATGTTATCTTATTACTATGGTATTGTCCTATATTCAGTTTATTCATGTCATGATCCTTTTCCTTGTTTACATGCTAAAAAATCACTGGACTTACCAGGCTTATGTCTGACCCATTTTCTTTCGTCTTCTTTTCTTCCGTTCCCCTCCCTCCCGGGTCCGCAGGGAGGGAATACTTCAGCTTAGTTCAGACCTTTTCCAGCTTGAAGAGAGTAGATGTATTGCTTGGATTCTCTCTTCTTGAGCTATGGCTGTGGTTACACTTTTATTCGGGATTTATGCTGCTTTACTACTGTTTTATGCTTCTTTATGTATTTGGAGTTTTTAATCAAGACAGAGGTTTTATTTTATTGTAATGTTTTGACTGAACCATGCTGCTTATGAAATAAATTCAGTCTTCCGCTGTTTCTATGTCTGTCTGTAAATTATCTGTATCTTTTATGCATAATTCTTCACCGAAGTTAATGCATTCCATTTGTGAGTGACCTTAACGGAGGTGGGGTGTTTCACTTTGTATCAGAGCTGATGGTTACCAGATCAGATAAAAGTTTTTGAAAACTATTTTTCAAAAGGAATTTTAAAGAAGCATTTTCAAGAAAAGTGTTGTTTTATTTTAAAAGCATATTCCCCCAAAGCCATATGCACTTTCTATCCTTTTTTTTGAACCTTTTCTTTTCATTTCAGCATGTCTGGGGATCTTAATCTTCCCGAGGGCATACAGATACCCGGCTTGTTTAGAAGGTATCTGGAGGTTAGGGCTAATGACGTAGGCCTAGCAGACGTTCCTCCTCCCCCAACTGCAGCCGTTCCTCCTCCTCCTGCTCATGTGAATGCTTTCTCGAAGATATGTAGAGACTTTCGAGCTATGGGTGGAAAGAACTTTAGTGGGACTGAATCATTCGTGGAAGCAAGAAACTGGCTCAAGGAAACAGAAGATTTGTTTGTTATCTTCGAAGTGGACGATAGGCAGAAGATACAATTGGCTGTATGGTTACTTAAGGACGAAGCCTCTTTCTGGTGGGAAGTTACCAATGCCGAGAGACCAGTCGAGACTTGGGAGGATTTCAGAATGAGGTTTGAAATGAAGTTCCTCTCGCAAGCTGAACGAAACCTACAGAGGGAGAAGTTCTTAGCACTCAAACAGGGAAGCCTATCGGTTAAGGAATACGTCAACAATTCAACCAGCTGGCTAGATTCGGACTGGATTTGGTAAACACTCCACATAAAAAGGCTCTCTGTTTCTCTAAAGGGTTAAATGAGCCACTGCATAGCCTGGCTATGTCCCATATACCTATAGGTGCGACTTATGAGAGACTGGTGGACATGGCACTGTTACAGGAGGAAGACAAGGATGGGAAGAAAGAGGCAAAGGTGGAAGAACCTCTAGACAAGAAAGTGGAGGGATCGCAGAATAAGAAGACGGATACCCAGAAGGGAGGGAAGAATAACTAACCCCGTGACAAGAGGAAGTGTAATTTTTGTGGCATACGTGGACATCTGATTAAGGACTGCATAAAGAAGAAGAGGAAGATGGGTGGTTGTTTCCAATGCAGCGAGACAGGACATATGGCTAAGGACTGCCCAAGAAGGCAAGGGCATAGGACTGGATCTACTTCTGGAGGGTAGGTTCACGCTCTCATTGCACCTCCGCAAGAACGAGGTAGAAATATTTTTATTAAGAGTTTAGTTTATCTTTTTGATCATCCAGTTCGTACTCTTTTTGATTCTGGCGTATCGCACTCTTTTATATCTACTGATTTAGTTGAATCTCTGCACCTAGATACCAGTATAGTAGAGGATCCCATGGTTGTTTCAAATCCAATTGGGGGTTCGGCTTATTTGTCAATGATTTGTTTGGATTTGGAAATTTCTATACTAAGCGTTGGGTTAGATGTAATGCTTATGTTTTTGGTTTCACGGGCTATGGGTTGATTCTAGGCATGGATTGGTTATCCAGTAATGGTACCATCCTTGATTGTGAAAACAGAGTGGTTAGACTTGTGACTCGCCTCGGTAATACTCTCGAAATCTCTTGTAACCCCATGAATTCTGTTATGCTTAGCTACCTAGAATCTCTTGATGGGTCTGTTGAAAACTTCCAGTCGGTTAGGGTAGCCCGTGAATACTCGGATGTCATTGAAGAAGTGAAGGGTTTACCTCCAAAGCGAGAGATAGATTTCCGCGTATACCTTGTTAATAATTCAAAACCCATTGCTTTACCCATTAGACACATGGCTCCAAGGGAAAGGACGGAGCTCAGTAAGCAAGTTAAAGAGCTGCACGAAAAGGGGTTCATAAGGCGAAGTACTTCCAAATGGGGTGCTTCAGTAGTGTTCGCAACCAAAGCGGATGGTTCACTTCGTCTATGCGTGGATTATAGGGAGCTAAACAAGCTCACCAAGAAAATAGGCACTCACTTCCAAGAATATACGACTTGTTCGACCAGCTCGTAGGTCCATCAGTTTTCTCCCAACTAGATCTGGCCTCCGGATTTCATCAGCTAAGAGTGGCTGAAGACAACATAGATAAGACCGCGTTCAGGACCCCAGATGGTTTCTTCGAATGGCTTGTCATGCCTTTCGGCTTGACAAACGCACCCTCTTATTTTGTAGACTTGATGAGTAGGGTGTTTAGGGAGTTCCTTAATAAGTTTGTAGTGGTCTTCATGGACGACATTTTGCTTTTCTCAAAAAGTGAGGAAGAACATGCTTTGTATTTAAGGTAAGTTATGGATACTCTTCGAGCACATCGGCTAAAAGCAAAATTCTCCAAATGCCATTTTTGGAGAGAAGAAGTAAGGTTTCTTGGACATGTGGTGTCCAAACAGGGGATAGCTGTGGATCCCGTAAAAGTAGTTACAGTGCAAGATTGGAAGATTCCACGGAATGCAACCAAAGTACGAAGTTTTCTCGGGCTAGCGGGCTATTACAGAAAGTTCATTAAAGACTTTGCGAAGATCTCAGCCCCACTTACAAGATTGACGAAGAAGAACCTAACTTTCGCTTGGGATTTGGATTGTGATGTTTCTTTCCAACAATTGAAAAGGGCTCTAACAACAGCCCTAGTTCTGACATTGCCTAATGGGAGTAAGATGTTTACAGTATACACAAACGCATGCGGTACAGGGTTAGGCGCTGTCTTGAAGCAAGAAGGCAAGGTAGTTTGTTATGAGGGGAGGCAGTTGAAGGTACATGAGAAGAACTACCCAACTCATGATTAGAGCTAGCTGCCATTGTTTTCGCTCTTAAGTTGTGGCGTCATTACCTACTAAAAGAAAGGTTTGAATTGTTTACTGACCATAAATCATTAAAGTACCTTTTCTCACAAAAGATCTTAACTTAAGACAACAAAGGTGGATGGAATTTATTGCCTCATACGATTTTGAGATTGCTTATACCCCTGGCAAGGGCAATGTGGTAGCAGACACCTTAAGTAGGAAAAAGCTGACCTTAAGTCCTCTCTTTGTTGAAATACATAGCAACCTTTGATTTTAGACCCTCTTTTGAGTTTGTACCTGGCTTGTTAGCAATGCTAGAGGTCCGGCCTACGCTTTTGGACTCTATAGGAACCGCGCAACGTGAAGACCCTCAGATAGTTGATACGATAGATAAGTTAATTAAAGGTGAGACTTCTAGTCACCTCAATAGATACTCCATAGATGGCAAGGGTTGGTTGAGACGGGATGGGAGACTATGCGTCCCTCAAGCAAGGGATTTGGTGAAGACGGTTCTCGAAGAAGCACACCATTCTAAGTTGACCTTACATCCAGGTGGAGACAATATGTGTAAAGACATAAAAAGGGTTTTCTTTTGGAATGGCATGAAGAAAGATGTAGCTGAATTCATCTCTAAGTTCTTGATATGCCAGCAAGTCTAGGCAGAGCAGAAGAAGCCAGGTGGTCTGCTTCATCCTCTAGAGGTCCCATAGTGGAAATGGGATAGTATTTCGATGGACTTTATAGATGGGTTTCCTAGGTCAAGAAGGGGAAATACCAGTATTTGGGTAATAGTTGACAGGCTCACTAAAAGCGCTCACTTTATACCTATTAAAAGTAGGAGGACTGCTCATCATTAGCATCCATTTATCTTAAAGAGGTAGTTCGACTACATGGGACACCCTCTTGCATAGTAAGTGATCGAGATCCTATCTTTACGAGTGAGTTTTGGAAGAGTTTGCAAGAGGCTATAGGTATACAACTATGCTTAAGCACTGCCTATCACCCTCAAACCGATGGTCAGACTAGGGTGAACAGAGTATTATAAGATCCCTTGAGATTGTGCATTCTTGATTTTGGAGGAACATGGGAGGATCATCTTCTTTGGTGGAGTTATCCTACAAAATAGCTACCAGGCCACCATAGGCATGACACCCTTCGAGGCTTACGGAAGACCATGTTGATCACCAACTTGTTGGTGGGAGTCTACAGACAAGCTCATACTTGGGCCCAACATGATTAGAGAAACTTCAAAGAAGGTGGACTTGATACGAAGACAAATGAAGACCGCACAGGATAGACAGAAATCCTACTCGGATAAAAAAAGGATTGACCTTGAGTTTGAGGTTGGAGGCAGGGTTTTCTTTAAAGTGTCTCTCCTTTGAGGAATGTCATTCGCTTTGGATCCGTAGGAAAATTGTCACCAAGATTTGTAGGGCCATTTCCTATCATTGAGACGATTGGGACGATGACCTATAGAGTAGAGCTGCCCGAAAGATTGGCTGGAGTTCATAATGTTTTTCATGTTTCTCATCTATGAAAGTGCTTACATGAATCTGCGGAAGTTGTGGAGCCGAGCATACTAGAGGAAGTAGAAGTGGAACGAGAAGCGATGCTGAGAAGAGTTCCAACTCGTATCTTGGGAACAGAAGTTAAAAAGCTACGCAATCGTGAGGTCAAGGTAGTTAAAGTACAATGGAGTGACGCTGAGGATGACACGACTTGGGAGACTGACGACAAGATACGCACAGCCTACCCTTATCTTTTTGAGGGTACATCCTTGATCTATTTTTCCATAAGTTTATGCATGCTTGTATCTATCTTTTAAGTATATCACCTCGATCCCATTCTTGATCCTTAAGTAGAAACCAATGAATGCAAATATGTATTTGAAACATGTTATGATTGATAGTTGCAAGTGGTTGCTAGTGGTTGCTCGTGGATGCATATACACACACATTTGGTACTAGATTGGCTCAGACACTTTCATATTGCATATGTTATATGTATTTGTATATGGATTGAAACTTGATGTGTTATCATATGGATGTTGCATTGGTATGAATGATTGTGCACTCATGTAGAAGTTATAAAGTATGATTAGGAATAATTGCATACATGATGGACTCATAGCACTGACATGATTCGCATTAAGGAGGTTAACTGAATCAGTAGACCGCCTGATTTTGCATTAGATAAGGACATGTATACACAATATGCATATAATCATGAAAGCATTAGAAATCTATTTAAGGACAATGGATGCCTGTGATTGATGGTTGAGTAGATGGATGTTGGATGTTAGGATACATTCTTCGTAACCTAGAGATTTCGGGGATGAAATCCTTTAAGGAGGGGAGAATGTAACACCCCTTATTTTCTATGAATATTGAAATTAACAAATTTAAGAACACTTAATTTTTAGAAGAAGAATTAGGTGAAACGGGTTACGCCATTGCGTTCGTCTCGGAATTATGCTTGAGATAGAGTCCGAGTTTGTGTGAATTGGACTTCGTATGAAGAAGTTATCGAGGTTAGAAGATTTCAAGTTTAAGAAGAAATTAAATTAAAACAATAATTAAATAATCAAAAGCAGATTCACATTTCGAAATTCCAGAAAGCGGCCGGGTGGGAAAATTCCCGCTCATGGGTGTCGACCCCCCAGGGGGTGTCGACATAGGCGTCGACCCCCTATAGGGGTGTCGACATGGGTGTCGACCCCCCTTTAGGGAGTCGACCCCCGTATTCCCAGTTCTGGGTAACGATTTTCTGAGGAGTTAGGGCATATGTGTCATGTTGTGGTTGGCTTTCTTTGATCTGTGTGGACGTCAAAAGTTGGTCACTAGTGACGGCCAACCCCCAATCGTGCGGGAAACACACGACGTAAGATAAAAAATGCAGAAAAAACAAGAAAAAAGAGGAAAGCATACACATAATTTTTATAGTGGTTTGGCAAAGTCAGTGCCTACGTCCACTTTATGTATTATTACTTTCTCTTTTGATTACAAATACAATGATTTTTCTATGAGGAAGAAGAAGAAGATATGAGCAACTGTCTTCGTCTTCCGTAGAGAATTTGAGAGAAGGAGAATTTTAGAGTAATGGCGGAAATATCAGCTTTTTCCAGCATCCAGTCCTCTATTTTTTTTGTATCTTTTCCTCATATGGGTATGGTGTATTTATAGGTGGAGAAGTGACTTGGGCGGCCAGGATATTATCCGGCCATTTCGGGAAGGCTCAAACACGTGGCGTCCACTGATAGGCTGGATTTGCGGCTCAAGACTGGTTCCAATGCTCATCAATAGTGCCCTCGGAAACTGTAGCTGACGTGGCGTTCATTGGAAGGTATATCAAAAGTTGAGCTTTGTCCAGATATAGTTGACCGTATTCATGGCCTCAAAAGTCGGGATATTCAGTGACTGTAGAAGGCTTCCAGGCTATTCCGAGATAATCGGTCGGAGTGGAATACTCGGTCAAGGTGGGATAACCGGTCACAGCGAGATATCTGGAAGCGAGATCTTCGGTAGGTCGAGAGAGCGATTCTTAAGGGAGCGAGCCTTCTTCTGATTAGGTGGGAGATGGGTCGACTGATGGCTTGGTCGACCTATCTTTTTGCTGCGCATTCTGAAGCTCGGTCGGTCATACGCTTTGGCCTTCGGTTTGGCTCGTTGGGACTCTTGCCAAAAAGAGGGCTAACACTTTGCCCCTCAGAATATATCTTCATCGGTAGAGGGAGGTGTGTTCTGAAATCTAAACCGGAGCACGAACGCTTAGATGATGGTTATGCCAAACCATATTGAGGCCAGAAAACCGACGGTTCCGATACTGTATTAAAGCCAGAAAACCGACGACCAGACTAGGTCGTATTAAGGCTGGAAAACCGACAGTTACCGGGAATCCGTATTAAGGCCGATGTGATTATTGCTCCATGCATAAGGTTTCCTGCGAATACAAAACAAACTGTTTGGGTCGAGCATTTCAATTCACTTGGCTTGGGCGAGCATTAGTCGGGCTCGGCTTGGTGGCAGATATTATCGATATCCGGCTTGGGGGGCGAACACTGATCTGGTTCGGCTTGGCGGCGAGCGCTTACCTGGCTCGGCTTACTTGGCGAGTGCTGATCGGGTTCGGCTTAAGGGCGAACGCTTGATCTGACTCGGCTTAGGAGTGGCGAGTATTAACCATACTCGGCTTAGGGCAAGTGTTTTTTATGCTCGACTCATGTTAGGTTAGTATTTTTCGACGAGCTATAAGTGCTCTTAGGGTAAAGGGTAGTATGTTCCATACTTATGCTTAAAACAGGGTCTTCCTTGTCTAAAGGAATTTTAAAAAGATGGTAGGCGCTTGCACTAACCATATGGTATAAAGAGGGGGCGGGCAATACCCATGCCCGGCTTATAGATCTTTAGACACAGTTCATGTTTGCTAAAGAAAATTCATAACTAATTATTACAAGAAACAAAGAAATTCAAAGACAGCAACCATCGATCCCGGAGCATACTTTAGAGCTAAATCCTAACTCTATACACGGGTACATCGAGTTGTCTTTATTACTAAAAGAAATACATTAAGAGAAAAGCAAATTCTAATTTATGATGATGCCGCGGGTGCTAGTCTCAGGGTCCCTTCCATTTCGAGGAGCTCGAGGACCATCCTGAGGAGCTTGGGCAGAGGATCGCGACGGCTTGGCCGGGGTGCGACCTTTGATATATTCAGAAAGCTCTCCTTTTCTAACTAGCCCTTTGATGAGATCGCGCAGATGGCGGCATTCATTTGTATTGTGTCCAGCTATGTCGTGGAATATACAATGCTTGCCTGAGTCGAGTTCCATCTGGGTTGGTTCTCGCCGAGGCGGTTTCGGAATAGGAAGAGACTCACGGATGTCAAGATAAATGTCGAGCAAAGAAGTGTTCAGCTCGGTGTATCGATCATATATGTTTTCATCTCGAGGCCGAACATGGCGCTCGATGTTTTTTGGAGCTTTTCCTCTTCCTTTATTCTGGCCGCTACCCTCGAATGGACATTGCTGTTTGGCTACCAAAACTTCAAGGCTCTCCATTTCAAGGCTGGAATCTTCTTGTCAGAGGAATCGCTCGGCTTCAGAATAGAAATCGTCTATGTCTTTGGGAGGATTTCGAGTCAGAGAGATGGAAAATTCGGATATGTTCTGAACTCCTGCGATGGCGGCCATAAGCACCATTGATGGCTCGGGTCGATCAACTGATGCTACGGCCGCGTTGAATCTTTCTAAGAAGGATCTTAGCGTCTCTCCGGACCGCTGCTTGATGGTGGATAAGAACACGACACTTTTCGGTCAAGATATGTGCACGCGGAATTGCTCGATGAAACGGGTGACCAAGGTATTCCAACTGCTGATCGACTCCGTTGTGAGCTGTCGGAACCACATGCCGGCTATATCTGTAAGAAAGAGGGGGAAGCACTTAGCCATGACGTTGGTAGATGCACCAAGCACTTCCATATGTCTCATATATCGCATGAGGTAGATGGTCGGGTCAGTGTGACCATTGTATGGTTCAATAGCTGGGAACATGAAATCCGGCGGGTTTCGAGAGTTTCTGATCTCTCTGGTGAAGGGGCTGCGGTTGACATTGTCTATGTCTTGTTGCGACGAGTTGCCCCGAGTGAAGCGGCGGATAATACTTGTAAGTTGACTCCCATCTCCAAGGAGTCGCTGCCAGGGGTTCAACTCGGTACTCGGAATAACTTCTGTACGGGGATCGGGCGAAAGCATGCTCGGGAGGGTGACCGTTGGTTGGACCCGTCCTTCGGGAGTTGAGTGAAGGTGCGAGGGAAGGTGAGCCACAGTTGCTGGTTCTGGGGAGAATGGCCCCGCTGGAACCTGACGAGTCGCGGGCTGACCTGTTCTCAGTCCCGAGGGTCCTGGCCAATCTAGTATAGCATGTGATGCTCGGAGCCCGGGGTTGCCCCCGTTTGAGGCGAGGTTAGGAGGGTTTACGGCATCATTGTCTTCCGCCATAGTGAGGGTCGGTGCATCGGGCTGATTTTCCTGGTTCGAAGGGAAGGCTGCACCAGCTCTCTGTCGATGGGGAAGAGTGGTTAGATTAGTCTGCGATAAGATTCCGGGTTGTAATGGGAATGGCATTGATGCTGAGGGACCCAGTGGCTCGACTGGGTCGACAGGTCGAGATGTTTCAAGGAGAAGAGGCATATTTGTCAAACGTCGACCTAGATCTTGATCGCCTGCCTCCTGAGAATTTGCTGCTACAACTGCGCTGGTCGCTGGAAGCGATACTCCTGGTTCTGAAGCATTGGTTGGTGGGACCAAATCAGGATGAAATAAAGGTGTCGGCCGATCAATGGCCTGATTCTGTGCCGACCGAAGATCAGTTATCACTCCAGCTTCGTTCAGTGGAGGAATTGATGTTGAAGCATTCAACCCCGTATCCACTTGACCGAGGAGACGATTCATCAGCTGTTGTTGTTGTTCGAGGAGTTTACCCTGAGATGCCATCTGATCTCTGAACTCGGTCATAATTTTATCCAGGTCGTCTCGGGTAAGAAATTGAGGCTGATCGTCATGCGAGGAAACTTCGTGGCTTACTTTCGCAGCATCGATCTCGGCTGCATTAGTGCCTGAGGGACGAGAGGATGTAGCGTCTTTCTTTTGCTTGTTTGCCATGATCTGAGATAAGCAGAAGCTCGATGGCTATACTGGTGCACTGCCCCTACCTGGCGCGCCAAAGTGTTGACGTCAAAAGTTGGTCACTAGTGACGGCCAACCCCCAATCGTGCGGGAAACACACGACGTAAGATAAAAAATGCAGAAAAAACAAGAAAAAAGGGGAAAGCACACACAAAATTTTTATAGTGGTTCGGCAAAGTCAGTGCCTATGTCCACTTTATATATTACTACTTTCTCTTTTGATTACAAATACAATGATTTTTCTATGAGAAAGAAGAAGAAGATATGAGCAACTGTCTTCGTCTTCCATAGAGAATTTGAGAGAAGGAGAATCTTAGAGTAATGCCGGAAATATCAGCTTTTTCCAGCATCCAGTCCTCTATTTTTTTGTATCTTTTCTTCATATGGGTATGGTGTATTTATAGGTGGAGAAGTGACTTGGGCCGCCGGGATATTATCCGGCCATTTCGGGAAGGCTCGAACACGTGGCGTCCACTGATAGGCTGGATTTGCGGCTCAAGACTGGTTCCAATGCTCATCAATAGTGCCCTTGGAAACTGTGGCTGACGTGGCGTTCATTGGAAGGTATATCAAAAGTTGGGCTTTGTCCGGATATGGTTGACCGTATTCATTGCCTCAAAAGTCGGGATATTCAGTGACTGTAGAAGGCTTCCAGGCTATTCCGAGATAATCGGTCGGAGCGGAATACTCGGTCAAGGCGGGATAACCGGTCACAGCGAGATATCTGGAAGCGAGATCTTCGGTAGGTCGAGAGAGCGATTCTTAAGGGAGCGAGCCTTCTTCTGATTAGGTGGGAGATGGGTCGACTGATGGCTTGGTCGACCTATCTTTTTGCTGCGCATTCTGAAGCTCGGTCGATCAAACGCTTTGGGCTTCGGTTTGGCTCGTTGGGACTCTTGCCAAAAAGAGGGCTAACAATCTGGATGGCTCTGATGACTCCTAGGTTGATCTAAAGGCTCATATTAATCCTAAAATTCTATATAATCACGTCAAACCTTAACCCAAAACCTCATAACCCTATTCTATGAAGCCGTCATGCTGTCCATCTCTAAGCTAGCCTAGCCTCCATCTTCTCCAAACTAGAAATCAAATTAGAGAGAGATCTTCAAATCAAAGTAGTGGTTTTCTTCTTCAATCAACAAAGAAAGATTAGAATCAATGTCAACTAATACACTTTTCTAATCCTCTCACTGTAAGTTCAGTTATTATTCAGATTTGAACACATAATAGAAATCATGACTTTAATGAATCGAATCTAGAACTATGCCTAGTTGCAAAATAATCAATTTTGATTCATGCTTATCCTTCTTGTCAAATCTGAATTACCTATGCCTATGAGACTGTTGTGATTGATACAATGGAACCTATCATGTTGTACATCAAATTGGTGATCCTTTTATGATCAATTCTATCTTATCTTTATGCATGCGATGTAACTTGCTCAGTTTGCTCTTATTTATTGTTTGTATACAATAAATCTATTGGAACCATGATTCTTGTGTTTGGTACATGCTTATTCTCTTATGTCAATTCTTGCGTTCCTTCTCTTTTCCCCTTTTTGTTTTGTTTATGAATACTAGGTTCATTCGGAACCTAGATTGAATCTTGTTGTACGTACGATTGAAACGCGAGGAATTGGGTATAACTCAATTGAGTAATTTTGGGCATAACATGTATATTGGACATAACTTGGATTGATTGCAATTGTGGATAACTGGCATACAAAAATCTTGATTTGGGCATATATGGTAAATATGTAAATTGGCTAAAAGATGAACATGCCTAACACGAGGTTGGATTGAGTTGCGGTGTAAGGCTGCCCGGAACCGCCCGGCACATCCAGCGACTGCAATAACAGATCTAATGTGAGAGGTTAGCGCATTAAGCCCTAAACCCGAGGTTAGAATGAGTTTGCGGTAGAAGTCTGCCCGGAACCACCCGACACATCCAGCAACCGCAAACAACAATTCTAATGCGAGAGGTTAAGGCATTAATGAATGAATTAATGCTAATGAACAGACATGCTAAGAATGGTAGGGTTAGGTTAACTAAGGCAACACTTAATCAATACAACATCTTAATTAAACAGATGGATGGGGTTAGGTTAAATTGGGAACACTTAACCGTTATAACATGTTGATTAGGAAACCCTAGTAACAGGGACCCATTTCAGCAGTAACCTACATAAATGTGTCACGACACCCTGAACTAGGCAGGGTGGGGCTCGATTACTGGGCTGATTATAAGCGGTCAAAATAGCGGCGGGTCGTGCGTCAGTGTAGGTTCCGACGGAGTACAGGCGTGCACGTACTGCGGAGTGGAAAAAGCAGGCACCAGTAGTTATACACTGTGCATCTCGAATTGTGTTGGGTTGCCATCATAAGGATTGATACACCCAATGGTGGGACCTTCACAGGTATCTACAATCAAGCAAGGCCGAATGACATAAGTAATAAATGCATGCGAATAGAAGCTAATCGATAAAGGGATCATTTTATTATGAACACATGATGCTAGTTGAAACATCTATTAGTTGGTGCAGAGAAATAGAAATGAGTGCGATAGCGTATTTAGTTTCTCTTGCCTTGTCTTGCGTTATGTTGTCTTGTTACTATGGTATTGTACTATATTCAGTTTATTCGTGTCATGATCCTTTTCCTTGTTTACATGCTAAAAAATCAACGGACTTACCAGGCTTATGTCTGATCCGTTTTCTTTCATGTTCTTTTCTTCCGTTTCCGCCCCTAGGTCCGCAGGGATGGAATACTTCAGCTTAGTTCAGATCTTTTCCAGCTTGAAGAGAGTAGATGTATTGCTTGGATTCTCTTTTCTTGAGCTATGGCTGTGGTTACACTTTTATTGGGGATTTATGCTGCTTTACTACTGCTTTATGCTTCTTTATGTATTTGGGTTTTTTAATCAAGACAGAGGTTTTATTTTAATGATGTAGTGGTTGTAATGTTTTGACTGAACCACGCTGCTTATGAAATAAATTCAGTCTTTCCGCTGTTTCTATGTCTGTCTTGTAAATTATATGTATCTTTTACCCATAATGCTTCACCGAAGTTAATGCATTCCCTTTGTGAGTGACCTTAACGGAGGTAGGGTGTTTCAGAACGGATGATTGAATCGGCCCCACGGTGGATGCCAAATGTTTGCGTCAAAAATGATACAAACACCAAGTGTACTCGAAGTACTTCCCAAAATGCTTGCTAATATGAAGTGTGGAGCCAATCAACAAAGAAAAGCAAGTAAAAAGACACAATGTTTTATAGTGGTTCGATCAAGTGTGATCTACATCCACTTTGAATAGCGATTCTATTATTACATGTAGAGTTACAAGGCAAACACATTCTTTCATTACATTCATCATTACGTTCTCTTAGAACTTGATGAAGAGAAAACAATGAAAGACTTCAATTATAGCAAATGATAGATCAGATCTAGATTTCCATATGGATTTTGATGGATTCAAAGTTGGATCTTCAATTTGAGGTGGTTGGAGATGATGAAATCACTAAGTAAAAGTAGAGAATTGAGTTTAGCAGCCCTTCGGGGTCATAGAATTCGTCTTCCATTAAAGTGGGGTTGGACCTCTATTTATAGGAGTGGAGAGATGGTGTGATATAGCTTTCAGAGTCACCGGTCGGCTGGTCCTTATTTATGGAATTGCCCACCGACCAATCTGGCAATAGTTGTCCAGAAACCAGCTTGTCATTGGCTATCCAAATGCCCGATCGGTGAGCAGCAGTGCCGACCTGTCGGTATGGACTTCCTTCCTTTCCATGTGAACGGTCCTCCGCAAGCTCTATATCCCGGCCGATAAGTTATCTGACCCATGGATCGGCCGATAGCTTAATGCTTGAACAAGGTACATTACTCCAGGAGGACCGGTCGGTACATGTAGATCCTAACCGACCGGTAAGCTAGTTTTCTTTTCTTTTCTTTTCACATAGGGTTGCCTTGCTCTGGTATCGTGACTACTCGAGCGGTGCACTTGGGTTCGGACCGATCGACATCCTTCTTGCTGTACCGATCGGTATATTCATGTTCTACCTGATCGGTATCACTTTACTGGATTGAGCCACGTTGCTTTTACCTAGGCCGACCGGTCTTTTTCTCCAGACATACCGACCGGGTACGCCTTACAATATTTTGTGGATAACAACAGGCTTTTGTGCCATATATTATTTGAACATATAGATTTACAACTAAAACCGTTCAAACTCGTAGTGGAGAATGAAGTTCCAACAAATGACCATGCTAAGGAATTTTATTCTTATAGATGTATTTAATTAGTTGTCGAAAAATATTGATATTTTATGATTTTAGAATTTGGCTCTGAAACATATACCATTATGTTCGTGCCTATTTTCTTATTCGTTTTCATATATGACTTGCCCTAAACGAAGCCCGTATGGCAAAGTTATTAACGAACAAAGGTTTGAAAAATTATAGGCGTACGTATGCGCATAAGTTTGAAATTGGATATACTCTATAAATAAAAGAAAATAATTTTCATAAATAATATTCGAAAAGAAAAATAATTATAAATCCAACTTTAAACAATTTAATATCGGCAAAATTAACATTGATGGCCTAGGTAATGGGTCGACCCAGACCATATGTGGGTTGACCGATGGGTCGACACGCCATTATGGGTGGGTCGACACAATGGTCAACCCACCAAGGTTCAGGTCGACCCATATCTGAGGCAAACTGACGTATTATTCTCGGCTCATACAATTCAGTTTTATTTTATTTAATCCGACAGACCAGAATCTCCTGTACACCTATAAATAGACTAGCTGGGCCTAACCTCCAACTCATATTTTCCGAGATGACGCCAAGGTTCTGCCATTTTCTTTCTTCTCCAAATCTTTTAGAAATAAGAATATTAGTTTTTAGGAATTTTGATTCAAGATTCGAAGACAAAGAATGTAGATCTATGACATAGGTATGCAGATTTCTTGTCTACGTGAGTTAAAGTTCGTGAATCTGAATTATTAAGATTTCTTTTATTCTTTTATTACCAGATTTGTAAATCCGTGGTTATCTCAATATTAGAATCAATTAGAAAGACCACAGAGTAGCATATTTGAACTAGATTCAAGGATTAGAAAGCAGCTAGGTGAGCGGATTTAAATTATACCATTTGGTAACGGTATATTTATCTTTTGCATTCCCCGTAATTCTTAAACGTGATAAATAGTTAAAATCTGTGGTAATTGTGATATAAGCTATTCCTTAAGTACTTTAAGAATATTTCTGTTGTATAAATCTATTCCATTGATTTTCTATTTGGATTTAGAACTACTGTAATACTGAAATTGTGAAATTTATAATAATTATGCCTATATCCTTAAGACTGTTATTCAATGGTAAATTGGGTACATTGAAAAAGGAATTATAGTGAATTGTGGAAATAATGGAAAGAGAATTGGTATGCCTAATTTTGTGTGGAAAAATACAATAATTAATTTGAAATGGTAAGTGAAAAACATGAATTAATATCAAACTCAGAAAATAAAAAGGGGGAATTAGTAGTGGATTGAGTTAGTCGGGATTGGAAAGAGATACATTTCCATAGTTACAATCATGGCAAAAATTTCTAAGAACGTGTTTGCAAGAAAAGAAAGAAAAAAGGGATTATTATGAAACATGGATTCTTTTATCGTACTACACACTAACCGAGTAGAATATATATGTAAGTTCACAATGAAAATAAAAGAAATAACTTGCATATATGAATCTTAATTGATGTACATTATGAAAATAGATCATTCTAACTTTCCATTATACAATCTAATGAATATGCAAAAACATTTTCTTTAAATAATAAGAATGTACAAGGCAGTAAATAAAGAAAGGTTACAACAGTAAAAGTTGGTTCATATTAAGGAACCTAAGAAAAATGTGATGAACGGAGATATAACCTAGTATAATTAATTATATGAATGAGAGGGAAATATAGCAGGTAAGCTGAAAAGTCGATATGTATGACTTAAGAGGATCTATATGGATATTGCAGAAATATACGTGATACGCTTGCTAAATAATATGCAATAGTTATGCAAATAAAATCAGAGTTACCGTGATATATCACAAACAAAGTAAATGCGGAAAATAAAGTAAAGTAACACCAGGAATTTTTATACTGGTTCATACTTCCCGCCCTACGTCCAGTCCCGAAGCTCCTCTTCGGAATTCACTAACAGCGCCCTCTCTTAACCCAAAGGAACAGGTTAGTACACCCGAGCCCCAACAAGGGTGCCTCTCGCCTGAGTAACTACACAGGTCTTCAACAATTACAAGTGTTTGACTTTTGATTTGTGTTCTTGAATCAACACAGATAGCCAATAGTTTAAGTACAACCTTCCTATAATCTAATCCTCGAGTATATGATTTGAATGCGAAGATTTGAGGAAGGAGATTAATTGTTGAATCAAATGATATTAAATTGATTCGAGGATTCAACAAGTATTTGAATTGAAGAGCTTTTATTTGCAAAGAATGTAAATGGAGAGAATAGAATGATGATTAGAAAAATCGGTAAAATTTGGTTAAATTCAGTGATTGTAAAACATGATAGAAGTTGTTTATATAATAGTAAAAGAGTAGCAATCCTTCATGAAAAGTTTCTATAAAAAGTTATGTCCATTTCATTTGATTAATGAAGAGGAATCTCTTCATGAAGGATGGTGACTCTTCACAAAATAGTTTCTGGGTCGAATCAATCGACTGGTTAAAAATCATCAGTTGACTGGTTGAAATATATCGTATATATATATAATTTTTAAAACTAGTCGTTATATACTAAAACAGGCCGATCAGTCGATTGGTAGGCCAGTTTTTGTACATTTCTGGCTTTTATAAAGGTTTTTATATATATATATATAACTTTGTTTAGCATATTCGAGTATAATTGAGGATAGATTTTAACATAATTATAGCATGACTCAATGTACATATATATATAAAACCTTATCTTTATGATTCGATTCCCATAGTAGCTTTATTCGTTGGCATCGATCAAAATCTTGTTATCACATTTTCCCCCTTTCCGATTGATGAAAACACTTTGGATTTTCTCCCCCTGAATGTATAGCTCCTCCTAAATTTCTGCACAAACTTGTTAGTTTCTAATTTTATAACCTTACCATTTGATTCCTGCATTCACAAATGTTAGCACAATTTTCCAATAGTATGGAAAATATAAGAGTATAATAGCATGGAAACATAAAAATGGTATGATCATGATATTTCTCCTCCTTTGTCATCGATTAAAAAGAGATTAAGACATTATAAGCATAGAATGGTCGAAGAAGAAACTTATGCTAAATCAGATTGCATGATGTTCAATATAATAAAAAAGCATAGAAATTCCAAACATTACACAACCAAAATATAAATAGTCATTACACAACCAAACTAAGAAAGTCATTACACAACCAAAATAAGAAACTCATTACACACCCAAAACAAGAACATTATTACACAACCAAAATAAGAGTTTGAAAAGATACTAAAGGAAATAAATCTTCCTATGCACATCCTATTTAGTTTTCATCAGATTCGGTTTCTTCAGATGAGGTCCAATTAAGAGGTGAAGTAGGTTGTTTTCCGGATCCGTCACATGACCCGTATTCATAAGAGTGCAAGAGATTGAATTCCACATTCTTTCAAAAAAGCTCTAAAATTTTTCAATTTTTCTATCCATTTTCTTGTCTATTCTCTTGAGTCGTGCTTCTAGAAGAAGTTGATTACGAGCAACTACATCAAGTTCTTGTCTTGATGTTTGATATGGATACGTGAGTCGGACATCTTCGGGATTAGCTCGAATGGTACCCGATGATAGTTGATCCAAATTTCTATTTCTCCAATCTTATAAACTCATGATCCGGACTTGTGGAAGAGGCATATGCATTTGCTTTAAATTCTTCTTGTCTAGTATTTTTATTTCAATTATTTCCGAGTCAGGTTTTGTAATTTTTACACTTTCAAAGATCCTCATCAAATATTCTCCATAATGAAGTATGTAGTTCTTCCTTGTGTATAAAGGAGAAGATGATCCATAATAGTTTGCATCCAATTAATTTTTATATTACCAAAAGTTGCATACAAAGCCCCGAAAGTGTCCAAATACACAAGGTCATGAGTTCCAGATCCTGGAAGTATTGTTCGAGTAAGAACATGATGGAGTACCCTTGCATTAGGTCGTAGTCCCTTAGTTTTAGTTCTATCCGAGTCATCATCCATAAAGAGATGACTAACTTCATCCCTTACTCCATATTCACAAGTTAATTCGGATAAGGCAATTCCATCCATTGGTGAATTCAAAACTTCTCCAAGTCTATCAATAGTGATGAAAATAGGTTGCCCACACACAAGACTCCATACACAATTACGTGAATTACTAGGATATTAATGATCTAAATTCATATTAGCTAAGAATAGCTTGATCATGGTGACATTAATTTTGACGTTATTTAGATTATAATCTAAGAGAGTTTCAAGTCTACCTAGATTAGCTAGTTGTTGTAGACCGTAGGAATTAAAATCGTCAAACTTTGCAAAAGGACCTGCCATGAATTTTAGTTGAGATAAAATCTTCCATCTCTTCTTAGCTAAATCATTCCAAAGCCACTGATCTATGAAGGGTTCTGCTGTTTCTTCGATCTGGTTCTTGAGGATGATCCTGTGTCTAATTGACGTTTAACAACCATGAGAGAAATTTCGGTTTTTCTAGGGTTTTTGGTAGGTTTAGAATGTTTGAGAAATGAGGAATAAGGGAGACAGTAGGGTTAATTAGGTCGTAAATGACTGGAACCAGGTATTCAAGTTCCAGTTAACCAGTCGACTGGTGGATATAATACCAGTCGACTGGTTATTGTTATTTTGTATAGTAACCCTTGTTTTTTATTTTTTGAGTTTTATTTCTTGAATGTATATCGTTCTTAAACTTATTTAATGAAAAGAAAAGCTATATATATATATATTTATTAATAAACAGAGAATACAATATAACTTCGTTAATCAAAATATCGGAAAGAATTTGCATTATCGATCAATGAAAGTCTTATTTAATTGTAAAGTAAAGATCCTATTTATTTTTCTTCCATTGAAGTTGATTTCCTTAGTGTCTTAGCTCCTCCATTTTCCGGATAATTTTTCTCCCAAGAGTTTGGACTTTCCTTTTTGCTTTTTGGAGATTTTCTCCATGGACTCCATGGTGTAGAAGGTCTTGGTGATTTGGGAGTTGAAGAGAAGGAGTGATGTCTTGGTTCAACTATAATTGATCTACCACATACACGAAGTGCAACAGTTTCCAAAAATGTCAACCTGTCCGATGTTTTCTTTTGCTCATAAAATATTTCTCTTTGTAATCTCATTTGTTCGTATTGATAGTGTCGAATATAATCTATTTTCTCTTTTGTAGAAGGAGATATCGCAATTTTTCTTCTTTTCTTTGAATCTGGAGTATATCCGGTTTGATAACTTTGCCATTGGTGTGTCGGTTCTTCACTTGGAGTTGGAGATGTTATGATGTTAATTGAATCCGTTGAAGTTTTGTTAGATGATTTTGTTGGCGTTGTCGAAGATTTATCTTTCTTTTTCATGATCGAAAACAAATGTTTTGGCTATCCTTTACATATTTTAAAAGCTAAACACTTTTCTCTTGTATTTATACAATTATATAGCTAATTATAATAACTTAAATAAATGGCTAAACTTTTGTTTACCATTACTTTTTAACCGAACAAAACAAAATGCTGAAAATAAGTTGTTTAGGACACGACTTGTCTAGTGGATAAGAAATTAAATAGTTTATTTATAACTTACTATAAATAACATATTAGAGAAAAACTTACAGAAATGAATCACTTAATTAAGAAACTCCTTTTGAGCTATAAATATAATTATTTATGGTACCTACAAAAATAAAATTAAAAAATGGTACCCACTTCCTCCGTTAGGGTCCTAAGGGTTAAGTCTTAGGAAGCCAAACCCAAGAGGGCTTAGGTTCCTTTTTGAAAAAATAATCACTATTATAATGAAAAAAATCTAAAAAGTTTTAATATATTTATTCCTAATAAAAATATTATTTGTCTTCGGTATCCATATACTAATATTATCCGAATATTCTTTCTTAGTAGAAATATTTAATTTACTACTAGAATCTTTCGGTTTAATATTAGAATTTTTTGAACAGGATTTCTTTTTTATTCTATTTTATTACCATATCCAAGTCCTTTTTTATTAAAAACAAATTGAGAATTTTCTAAAATTTTAGATAAATTCTCTCTACTCTTGTTAAAATTATTTACATTTTTAATAATACTTTCTAACTTAGTTTTTAAACTGGAGTTTTCTAACTCTATAATTTTAACTTTATTATTTAAATCATGATTTTCAGAAACCAATAAATAATTTTTATTCTTTTGAATTTCTATTTCTTGACTTATCATGGAAATTTGAGAATTTGCTATTGAAAGAGAATCCTGTAATTTTCTAATTTCTTCTTCTAAAATTTCTTTTTCATCTTTTAAAAGATCTCTTTCAAATTTTGCTTTATTTTTATCTTCATTTGATTGTTTAAGTTTTCGTTTAAATATTTTCTTAGATTCTAAAATTTCAGTATTAATTTCTACTAATTCATCAAAAGTAAAATCACTTACATCATTTTCCTTAGCCATGAAGCACACGTTTGCTTGCTCACTATCACTGTCGCTATCATTTTCAGAAGATGAATCCGAGTTGTCCCAACTGACTGAAAATGCTCATTTCCTTGATTTCTCATTTTTGCGATTTTTCTTTAATTCGGGACAGTTCTTTTGATATTGTCCCGTCTTGTGACAATTGAAGCATTCTACTAGAGCAAGATTTGGTTCTTTTGATGAATTTTTCTTTATATTTTTGCTTTGACTTTTTCTCTATTTTAGAAATTTTCTAAAATTCTTAGCAAAAAATGCTATATCTTCTTCATCTAAATCGGATTCTTCTTTTTCTGCATGGAAAGCATTTTTCTTACCTTGTACCTGTGCTTTCTTTGCCTGCAAGCTCACTTCATAAGACATTAGATTACCAATCTATTCTTCTGGTTTCATGGCAAAGAGATCATTAACTTCTTCGATCGCTAATACTTTTCTCTCCTATTCATCCGTTAAAGAATTCAAAATTTTTGAAACTATGTCAAAGTCGGAATCTTTTCTCCTAGTCCTAATAAAGAATGATAAATATTTTGAAAACATGAAAACATATCAATTATGGATTCGTTTTCATTCATCTTAAAATTTTGAAACTGATTCTTGAGCATAGATATTTTACTTTGTTTAACTTTGTTAGTGCCTTCATGAGTAATTTTAAGTGTTCTCCAGGTTTCATATGCAGTGTTGCACGTACAAATCCGATTAAACTCATTTCTATCTAGAGCACAATGTAGCATGTTCATGGCCTTAGCATTTGCAGTAGCTTCATTTCTCTCAATATTTGACCATTCAGTGTATGTAGTAGTAGGTGATGTATACTCTTTTTTATTAATATTCCATGCATCATAACTATTTGCTTTCATGTATATTCTCATTCATGTAACCCAGTAACTATAATTCATGCCATTAAAGAAGGGTGGTCTAGCAGTTGATTGGCCTTCAGAATATCCGGTTTTAATGCTAGTACTAGTGTTATTATCCATATTATCTAAAAATCAAATAACAATTTTATGGTTATATGATAACCTTGCTCTGATACCTATAGAAAAGACGATGTGTACGACTTAAGATGATCTATATGGATATTGCGGAAATATACGTGATATGCTAGCTAAATAATATGCAATAGTTATGCAAATAAAATCTAAGTTACCGAGATATATCACAAACAAAGTAAATGAGGAAAATGAAATAAAGTGACAACAGTAATTTTTATACTGGTTCGGACTTCCCGCCCTACGTCTAGTCCCCGAAGCTCCTCTTCAGAATTCACTAACAACGCCCTCTCTTAACCCGGAGGAATAGGCTAGTACACCCGAGCCTCAACAAGGATGCCTTTTGCCTGAGCAACTACACAGGTCTTCAACAATTACAAGTGTTTGACTTCTGATTTGTGTTCTTGAATCAACACGGAGAGCCAATAGTTTAAGTACAACCTTCCTATAATATGATCTTTGAGTATATGATTTGAATGCGAAGATTTAAGAAAGAAGATTGCTTGTTGAATCAAATGATATTAAATTAATTCAAGGATTCAACGAGTATTTGAATTGGAAAGATTTTATTTGCAAAGAATGTAAATGGAAAGAATAGAACGATGACCAGAAAAATCGGTAAAATTCTATTAAATTAGGTTAAATTCAGTGATTGTAAAACATGATTGAAGTTGTTTATATAATAGTATAAGAGTAACAATCCTTCATGAAAAGTTTCTATAAATTTTTTTATGTCCATTTCCTTTGATTAATGAATAGGAATCTCTTCATGAAGGATGGTGACTCTTCACAAAATAGTTTCTAGGTTGAATCAGTCGACTGGTTAAAAATCATCAGTTGACTGGTTGAAATACATAATGTATATATATATATATATATATATATATAAAAATTAAAACTAGCCGTTATATACAAAAACAGGTCGACCAGCCTACTGGTCCATTTCCTACCAGTCAACTGGTAGGCCAGTTTTTGTACATTTCTGGCTTTTATAAAGGTTTATAAATTTATATAACTTTGTTTAGCACATTCGTGTATACTTGAGGATAAATTTTAACATAATTCTAACACGACTCAATGTACACATATATATATATAAAACCTTATCTTTATGACTCGATTCCCATAGTAGCTTCATTCGTTGGCATCGATCAAAATCTTGTTATCAGCATAAGCTTGTCCTAGCGAATGTAATTATGATGTAAGTTATAATTAATGGTGAACATAGAACTTATTAATAAACCTTAGTTGAGGGAACTAAGTTAAGAAGCGAATCCACAACAACTGTAACACCGCACATTTTTAATTAAATAACAAAATAAAATTTTGCTTTTTTGTTTCGTAATTTGGTCATGGAATTAGCGTCATTGCATCCGCAATAATTTTCTGATCTAACTAGACTATGGTTGGCAGAAAACGGATTTAAAACTGTAACAATCCACAAATCCGTACCATCTAAGCTGATTAAATACAACACACGTCCAACCCAAATTGTATAGGAATATAATCATCATGGGTAGAGGAGAAAAAGATAGAAGAAGAAAAACAGAAACACCAAAACAAAATCTCACATTGCAGCGGAATAAAATATATATTATATAATGGCTTTTAAAAACATGATTCTATACCATCATTGTAACGACTCATGATTTCGGCCCTGAAAATCGACATAAATACCATTACCGTAACTCATGTCGACCCTCCAAGCACCGAAAACACTGGATAGTTATTAGAAAGAAATTAGAGGGTGAGATAAGAAAGAAAGAAATATTAGAATAGAAGAAGAAGAAGAAATACCACAACACAGAATCTCACATCGCAGCGGAACAAAATATAATACAGAAATAAATCTTTATTGAAAGCTTTAAAATACTTACAATATCACAGTACATCACACCACGGGACAGTTATAATATCCTGTTCCCATATACAACACACAGCGGAATAGTAGCTATATGATATCATACGTCTGGACATCTCCAGCTCGTCTTTGTACTTCACAGCATTAGATAACATGAACCTGTACACTCTGGGCTAACCCGAGCATTTACAAAACACCGGGTCAGTCTGGTGAACCAGAGTGAGAAAAACTCGCACAGTATTAAGGGTATCACACAACTTGATTTTAAAGTTAAAATCCTTTCGAAAGAAAAGGATAATCGTAAGACCAAATCCACACATAAACACGGACGGTTTTTACCTTACGATAACCCAAAACATTTTTGAAACCAATAGCTTGTCTGATATTATGTTAATATCTAAATACAAGTAAATAGAAATCTAGTAGAACGCTTGCACCTCACGCTCTACGTATATAGTATACAAACAAAACCGCGGGCGCTTATTGGAGATTGGATTCCAGCTATGACAAGGTATGGGACCACCTGCCGATCGTGTATCTCTAGAGATGAATACACTGGGCTCAACAAGAACGTCTTGCAACTCGGCCCTCACATGACCGACCACTCATTTCTCTTGAGTGTATCGAATGTATATCACCGACGGTTGGGATCAGCAACCGTCTCCCGAAAAGGGACAGCATCGAAACATAGATTTAAGAAACAAATAGGATTTTCTCTAGATATGTGATTATGCACCCTAATAGGAGCGACCCACATAGCCATGCTGCCTGCCTGATTTTTGTCATTTCCCGGTTGATGAGGTTTGAGGCCAGAATTTATCTTTGAACATCTAGTCACCATTCACTTTGAATGCCACATCGTCAGATCCGTCAGATATCACTAATTGACGTCCACAAAAATACTCTAGCTGGAAGCTAAGAGAACGGCAATTCCCTGCCAACAACTATCGTACGTTTGAAGAAATCAATGTACGTGATCCTTTGGAAATACTCTGTCAGACATCCGTCCATACAAGTCATCTAGGAATAGGATGAACCGAAGGCACTCTTCTACCGCATCCATATAGGAATCACCCTATGGATCAATAGCGAGAAGTCCTTGCAACCCGTAGATTCCAACCACGATAGAATCATAACTTATCTCTGCTTGCCCGACAGAGAATATTAGTGGTTCTTCCGTTTATGAAAATCCACGGTCTTCAACGTTCCAACTCGATCATCTTCTGATGTCCTCACGTATTTGTTGGACGGAATGGTTTTCGAATATAAATTCGATCCCGGTCTTTCCGTACCAACAATCGTATTGGACAGATTTGATAGTCGGTGTTTTAACTATCAAAATAAACAATGTTTCAATCATGACACTCCAATGAGTTCACTGGTTCAGTATTCAACATCACTTGGCCTTTAACAAACTGATTTACTTTTGTTAAATTAAAACTTATAACTCTTTAATATTGAAAATACGATATTTGATTAACTCTAACTCGATTTAACTCTAACTGATTAACTCTAACTGATTTATTCTAACTGACTAGCTCGACTTATTTAACTCCTATTTATTAACAAATATTCGACTTAACTCCATTCGTTTGACTCTAGATCGCAGCGATCACAATGGTTACGCCTGATTCCCTCAGGAAACATTTGACCGCCGTAGGCTATCTGCAGCCCTGCTAATTACGCTAGCAGTCGCACGAAATGGCAACTCATCATGAATAACTATGTTTGACTAACTCTATCTCGAATAACTATCTTTATATTCTGATATCCTCAGAACCATTACGTTATAATACTTAGTAAAATAACTTATAACCATATATAATTTTGCACTCAATTCTCCTTTCAACTCACATTTTACACCATCCTTTGTTATTTAAACTTGGGAAAATCCATTCAACTTATTGTTTCATAACAACGTTACGTAATACCCTTTATTTCTTTCTTGAAAACGATAACTAATATTTATTAGTATAAAATAAAACCAAACTTTACATTTCCTTTAGTTCGATCTCTCGTTATATATATTCCCCAAATTTCCACCAAATGTTGCATTATTTCACTAATGGAAATAATGAACTACCACTAACCTCTCTTACGATTACCAACGAATATCATCTTCAGATAATCCTGATGTCGTTCAAGTTGGGGTACTTTAATTACCTCTCATACCTTGATCAACAACGTTCATATCTTCAGATAAATATAAGTTGTAATCACAACCCAATATTCCATTCAAATCTCAAAACAATTTCCATTTAACTCTGATTTGGTTATACAACCTTATGACACATTTCTTTACCCAAATTCACTTCACCAATCTCGTTTCAAATCCATTTATCCATTCCCCACTTTGGAATCTCATTTCACGTTCCCCTTTTTACTTGATCTTATTTTCAAGTGACGTCAATGTGAAATTAACGCCTTTACACTTTTAAACCACATTTATCAAATCGTGGTTTATTATAAACCCTCCCCATCTTTCTACCCTTTTACTTAATTAAGCCCTCGTATTCGCTTACAATTCTTTTTATCACCTTGTTATAAAAATTCGGGTTTAAATATAACACCCATCCATAAACTTCTTACACCATCCATTTGGTTTACTTTCAACTTTAATTACCTTTTAAATGAATTCAAATAAAAACTAATTCACTAAATTTATCTTTAACGATAATATTTCGTTTCAACTATTAACTTCTGTAGAAGTAGTTAATCTCTTTATTTACTAAACAGTAAATCCCTTTTTAAAACCTTATTAAAAATGAAACAATATTTATTAACTATTTTAATCAAACACATTAATTTGATAATCAATTCCAATTCAAAACAGTCGATTTAATTAACTCAAAACCCGATTATCCCACTAATTGATTCCAATTAATCCTTACTTTAAATAAATCAAAAATATACATAATTTTAAATAATTCCATTAATTGTTTTCTTTACAAACAATTATCAAAGTTTAACCATTCGATTTATCCTCGTTCTCGTACTTGTAAATCTGATTAACATCAGAATTCACTTTATAAAATAATTTATTAACAAATCGAAGTCTTAAATAAATAAAATATTTATTTATTTATTTCTCTTTAATAACTTCTATTCAAAATAATATATTCAAAATCCAACCCCAGTTATAAATTAAATTTTATAACTTCATCTTTATCGATTCACCTGACGGTGAATCAATATTTAAAACACGATTGATTTTATAGGCCATACGCTGCTAAATACTCAACCAATATCGCTCATTGGTTTAAACACAACTGTAACACCCCACGTCCGCTATGGTCACTCTCTAAGGGAATGCCATAGCATCGGTGGAGTATTTTAGTGAATATAGAACAGAAAAATTACAACAAGACAGATATAAATAGTACTTGAAATTTAAAACATCATCTCATAACAGCGGAAGTAAACATGTCTGGTTACATCATAAAACCACAATAAAAGTCAAGTACAATATCCATCAAAATAAAGAAGTACATAATCCCACTCTCTCATACAATAGCCAAGACAAAAGAAAAGATAACTGGGTAACTGGAGCTTTACATCTATCCAAGCTCCTAAAGACTGGAACAGCAATCCGATCAAGCTTCACTACTGCTAGGATCCACCGTAGGACCTGAGGGTTGGGAAAAAGATAAAAACAACGGGGTCAGACATAAGTCTGAGCGAGTCCTATAACTTTAATAATACAATCATTAAAGTAACCAGAGAAGACATAAACTTGACATACGGTAATGTCTGGGGATGAATGGCTACACTAAGCAGCTTGGTAGACTTAGGATAAACTAAGATAACTGTAAAGACGTATCTACCCACCCAAGGATAATTACTAACTGCACCACACCAGTCATTCCTACTCAATGATTGATCCCACCCAAGGACTTAAAAGAAAGATATAACTAGTAGTTTCATGTACCCCTAGCTGACCACATAGGTGCCGTCTGCCCCTATCTCCACTAGGTGTACCCCACTACTCCCCAAGCGATCGGCTCCCTACCGTAGATACCCGTGCCGGTCCCATAGTGGGGTGTATCACTCCCCTAAAGTGGCAACCCAATACTAACGGTGTACGGCTTATATCTACACGATGCAACAACGTCTTACCTACCGGCCCGGGTCCACACACGCATATGACCCGTTGGACTTGCGTTGCCACCGCTAACCCGTTTTGGCCTCTTATAGTCAAGCCCAGTACGCGTGTCCCGTCCTCGACATGGGTCGAGCCCAATAAGATACATATGGGTTACTGGTTGAAATGGGCCCCCACAAGCTACCCACCTAAGCTTGTCCCTTTTTCTAGTGCATCCCACTTAACCCTTTAATCATGTTTAATTACATGTTTCCACTTGGGTTAAGTATTCTAATCGTATTTTCTATTGCCACCCAAGGCAACCACTAGATTTCCACATGCCACCCAAGGCACCCACTTAACCCCTCATGTCCCTCTACATGCTAATATGGTTAAGTGTTTCTTAATTAATTAATTAAGATCATGACCTCATAAAGACCTCCCACATTAGACCGTCTTTTATGACTGCTGGATATGCCGGTTGGTTCCGGGCAGACTTCTGTCATCAAAAGGGTCTAACCTCGTGTCTCTACTTTAATCACGTATTTAATTTATGACTAAGACATCTCACATTGGGCCAATCATTTGTAGCCGCTGGATGGCCGGTCGGTTCCAGGCAGACTTCCGCTACAAAAGGGTCCAACCTCGTGTCTTAGTTGATTAATTACACCTAATTAATCACCCCCATACTAATTATCCCTAATTAATATCAAGTTTTTCATAACATGGGTAGACCTAACTCAATAGGTAAATTCCCATGGGGTAGACCTAACTCAATAGGTAAATTCCCACTTATGTTAATTTATTTTTATGGTATGCTTAATCATACCCAATCATACTTTTATTAACATATTTATTAACCCCATCGTTCCCCACATAAATCGTTCTCATTTCATGACATAATAAAGGGAAGATCCATCACAAATATCATGGGTTTAACCACATCTTAGCATATAACTTTATCATGGGTTAAGAGGATGTCAACTTGCATATATGAGCATATATTAACCCAACTACATTTAACCCAAACTTGCATATTATCATACACAAATCTTGCATAACATATTGAACTTGCATATAAGCATTCTCATAACTTGCATAACATGTTAAACATGCATTTAAGCATACACATAACTTGCATAAGCATTCACATTTTTGCATAAGCATTCACATACTTGCATAAGCATTCACATACTTGCATAAGCATGCATAACTTGCATATCATGTTAAACTTGCATTTAAGCATATACATAACTTGCATAAGCATTCACATACTTGCATAAGCATGCATAACTTGCATATCATGTTAAACTTGCATTTAAGCATATACATAACTTGCATATGAACTTGCATAACAACCTACACATAACTTACATAACATCATACACATAACTTGCATATGAACTTGCATAACTCACTTGTTAAACATGCATAAACCCACTTATTAGATATGCATAAACCCACCTATTAAACATGCATAAACCCACTTGTTAAACATGCATAAACCAACTTGTTAAACATGCATAAACCAACTTATTAAACATGCATAAACCAACTTATTAAACATGCATAAACCCACTTGTTAAACATGCATAAACATAGAAAAACATAGAGTAGCATATCATTACAAATGATTCAAACTCACTAATCCGCATTTAAGACCATAAGTCTCATTACACCCAATCTACTTACTTTAGCAATTGATGTTAAAGTGATAGAAACACACCAAGCCCAAGATTAGCAAACTTATGAAGTGGAATTAGTTGCTAAATATGAAGAAGATGATGATTAGAGATTAATTAGAGAGTGATTAGCTTGCAACTTCCTTCATAAATTAGTGGAGTCTCCTTCTAAGATTTAATTTGGCGGCATGAGGCCATCATTCCTATTTTTAGTATGGATTAGGGTAGGTTTAGGGTGTATTTATAGATTAGGTGAGTGTTTTAGGCCCTTAGATTAACCCTAGGTTAGATTAGGACCCTTAGATTTCGGAAATCTCTAGAACCCAGCCCTCCAAGCCAGCCTAAAACCCAACCTGGTGCACCCAGGTTCCCTGGACGCCGCGCCCATGTCGACAGGCAAGTCGACCCCCCTGTCGACAGCCCTGTCGACATGGTTAGGGCGGGAACTTTCCCGCCTGACCCCGCTTGTTCCATTCCAAAATCTGAATTTTGAATTTTTAAATCTGTTTTTAGCTTTGAATTTCTGCAAACTTCATCGGGCCATAACTGGGCCATACAGACTCCGATTCTCGAAAACTTGGACTCTATTTCGCGTATTTTTCCGAGACGAATGCAATGACGCAGCCCGTTACCCCCAATTCCTACATCTGATATTATTTATCCTGTAATTAGTGAATTTTAGTATTAACTAAAATTCGGGGTGTTACATTCTCCCCTCCTTAAAGGATTTCGTCCCCGAAATCTCTAAGCTAAGGAGAATGCATATCCTACCATCCAAACAACCATCTACTCAATCCATCAAACACGGGCATCCATTGTCCTTAAAACAATTTCTAATGATGTATGAGCATATGCAAAAAGTGTGTGTATATGTTCCCTATCTAATGTATGAACATATGCAAACCATGATAGTGCCATGCATCCATTATGTATGCGAGAGAACCCTATCGACACATACAATATCTACATGAGTGCACAATCTTTCACCAAAATGCATCATCCATATGATAACACAATCATTATACATCCATAAATATAGCTTCCTACACACAATTTTATGCAATATGCAATATGAAGTGATTGAGCCGATCTAGTGCCTAGAGTGTGTGTATATGCATCCACGAGCAACCACTAGCAAACACTTGCATCCACTTGCATCCATCAACCATAACATGTCTCAAACACATGTTTCAACCATAGGTTTACCCTATCTAAAGGTCAAACAGTACTAACGAGGGGACATACTAAAGATAAGATAAGTACTAGACAAGCGATAAAGGAGAAGTTAAAAGACATACTCTCAAAAAGAAATGGATACAAAGAACGCATCTTCGCTTCCGTCTCCCAAGTAGCATTGCTTTCGTCATCTCCCCATTGCACTTTAACTAGCTGAACCTCTCTGTTCCTTAACTTCCTAGTTTCTGACCCAAGGATGCGAGTAGGAGCTCGTCGAACAGTCGCATCACGCTCTACTTCCACTTCTTTAAGCAAGCTCGGCTCTACCACCTCTGCCGTCTCATGTAAGCACTTCCTCAAATGGGACACATGGAATACATCATGTACTCCACTAAGTCTGTCGGGCAACTCCACTCTATATGCCATCCGTCCAATCCTTTCCTTAATGGGAAATGGCCCTACGAACCTTGGTGCTAACTTCCCAACAGATCCAAAGCGAACCACATTTCGTAACGGAGACACTTTGACAAAGACCATGTCCCCAACCTCAAACTCAAGATCCATCCTTCTCTTGTCCGCATAAGATTTTTGCCTATCCTGCGCTGCTTTCATCCTTCTTCGAATCAAGTCAATCTTCTCTGAAGTCTCCCTAATCATATCTGGCCCAAGCAAGATCTTATCCGTAGATTCCCACCAACATGTAGGTGATCGACAAGGCCTTCCAAAGAGAGCTTCGAAAGGAGCCATACCAATACTGGACTGAAAGCTGTTATTATATGCGAACTCTACCAATGGAAGATGCTCTTCCCATGTACCTCCAAAATCTAAGATGCAAAGCCTCAAAAGGTCTTCTAGAACACGGTTCACCCTCTCAGTCTGGCCGTCCGTCTGAGGATGATATGCGGTGCTCAGACACAATTGAGTTCCCACTGCTTCCTGTAAACTTCTCCAGAACTCGCTAGTGAAGTTAGGGTCTCGATCACTCACTATGCTAGAGGGTACCCCATGCAATCTAACTATCTCTTGAAGATATACTGAAGCTAGCCATGGGGCAGTCCTCTTGCTCTTCACAGGTATGAAATGGGCGCTCTTAGTAAGTCTGTCTACCCACCACCCAAATTCCTGTATTACCCTTTCTCGATCTGGGTAACCCGTCAATAAAATCCATCGAGACGCTATCCCACTTCCATTGCGGAACTTCCAATGGGTGAAGCAACCCACCAGGTTTCTTTTGCTCCGCTTTCACCTGTTGGCATACCAAGCATCGAGCGACATATTCGGCCACATCTTTCTTCATACCGGCCCAGAAGAAAACCCTCTTTATATCTTGGTACATCTTGTCCCCACCGGGATGAATGGTCATCCTAGAACGGTGTGCATCATCAAGAATAGCCTTCCTCAACCCTTCGTCTTGCGGTACACAAAGTCTACCATCTCTACGCAAGCACCCCCTATCGTCTAGGGTGTACCTACTCAAATGGCTGGATGACTCCCCCCTTATGAGCTTCCCCACCAACTCAACCAACTGTGGGTCGTCCCTCTGTGCTTCTCCAATCCGCCCCAAAAGAGTAGGTCTAACCTCCAAGGAAGCTAGCAAACCGGGTACATAATCAATGGAAGGTCTGAAATCAAACATCGAGATAAATTCCAAGCTTCGTTGTTCCACGAACAATGGACTCAAGGACAACCTTTTTCTGCTCAAGGCGTCCGCCACCACGTTACCCTTGCCAGGGGTATACGCTATCTCGAAATCATAGGATGCTAAGAACTCCATCCACCTTTGCTGTCTCAAATTCAAATCCTTCTGAGAAAACAAGTACTTCAATGATTTGTGGTCAGTGAACAATTCGAATCTCTCACCAAGAAGATAATGGCGCCAAATCTTAAGCGCAAAAACAATAGCGGCCAACTCTAAATCATGGGTAGGGTAATTTTTCTCATGCACTCTCAACTGCCTTCCACCATAGACTATTACCCTTCCCTCTTGTATTAAGACTGCGCCTAGTCCTGTCCCACAAGCATCGGTATAGACAACAAATGGCTTGCTCCCATCTGGCAACACTAAAACTGGAGCAGTGGTTAAAGCTCTCTTTAACCGCCGGAACGCATCATCACAATCTACGTCCCATGTGAAAACAAGATTCTTCTTCGTTAAGCGGGTTAATGGGGCTGATATCTTCGCGAAGTCTTTAATAAACTTCCTATAATACCCCACCAACCCCAAGAAACTTCTTACTTCAGTAGCATTCTTCGGAACCTTCCAATCCTGAATTGATACTACCTTCGCAGGATCCACAGCTATCCGTTCCTTGGAGACCACGTGCCCCAAGAAACGCACCTCCTTCCTCCAGAAGTGATATTTAGAGAATTTAGCCTTAAGGCTATATGCTCGAAGAGTCTTCAATACCTCCCCAAGATGTAGGGCATGCTCTTCTTCACTCTTAGAAAATACTAAGATATCATCCACAAAGATCACCACGAATTTATTAAGGAACTCCCTGAACACCCTACTCATCAAATCAACAAAGTATGCAGGGGCGTTCGTCAACCCAAATGGCATCACCAGCCACTCATAGAAACCATCCGGAGTCCTAAAGGCAGTCTTGTCTATGCTATCCTCAGCCACCCTCAACTGATGAAACCCCGTGGCTAAGTCCAACTGAGAAAATACTGAAGCGCCAACCAACTAATCGAAAAGATCATCAATCCTCGGCAATGGGTGTCTATTCTTCTTTGTGAGCTTGTTGAGTTCTCTATAGTCTACACAAAGTCTGAGGGACCCATCCGCCTTTGTAGCAAATACTACTGGAGCACCCCACTCCGATATACTTCGTCTTATGAACCCCTTCTCAAGCAACTCCCCTACTTGCTTATGGAGTTCCCTCCTCTCACGAGGAGCCATGTGGCGCACTGGTAAAGATACAGGTTTAGCATTATCCACCAGATATATTCGGAAGTCAATCTCCCGCTTCGGAGGTAAGCCCTTCACCTCCTCAAACACATCCGGATATTCCCGGACTACTCTAACAGATTGCAAACTCTCGACCGAAGCGTCAAGCGATTCAAGATAACTTAGCATGACAGAATCCATGGGATAACAAGAGATCTCGAGAGTGTTACCCAAGCGGGTCATGAGCCTAACAACTCTCCTTTCGCAATCAAGAATGGCACCATTACTGGATAACCAGTCCATGCCCAAAATCAACCCATAGCCCGTGAAGCCCAAAACAAAAGCATCACATCTAAACTCAATGCTAAGTATAGAAATCTTCAAACCCAAACATATCATGGACAAATAAGTGGAGCCCCCTATTGGGTTTGAAACAACCAAGGGATCATCTACCAGACTGGTGTCTAAGTGCAGTGACTCAACTAATGATGATGAGATAAAAGAATGCGATGCGCCTGAATCAAACAATGTACGGACAGGATGATCAAATAGAAAAACCAGACTTTCCACGGAAATAGTTTTACCTCTCTCCTGAATCGGTGGAACCGCGAGAGCCTGTACTTGCCCCCTAGCCTGACTCGGTGCCATAAGAGCTTGCACCTGTCCTCCTGAGGTAGATCCCGTCCTTTGCCCCTTCTTAGGACAGTCTTTCACTAGATGCCCTACTTCGCCACAGTGGAAGCAACCAGTCTTCTTCTTTTTGCGACAATCCTTGCTTAGGTGGCCAGGTGTCCCACAATTGAAACACTTCTTCTTCTTGCCCTTGCCCCCATTTCCTTTCCCACCTTTGTTTTGCTGTTGTTGCTGAGGTCTCTTTTGATCTCCCTTCTTCTCGGGTGCCTTATTAGCATTGGGACCCTTCTCTTCTTCATGCATGAGTGCCATGTCAACTAGCTTCTCGAAGGTGGCCCCCATAGGGATATGAGTCATAGCCAACCCATGCATTGGTTCATTCAAGCCTTTGACGAACCTCAAAGCCTTCTTCTCCGGTGTATTCACCATGTCTAGGCCAAACCTTGCCAATTGATTAAACTTGTTGACATATTCCTTCACCGAGAGATTTCCTTGCTTTAGAGTCAAGAATCTTTCCATATACAAGTTTTCCTCCGCCCTTGAGAGAAACTTTGCCACAAATCTTTGCCTAAAATCCGCCCAAGAGTCAACGGGGCGTTCTCCATTAGTGACCTCCCACCAGAATGAGGCCTCTCCTTTCATTAACCAAGCAGCTAACTTGACTTTCTTTCCTTCTTCCATCTCAAAGATATCTATCAACTCTTCCACCTCCTTAACCCAATCTCTAACCTCTACAAAAGTTTCAGATCCTTGAAAAGGTTTCCCTCCCATAGCCTTAAATTCCTTGCATGTCTTAGCAAAAGTATCTGTGCGAGGAGGAGGGGGAGGAGGAAGATCGGGTGCTACGGTTGGTGGAGGAACATTTGCTGGACCCGCAGTGGTGGCCCTAACCTCCATCAATCTCCTATACCATACTGGTACCATCACACCCTCCGGAAAGTTAAGATCCTCAGCCATGCTGAAACGAAAAAGGAAAGATTCAAAACGGAGAATTCGAAGGATATAGATAGGGCTATTGGGGATTATGCTTTTCTTTCAAAAACTTTTCTCTTTAAAAGACATGTCTTTGAAAATATTTCTTCAAAAAAATGTTTTAGAAAAATAGTTTTCTAAAAATTTTATCTGTTCCGGTAACCTTTGCTCTGATACCACGTGTAACACCCCACGTCCGCTATGGTCACTCTCTAAGGGAATGCCATAGCATCGGTGGAGTATTTTAGTGAATATAGAACAGAAAAATTACAACAAGACAGATATAAATAGTACTTGAAATTTAAAACATCATCTCATAACAGCGGAAGTAAACATGTCTGGTTACATCATAAAACCACAATAAAAGTCAAGTACAATATCCATCAAAATAAAGAAGTACATAATCCCACTCTCTCATACAATAGCCAAGACAAAAGAAAAGATAACTGGGTAACTGGAGCTTTACATCTATCCAAGCTCCTAAAGACTGGAACAGCAATCCGATCAAGCTCCACTACTGCTAGGATCCACCGTAGGATCTGAGGGTTGGAAAAAAGATAAAAACAACGGGGTCAGACATAAGTCTGAGCGAGTCCTATAACTTTAACAATACAATCATTAAAATAACCAGAGAAGACATAAACTTGACATACGGTAATGTCTGGGGATGAATGGCTACACTAAGCAGCTTGGTAGACTTAGGATAAACTAAGATAACTGTAAAGACGTATCTACCCACCCAAGGATAATTACTAACTGCACCACACCAGTCATTCCTACTCAAAGATTGATCCCACCCAAGGACTTAAAAGAAAGATATAACTAGTAGTTTCATGTACCCCTAGCTGACCACATAGGTGCCGTCTGCCCCTATCTCCACTAGGTGTACCCCACTACTCCCCAAGCGATCGGCTCCCTACCGTAGATACTCGTGCCGGTCCCATAGTGGGGTGTATCACTCCCCTAAAGTGGCAACCCAATACTAACGGTGCACGACTTATATCTACACGATGCAACAACGTCTTACCTACCAGCCCGGGTCCACACACGCATATGACCCGTTGGACTTGCGTTGCCACCGCTAACCCGTTTTGGCCTCTTATAGTCAAGCCCAGTACGCGTGTCCCGTCCTCGACATGGGTCGAGCCCAATAAGATACATATGGGTTACTGGTTGAAATGGGCCCCCACAAGCTACCCACCTAAGCTTGTCCCTTTTTCTAGTGCATCCCACTTAACCCTTTAATCATGTTTAATTACATGTTTCCACTTTGGTTAAGTATTCTAATCGTATTTTCTATTGCCACCCAAGGCAACCACTAGATTTCCACATGCCACCCAAGGCACCCACTTAACCCCTCATGTCCCTCTACATGCTAATATGGTTAAGTGTTTCTTATTTAATTAATTAAGATCATGACCTCATAAAGACCTCCCACATTAGACCGTCTTTTATGACTGCTGGATATGCCGGTTGGTTCCGGGCAGACTTCTGTCATCAAAAGGGTCTAACCTCGTGTCTCTACTTTAATCACGTATTTAATTTATGACTAAGACCTCTCACATTGGGCCAATCATTTGTAGCCGCTGGATGGTCGGTCGGTTCCGGGCAGACTTCCGCTACAAAAGGGTCCAACCTCGTGTCTTAGTTGATTAATTACACCTAATTAATCACCCCCATACTAATTATCCCTAATTAATATCAAGTTTTTCATAACATGGGTAGACCTAACTCAATAGGTAAATTCCCATGGGGTAGACCTAACTCAATAGGTAAATTCCCACTTATGTTAATTTATTTTTATGGTATGCTTAATCATACCCAATCATACTTTTATTAACATATTTATTAACCCCATCGTTCCCCACGTAAATCGTTCTCATTTCATGACATAATAAAGGGAAGTTCCATCACAAATATCATGGGTTTAACCACATCTTAGCATATAACTTTATCATGGGTTAAGAGGATGTCAACTTGCATATATGAGCATAAATTAACCCAACTACATTTAACCCAAACTTGCATATTATCATACACATATCTTGCATAACATATTGAACTTGCATATAAGCATTCTCATAACTTGCATAACATGTTAAACATGCATTTAAGCATACACATAACTTGCATAAGCATTCACATTTTTGCATAAGCATTCACATACTTGCATAAGCATTCACATACTTGCATAAGCATGCATAACTTGCATATCATGTTAAACTTGCATTTAAGCATATACATAACTTGCATAAGCATTCACATACTTGCATAAGCATGCATAACTTGCATATCATGTTAAACTTGCATTTAAGCATATACATAACTTGCATATGAACTTGCATAACAACCTACACATAACTTACATAACATCATACACATAACTTGCATATGAACTTGCATAACTCACTTGTTAAACATGCATAAACCCACTTATTAGATATGCATAAACCCACCTATTAAACATGCATAAACCCACTTGTTAAACATGCATAAACCAACTTATTAAACATGCATAAACCCACTTGTTAAACATGCATAAACCAACTTATTAAACATGCATAAACCCACTTGTTAAACATGCATAAACATAGAAAAACATAGAGTAGCATATCATTACAAATGATTCAAACTCACTAATCCGCATTTAAGACCATAAGTCTCATTACACCCAATCTACTTACTTTAGCAATTGATGTTAAAGTGATAGAAACTCACCAAGCCCAAGATTAGCAAACTTATGAAGTGAAATTAGTTGCTAAATATGAAGAAGATGATGATTAGAGATTAATTAGAGAGTGATTAGCTTGCAACTTCCTTCATAAATTAGTGGAGGCTCCTTCTAAGATTTAATTTGGCGGCATGAGGCCATCATTCCTATTTTTAGTATGGATTAGGGTAGGTTCAGGGTGTATTTATAGATTAGGTGAGTGTTTTAGGCCCTTAGATTAACCCTAGGTAAGATTAGGACCCTTAGATTTCGGAAATCTCTAGAACCCAGCCCTCCAAGCCAGCCTAAAACCCAACCTGGTGCACCCAGGTTCTCTGGACGCCGCGCCCATGTCGACAGGCAAGTCGACCCCCCTGTCGACAGGCCTGTCGACAGCCCTGTCGACATGGTTAGGGCGGGAACTTTCCCGCCTGACCCCGCTTGTTCCATTCCAAAATCTGAATTTTGAATTTTTAAATCTGTTTTTAGCTTTGAATTTCTGCAAACTTCATCGGGCCATAACTGGGCCATACGGACTCCGATTCTCGAAAACTCGGACTCTATTTCGCGTATTTTTCCGAGACGAACGCAATGACGCAGCCCGTTACCCCCAATTCCTACATCTGAGATTATTTATCCTGTAATTAGTGAATTTTAGTATTAACTAAAATTCAGGGTGTTACAACAACACGGGTTGAATTCTCAGTCAATAATCAATAATCTACTCAATCACCCAAACAGAACAATTCATATTTGATAATATGAAATAAATAATATATACTTGAGGAATCCGGTTGGATCCCTCCAGCCTGTCTTCCTTGTATTCAAATGATTATCACAAACCAGATCGTTCGGTTTTCATTTAACTGATAACACTAAATAACAACCATTTAACATCAACCACAATCAATGCAAACAATTCAACCATTTAAACACGTTTATAAATAAACGTGACCAACCAAGGTGAGTTACCTTTATTGGAACCAATCGTTAAAAATAAAGATTTGGTATTTCACTGAAATTAAACACAGTTTAATTTCATTAGTTAAATCAACAAACAAATGTATAACTAGCAAACAAGCAACCATCAGCAAGCAGAGCACACAAAATAAAGAACCCAATTTATATAAAATATAAATTGGAAAATCTGAGTGAGTTTAACTCACCTTGAGTTGATTCTGTTGTCAACAGCTTAGTTTAACTAAATTAAACGGTCGTTTAATTTAATTGAAGTGCCGGTTGATTCCAGTCGTGTCCAATTCCATTCCATGATGTAGCGCTCATTGACTCGAGTTCACTACATCTCGGTTTGTCGATTTCTGATGATAACCGTCAAGTTGTTAACACTCTAAGTTTATATAATAATATTACCAATTTCTTAATTACTAACAATTAATTTACTATTTACTTTTAACTTAATTAAGATTGCTGTTCCAAAGAAACAGCCAGCATTTTCCTTCATTGACGTTCCTCTTCTGCAATGGTCAAAACAATTTCAGTTATAATATATCACTAATCATTAGTTAAATAATTACTCAAAACATACTAATTATATTTTGGTTAAGATTTTACGGGACCGATCCTTTCTGATGTTTTGTTGTTTTCAGTTGTGCTAAACGTGGATCAAGTCGGCTGACCCTTCCTTAATCTTCCCAAGTCTTCATTCTAGTGTTTTAGGTGGCTTCCAGGCGTTGTAAATCACTTAAGGTAGAATACTGCTGCTGTTTCCTTTAGTTCCAGGTATAGCTGTTCACCTTAATAATAGGATTCGGCTGATCTAAACTCCAGCATTAATCCCGTTCCTTCGTAAACCCAGTACCAACACTGCCTTTCATTTCTGTTCTGCTACTCATACTTCGTTCCCTGTTATCAGCTTCGTTCAAACCCTCCTACCATTGATTTCCATTTGTTCACAAAAACTGCGCCTCGTTTCAGCAGCTTTCTTCAAACCTCCCGTTCCTCTCCTTAATACACATATGCATCTCAAACCTCTTTTGCTCATTTTCACGTTGAATCCAATTCAACAGCACCTCCCTTTTTATTATAAACCCAAGCTGCTTCATCTTTACAATTTGAGCAACCCTTCACCGAGCTCAACCCCCTACCCTTAGGCCTTGATCGAAGATCACCAGCATGGTCGCCATACTGCTCTCGGACTTCAATCTGTTATCACCAAAACGTGTGCCATATCCTGCTCGACGCTCGACCCGAACAGCCCCTCCTCCGGCCTCACCATCACTCCAAAAACCACCTACAACCTCCGACGTTCTCAAGGCCCAGATCGGCCAACACGGTACAATAAAGTTCATCATCACAGTTCATCAGAGAGATGTTGTTGAGATAAATAACTTTATAGTAGAAGATATTTAAGAGAGGTGAACTGATTTCGATTTTTAAAAGGAAAAAGTTTAAATCGTTTCTGGCCATTGGTAAAATTGGAGGCGGCGGCTGAAGATGCTCACAGTAATTAGGGTTAGATGGTGAGACGACCCCAAACTCCGTTGAACGGTTGAGAGGGTAATCTTTGGAATATAACACATAAACAGATCACAGCAGAACAGAAATATAGAATTACACAGATAATGAACATCAAAGTACACTGGAGAAATATAATCATCAGAGTTATACAGCATAATAGGATCACACTTAGCACAAAATCCAGTTCATCTTAATATAAAATGTCTGCAGCGGAATCAAACATAATATACATAATAGGAGCTGAACAGCATAAAACGAAATGATATAGAATCCAGCTCCAGCTCCATAGCTATCCAAAGCGAGTCTGCTAATACCTGAATACAAGGCTGCCCGTGTAGAAAAAGGGGCACCCGAGTTTGCAAGTGAAACAAACTACGAGTCAGTCATGGGACTGGTATGAGAAATCAACTCAACAGCTTACACTACAATACTAAGGCGAATCATAGGACCACGCCACTTTCGCGGAACGGGTTTACTCCAGTGATCGCCAGTGCAATAAAACAAGTAAATTCTTTTAAAACAACGTAATGCACTATAGTTAAATGAAGCCGATATAAGACTCAAGTCCCATCACACAATGCAACACAAACCGAAGGATAGAGTTTAACCTTATATTGGCCAAAATATGCTTGATACGTATAAATCAAATACTTTTGATATTATTACTAGTGTTTATACGTTTCAAAAACAAATTCAATCATAATATCAATCCTAGACGACATGAGCGTCCCATGCCACTATGTCGCCAATATATCTATTTACAATCACAAACGCACATGTCGTATTGGAAATTTGGATTTCTGTTATGAACCGATGCTAGGGGCAAGATCCTCACCGAATTTCGAGCTCTCTAGTCCGAGTCTCAGGGCCCAGACTCGGGTGGCCCTTTTGGATCATCAGGGTCGGTCCACTCGATGTGGATTAAACTCAAATCCTGAACCATACGTCTCCCCGCCCTATGGGGCGTAAATGAGCCCACTGACTCTATATACGAGGCCTCGCAATCCAACAACAACACAGGTGAAAATAATATATAAATGTCGGCCAGTTTAAGCACCGACACCACCTCTAACTAGAAAGAGACGCATGTCCTCCCTGAGTCCGTTCTCCCGTTTCTGGTTCATACCCGGGTGTGAGGCTAGAATCTAAGCAATAAACCATAAGACTCTGCTTTGCAACATGAGCCTTGATCACTGCATCTTTGCATGCCACGTTGTCTATCTACAACGTCAGACTCACATTCATTTACTAGTCCGTTCTGGGTCTGAACGAAACCGGAGGCACCTAGTACCTCGCATATCCGTACCATCCACAAGTACGTCCGGACGGCTACCACTGTAACCCCGTCAAGGTAGCTACTCCAATCAAGAGCAACAATAGCACCCCTCCATTCGACGTGAAGATCGTCGGTCTTGCACCGTCTTCATTTCTTCGACTTTGAATTGTCGATCAATTATTTGAAATGAGATTGAACTCGGCCTTTTCAAATAATTCACGTATAATAGAATTTAAATCGATTCTTTAATGTGGTTAAACTATTCGACGCTCACATTCAGTTCTTTAATATAATTTTCATGTCAAACACATTCAACCATCAAATATCAAGCAAACCAAGCAAAATCGGTTTATTTCCATTTCATATCGCTTATAATATTTTATAACGATTTTTCGCTATTTTTATTTATTTAAAAATAGCCTAATTTAATTAAACGACGTTTCAGGCCATAACGCGGCCGTGGCGCTGTTTTCCTCTAAATTTGATTTACACATTTCTAAAAATCTAACCGTTGGATCTTCACAAATTTTACACCATTGGAAAGATCTTTCCAAGGCGGATCCAACGGGTCCAGTTTCAAGAAAATCCGACGGTCGGATCTCTCGGTATAATCGTTTAAAGTTACGATTTCAAAACGCGAACTGCACGGGCTCGATTCGTTTTAATTTTAATTTATATTTATATATATATATATATAAATATAAATCGTTCGTCGATTTCTAAACCATTTTCCCATCACACACGGGTTAAAAATTATATTTTTAACACCCGAACATTTATTTTAACACATGAATATTTTTCTCACTTGATATATTTGATAAAAATGTGATTTTTATCTCTCTAGTCCTTTATTCAACATATGAATATTTTCTAATTTCACTAACACGATAGAAAGGTGATTTTTATCGTTCTAATCCTTTATTCAACACTTGATTATTTTAGTGACTCGTATATATGATAAAAATGATATTTTTATCACCAAAAATATTTATCCAACACACGGGTATTTTTAGTGAGTCATCTACATGATAAAAATAATATTTTTATCACCAAAAATATTTATTCAACACACGGGTATTTTTAGTGAGTCATCTACATGATAAAAATGATATTTTTATCACCAAAAATATTTATTCAACACATGAACGTTTTTCAACACATGAATTATTCAACACATGAATATTTCCACACATGGATATTTTTCTAGTTCATACATATCATAAAAATGTGATTTTTATTCTCAAATCATTTTATTTCCAATATGTATATTTTTAGCGATTCATATATATAATAAAAATGTGATTTTTATTATCTAAGCAACTCATTTCAGTCATGGATAGATTATCAACATATGGATATATTTCAGTACATGAAATAAATTTGGTACATGAAATAAATTCAAACATATAAAGATTTCAAGAAATTTCGGCAGCCTAACGGCAAGGTAGTTAACCCGGAACCGCCCTTCGTGCGGCTCCTCGCCTACCTTAAAGCCTCGCAGCTTTTGACAATGGTGTTCATGCATCTAGTTCGCACGCAGGCGGCATGTTTTTATTTTTCAATTCATTTATTCCTCACTCTAATCCTATTCTCTCAACCACAAAGGTATTTTTCAACCAAGGTATTTTTTTTCAACCACAATAACCACAAAGGTATATTTCAACCACAATCAACCACCAAGGTATATTTCAACCACAATCAAACCACAAAGGTATTATTTCAACCACAATCAATAAATATCGTCCATGGTCTGTGGACGAGGGGAGTATATATAAATATATACTATATAGGTAGATTTCACTTTCATTTCAACACATGAATAATTTTTACAATGCATATATAACTTATACATCGCACATACAACTTATACAACACTTATACATGAGGTGTACAAGGCTTATATAACTCATACATCGACCGTATAATTTATACATCGTTGTTTCCACTCCATTTTGAATTTAGAAATCTCACATTGCTTTGTCGATTTTCTGAAAATTGTAGAAGGCTCAGAAAAATATGCGGTCTCTTCTAGAATGTAGAAGACGTCCTCACGGTCCCGGTGTCTCTTGTTTCACTGAATTTCGACCACATAGCAAAAAGATACGATTTTTATAAGTTGATCGAAATTCGCAACACTTTTAAGTGTGAAAACCCTTGAAAATCAAATAAGCCGTATACCTCGTTATAGGGTTCAAAACTAGGTTTCAATCTTGCGCAAAATCCGTTGATCGATACTCAGATCGGAGGGTGCCACGGCCTTGAGCCTGGAGAGGCGCGCCTGCGCCTGGGGTTGGGGCCGGTTCGGTGGTCTCTGGCGGGCTGGGCGGCGGCGCGAAGGTGCACACTTCGACGGGGTGCTGCGTTCGACTGGGGCGGCGATACGAGTCGTGGGTTGGTCGGATTTGAAGGGGGGAGGCGGGGCTATCGATGTCAGGTGGTGGCGCGGCCTAACGATGGTCGTGGCAGCGCTGGGGTGGTCAGAGAGAATCGAACGACGGGTCGTCGTTAATAACGAGAGGGGCGAGGGTTTTTTTGGGGTTGTTTTATTTTAAAAATAATGAATAGAAAATTTTGATTGGCCCTTGGTTTTAATAACTTTTTAAATAGTGTTTTTATAAACGAACTCCTTTTCAAACCCAACGACTGTCGTCCCTAGCGTTTTACCCCCATCCCGGACACAATGGGATATGTTTCGTTAGCCAATTCGACTGTTAGAGTCAGTTTTTCTTCAAATTAAAATATAAAATATTCAATTTCTATTTTGAACGTACATTTTAATTTGCCGAGCACACATAGTAACTCGAAAAATTCCAGAAAAATTATTTCTAGCATCGTATCGACGATACGGTCCTAAAAAAACTGATTTCGTCGAATTCTGGGACCGTTTGAAAAATGGCCATTTTCAGGTCGATCAGTTTTAACTAAAACTGTCAAAACACGTTTTCCACTGCCACGCTCACATACTGATTCAGAAAATTATGATCCTTTGAACCTAGCAATAATTTGACGTCCCGGACCCAACAAAAGTAGTTTCGTCGAATTCCGAGGTCATTTGCAAAATGGCTATTTTTGGGGCGATCAGTTTTAATTGAAACTGACAAACCACATTTTCTTTTTCCACGCTCACATATTGATTCAGAAAATTACCAACTTTGGAAACTAGCAATAATTCGACGTCCCGGACCCAACAAAAGTGGTTTCGTCGAATTCCGAGGTCGTTTGCAAAATGGCTATTTTCAGGTCGAACAGTTTTAATTGAAACTGACAAAACACGTTTTCTTCTGCCATGCTCACATAATGATTCAGAAAATTACCAACTTTGGAGAATAGAAATAATTCGACGTCCCGGAGCCAACAAAAGTGGTTTCGTCGAATTCCGAGCTCGTTTGCAAAATGGCTATTTTCAAGGCCTTTATATATATTAAAATATATATAAATTCCATAGCGACTTTTCAGAATTTTAAACTGTACATATCTTTCAACTCTGAAAGTGATTTCTCAGTTTCTCAGTCTCGTTAGAAAGATATGATCACACATATTCCAATATTTCTTGTTTCGTTCAATTTCGATTTATTTTGAATCATGTATATTCATTTGAAATTCGAAATCGAATTTTCGAACTGCCGCGCCATTTCAGGCTCGTTATATAATTAAAATAAATTTATTCGTTTTCAATTCAATTTAAATAAATTTTTCGTCGTTATTATTTAAAATATTTATTTTAAATAACCAAAATTCACTAAAATCGCCAAAATAAAAATTTTAAATTGGTTCAGATTTTCCGGGTTGTTACAGATGGTCTTCAGGGTATATATATATATATAGGACTTTTATTATTATTTAATTTTAACGAAACTTACGGGTAAAGTAGTTGATAAAAACCCCTACAAATGATTTCTGTCTTCTGATTAAAAGGCTAATCTTGGTGTAAAAAAGTATTCCGGACCAAATGGTACAAGTTTCGTCGAAATCCGAGGTCGTATGGAAAAAATTCCTTTATGAAACCAGAAATGAACACACGTTTAATTTTTCCATGGTCACCAGCAAAATCGAATCAACTTGAAACTTGTATATCTTACAATAATTTGTTGATACGAACCCAACGGCACCAGTTTCGTCGCATTCTAAGACTGTTTTCCCGGTAAGCTATTTTTACCGCGTACTGCAATACCATTTTTAACGCCAAATTATCCGGTCTCTAAAAATAACAAACTATATGCCTATCCTGACTCTAATATACGATACGAACTCAACGGAATTGGTTTCGTGGCCTAATTCGATAGTCTGCTCAAGTACACTCAAATATTTCTTTATTTATTTAATTACGCGTTATAGAAAATGAACGGGCATTTATGGCTATTGTGGTCACATACGACATCGGTTTTCCACGCAACTCAACCCCGTACAATAATTTAACGTTACGGCCCCAATGAAACTGATTTCGTCGAAATCTGAGTCCGTTTGCAAAGCGACCATTTTAAAGGCCTATATTTAAATAACGATTTTCACAGCGACTATTTCAAATTTTGTTTTGGCCATAACTTACAATCTATAATACGAAATCTGGATTTTTCTTTTTTATATGAAAATTTTCATCAACACGGCTCCATCGTTTCTCAATTCACAGAAATCCGACTTATATTGGATCCTGTACATTCAATTAAAGTTCAAAATTCAATATTACGATCTACAGCGCCATTTCGAGCTCGTTTTATATTATAAATAAAATTAACGTTAAAAATTCGTTTTAAATAACGAATTAAATATAAAAATCCATTTATATTCCAAATATAATATTTAAAATAAATAAATTAAATTAAATATTCGATGGCCAAAACACGTGTCGTTACATTCTTCCCCCCTTAAAATAATTTCGTCCTCGAAATTGCTAAAGGTAAGAAAGAACGTTATAAACCCATTAATTTTCAAATATAATTTTATTATAAATCGAAAATCAATTCAATATCGTAAATAAATATTTTCAAAAATATCGAAAATTTTCTAACGCCTTAAATTTCCGAAAATTTTCGCCAGCACCTCCTTTGTATGGATCAATCGGTACAACTCCAACTCGCCTTTCTAGGCCTTCTCCAATCCAAAAGAAAATAAAACAGCCAAGCGGCTTGCCAAACAGGCTCATAAATCACCAAACCCATATAAAAATAAACGTGTACCTTTTTTTAGGCAAATCATTATATCATTTCCATCTGCTATCCTGCCAGCATATACAAATGTATTCCCAAACAAAATTCCAACTTTTATCCTCAAAACCAAATCCTTCACGTGTCCAAGCCAAATCCCATTCTTGACTCAATTTCCATCCCTTATCAATTTCAACTCTTAACTTACCAGTCCAACACCATCTCAGATTCCTGTCTCACAAATTTAAAATCTGATTCTACTTGATATATTATATCCCAATTCAATTTCCAGTTAATTGGTTTCAATTCAGTTCATATTTGCTTTTCCAATTTCTATTTAATTTTGTTTTGTTCAAACAATTTCCCTGGGACTTTTTAAACAGTTTAGCTCCTTCAAAACAATCAAATATTCCTTTTTATGATTCAAAACAACTTGTTTTTCTCAAAGCAATTCAAAACAAGATTTTTGGTAGTAATCCGCCACTTAGAACTCGGAAATGAACACTGAGGATATGGCCAGCATCCTCAGAGTTATTTCCCAGCTATTGAAGTGAGTTCCATACTATATCATTTCAAAACTCCAATTTGAAACACTTTCATTTTGAAATCTGTTTCAAAATAAAATTCACGATGCTTGTAAATAATTTAAAACCTCCCAGGATTTTAAAACTCTCATATATACAATCCAAATTCATTTGCAAATTCCTTTCCCACATTTTAGGAATTTTAATTCCAATTCTGATTTAAATTTCAGATTTTAATAAATCTGATCTTATACTATACGAATTCTAATTGGTTATTTATATAACCATTTCAATTATAATCAACCAACACATCCAATATACTATAATACTTCAATATATATATATATTTCTTTATATCAAAATATAATTTGGGTAAATTATTTCATTTACCCTCTTTCAAAACATACTGTGTCGGTTTATCGTACTTGAGTGTTTAGAAACCCCTATCGATACAGTGGGTCAAACTGATCGACCAGAACTCATAAACAACTTAGCCAATAAATCTCAACAATATAAAACAATTTTTATAAAATCTACAAATACGTTCTCTCATATATATACACTCAAACTCAATCAAGGGTGTTGCTAATCCCATCTCTACTGAGTCACGCCACAGAGCCAAGGTAATCACTTAACCTTCAGCTCTGATACCACTGTAACGACCCATGATTTCGGCCCCGAAAATCGACATAAATACCATTGCCGTAACTCATGTCGACCCTCCAAGCATCGAAAACACTGGATAGTTATTAGAAAGAAATTAGAGGGTGAGATAAGAAAGAAATATTATAATAGAAGAAGAAGAAGAAATACCATAACACAGAATCTCACATCGCAGCGGAACAAAATATAATACAGAAATAAATCTTTATTGAAAGCTTTAAAATACTTACAATGTCAGAGTACATCACACCACGGGACAGTTATAATATCCTGTTCCCATATACAACACACAGCGGAATAGTAGCTATATGATATCATACGTCTGGACATCCCCAGCTCATCTTTGTACTTCACAACATTCGATAACCTGAACCTGTACACTCCGGGCTAACCCGAGCATTTACAAAACACCGGGTCAGTCTGGTGAACCAGAGTGAGAAAAACTAGCATAGTGTTAAGGGTATCACACAGCTTGATTTTAAAGTTAAAATCCTTTTGAAAGAAAAGGATAATCGTAAGACCAAATCCACACATAAACACGGACGGTTTTTATCTTACGATAACCCAAAACATTTTTGAAACCAATAGCTTGTCTGATATTATGTTAATATCTAAATACAAGTAAATAGAAATCTAGTAGAACGCTTGCACCTCACGCTCTACGTATATAGTATACAAACAAAACCGCGGGCGCTTATTGGAGATTGGATTCCAGCTATGACAAGGTATGGGACCACCTACCGATCGTGTATCTTTAGAAACGAATACACTGGGTTCAACAAGAACGTCTTGCAACCCGGCCCTCACATGACCGACCACTCATTTCTATTGAGTGTATCGAATGTATATCACCGACGGTTGGGATCAGTAACCATCTCCCGAAAAGGGACAGCATCGAAACATAGATTTAAGAAACAAATAGGATTTTCTCTAGATAGGTGATTATACACCCTAATGGGAGCGACCCACATAGCCATGCTGCCTGCCAGATTTTTGTCATTTCCCGGTTGATGAGGCTTGAGGCCAGAATTTATCTTTGAACATCTGGTCACCATTCACTTTGAATGCCACATCGTCAGATCCGTCAGATATCACTAATTGACGTCCACAAAAATACTCTAGCTGGAAGCTAAGAGAACGACAATTCCCTGCCAACAACTATCGTACGTTTGAAGAAATCAACGTACGTGGCCCTTTGGAAATACTCTGTCAGACATCCGTCCATACAAGTCATCCAGGAACAGGATGAACCGAAGGCACTCTTCTACCGCATCCATATAGGAATCACCCCATGGATCAGTAGCGAGAAGTCCTTGCAACCCGTAGATTCCAACCACAACAGAATCACAGCTTATCTCTGCTTGCCAAGCAGAGAATATTAGTGGTTCTTCCGTTTATGAAAATCCATGGTCTTCAACGTTCTAACCCGATCATCTTCTGATGTCCTCCCGTATTTGTTGGACGAAATGGTTTTCGAATATAAATTCGATCCCGGTCTTTCCGTACCAACAATCGTATTGGAGAGATTTGATAGTCGGTGTTTTAACTATCAAAATAAATAGTGTTTCAATCATGATACTCCAATGAGTTCACTGGTTCAGTATTCAACATCACTTGGCCTTTAACAAACTGATTTACTTTTGTTAAATTAAAACTTCTAACTCTTTAATATTGAAAATACAATATTTGAATAACTCTAATTCGATTTAACTCTAACTGATCAACTCTAACTGATTTATTCTAACTGACTAGCTCGACTTATTTAACTCCTATTTATTACCAAATATTTGACTTAACTCCATTCGTTTGACTCTAGATCGTAGTGATCACAATGGTTACGCCTGATTCCCTCAGGAAACATCCGACCGCCGTAGGCTATCTGTAGCCCTGCTAATTATGCTAGCAGTCGCACGAAATGGCAACTCATCATGAATAACTATGTTTGGCTAACTCTATCTCGAATAACTATCCTTATATTCTGATGTCCTCAGAACCATTACGTTATAATACTTAGTAAAATAACTTATAACCATATATAATTTTCCACTTAATTCTCCTTTCAACTCACATTTTACACCATCCTTTGTTATTTAAACTTGGGAAAATCCATTCAACTTATTATTTCATAACAACGTTACGTAATACCCTTTATTTCATTCTTGAAAACGATAACTAATATTTATTAGTATAAAATAAAACCAAGCTTTACATTTCCTTTAGTTCGATCTCTCATTATATATATTCCCCAAATTTCCACCAAACGTTGCATTATTTCACTAATGAAAATAATGAACTACCACTAACCTCTCTTACGATTACCAACGAATATCATCTTCAGATAATCCTGATGTCGTTCAAGTTGGGGTATTTTAATTACCTCTCAGACCTTGATCAACAACGTTCATATCTTCAGATAAATATAAGTTGTAATCACAACCCAATATTCCATTCAAATCTCAAAAACAATTTCCATTTAACTCTGATTAGGTTATACAACCTCATGACCCATTTCTTTACCCAAATTCACTTTACCAATCTCGTTTCAAATCCATTTATCCATTCCCCACTTTGGAATCTCATTTCAGATTCCCTTTTTTACTTGATCTTATTTTCAAGTAACGTCAATGTGAAATTAACGCCTTTACACTTTTAAACCACATTTATCAAATCCTGGTTTATTATAAACCCTCCTCATCTTTCTACCCTTTTACTTAATTAAGCCCTCGTATTCACTTACCATTCTTTTTATCACCTTGTTTTAAAAATTCGGGTTTTAAATATAAAACCCATCCAGAAACTTCTTACACCATCCATTTGGTTTACTTTCAATTTTAATTACCTTTTAAATGAATTCAAATAAAAAGTAATTCTCTAAATTTATCATTAACGATAATATTTCATTTCAACTATTAACTTCTGTAGAAGTAGTTAATCTCTTTATTAACTAAACAGTAAATCCCTTTTTAAAACCTTATTAAAAATGAAACAATATTCATTAACTATTTTAATCAAACACATTAATTTGATAATCAATTCCAATTCAAAACAGTCGATTTAATTAACTCAAAACTCGATTATCCCATTAATTGATTCCAATTAATCCTTACTTTAAATAAATCAAAAATATAAATAATTTTAAATAATTCCATTAATTGTTTTCTTTACAAACAATTATCAAAGTTTAACCATTCGATTTATCCTCGTTCTCGTACTTGTAAATCTGATTAACATCAGAATTCACTTTATAAAATAATTTATTAACAAATCGAAGTCTTAAATAAATAAAATATTGATTTATTTATTTCTCTTTAATAACTTCTATTCAAAATAATATATTCAAAATCCAACCCCAGTTATAAATTAAATTTTATAACTTCATCTTTATCGATTCACCTGACGGTGAATCAATATTTAAAACACGATTGATTTTATAAGCCTTACGCTGCTAAATACTCAACCAATATCGCTCATTGGTTTAAACACAACACATGTTGAATTCTCAGTCAATAATCAATAATCTACTCAATAACCCAAACAGAACAATTCATATTTGATAATATGAAATAAATAATATATACTTGAGGAATTCGGTTGGATCCCTCCAACCTGTTCTTCCCTGTATTCAAATGATTATCACAAACCAGATTGTTCGGTTTTAATTTAACTGATAACACTAAATAACGACCATTTAACATCAACCACAATCAATGCAAACAATTCAACCATTTAAACACGTTTATAAATAAACGTGACCAACCAAGGTGAGTTACCTTTATTGGAACCAATCGTTAAAAATAACGATTTGGTATTTCACTGAAATTAAACACAGTTTAATTTCATCAGTTAAATCAACAAACAAAGGTATAACTAGCAAACAAGCAACCATCAGCAAGTAGAGCACACAAAATAAAGAACCCAATTTATACAAAATATAAATGGGAAAAACTGAGTGAGTTTAACTCACCTTGAGTTGATTCTGTTGTCAACAGCTTGGTTTAACTAAATTAAACGGTCGTTTAATTTAATTAAAATGCCGGTTGATTCCAATCGTGTCCAATTCCATTCCATGATGTAGCGCTCATTGACTCGAGTTCACTGCATCTCGGTTTGTCGATTTCTGATGATAACCGTCAAGTTGTTAACACTCTAAGTTTATATAATTATATTACCAATTTCTTAATTACTAATAATTAATTAACTATTTACTTTTAACTTAATTAAGATTGCTGTTCCAAAGAAATAGCCAACATTTTCCTTCATTGATGTTCCTCTTCTGTAATGGTCAAAACAATTTCAGTTATAATATATCACTAATCATTAGTTAAATAATTACTCAAAACATACTAATTATATTTTGGTTAAGATTTTACGGGACCGATCCTTTCTGATGTTTTGTTGTTTTCAGCTGTGCTAAACGTGGATTAAGTCGGCTGACCCTTCCCTAATCTTCCCAAGTCTTCATTCTAGTGTTTTAGGTGGCTTCCAGGCGTTGTAAATCACTTAGTGTAGAATACTGCTGCTGTTTCCTTTAGTTCCAGGTTTAGCTGTTCACCTTAATAATAGGATTCGGCTGATCTAAACTCCAGCATTAATCCCGTTCCTTCGTAAACCCAGTACCAACACTGCCTTTCATTTATGTTCTGCTACTCATACTTCGTTCCCTGTTATCAGCTTCGTTCAAACCCCGCTACCATTGATTTCCATTTGTTCACAAAAACTACGCCTTGTTTCAGCAGCTTTCTTCAAACCTCCCGTCCCTCTCCTTGATACATATCTACATCTCAAACCTCTTTTTCTCATTTTCACGTTGAATCCAATTCAACAGCACCTCCCTTTTTATTATAAACCCAAGATGCTTCATCTTTACAATTTGAGCAACCCTTCACCGAGCTCAACCCCCTATCCTTAGGCCTTGATCGGAGATCACCAGCATGGTCGCCATACTGCTCTCGGACTTCAATCTGTTATCACCAAAACGTGTGCCATATCCTGCTCGATGCTCGACCAGAACAGCGCCTCCTTCGGCCTCACCATCACTCCTAAAACCACCTACAACCTTCGACGTTCTCAAGGCCCAGATCGGCCAACACGGTACAATAAAGTCCATCATCACGGTTCATCAGAGAGATGATGTTGAGATAAATAACTTTATAGTAGAAGATATTTAAGAGAGGTGAACTGATTTCGATTTTTAAAAGGAAAAAGTTTAAATCGTTTCTGGCCATTGCTAAAATTGAGGCGGCGGCTGAAGATGCTCACAGAAATTAGGGTTAGATGGTCTTAAGGGTATATATATAGAGGACTTATATTATTATTTAATTTTAACGAAACTTACGGGTAAAGTAGTTGATAAAAACCCCTACAAATGATTTCTGTCTTCTGATTAAAAGGCTAATCTTGGTGTAAAAAAGTATTCCGGAACAAATGGTACAAGTTTCGTCGAAATCCGAGGCCGTATGGAAAAAATTCCTTTATGAAACCAGAAATGAACACGCGTTTAATTTTTCCACGGTCACCAGCTAAATCGAAAAAACTTGAAACTTGTACATCTTACAATAATTTGTTGATACGAACCCAACGGCACCAGTTTCGTCGCATTTTGAGACTGTTTCCCCGGTAAGCTATTTTTACCGCGTACCGCAATACCATTTTTAACGCCAAATTATCCGGTCTCTAAAAATAATAAACTATATGCCTATCCTGACTCTAATCGACGATACGAACTCAACGGAATTGGTTTCGTGGCCTATTTCGATAGTCTGCTCAAGTACACTCAAATATCTCTTTATTTATTTAATTACGCGTTATAGAAAATGAACGGGCGTTTATGGCTATCATGGTCACATACGACATCGGTTTTCCACGCAACTCAACCCCGTACAATAATTTAACGTTACGGTCCCAATGAAACTGATTTCGTCGAAATCTGAGTCCGTTTGCAAAGCGGCCATTTTAAAGGCCTATATTTAAATAACGATTTTCACAACGACTATTTCAAATTTTGTTTTGGCCATAACTTACAATCTATAATACGAAATCTGGATTTTTCTCTTTTTATGAAAATTTTCGTCAACACGGTTCCATCGTTTCTCGTTTCACAGAAATCCGACTTATATTAGGTCTTGTACATTCAATTAAAGTTCAAAATTCAATATTACGAACTGCAGCGCCATTTCGAGCTCGTTTTATATTATAAATAAAATTAACGTTAAAACTTCATTTTAAATAACGAATTAAATATAAAAATCCATTTATATTCCAAATATAATATTTAAAATAAATAAATTAAATTAAATATTCGATGGCCAAAACACGGGTCGTTAAAATCATAGATACCATTATCATAGTACAACACAACACATCACAACGGAATTAAAAAGCAGATATCCAATGATGAAGCCTCCATCTCTATGCTCCTTCCTGGGTATTTGTAAATACTTGAACTACATGACTACTCGTGCAAATTTGGGCACTCAAGAGTTTAGGGTAATAATAAAACAAATAAACTCTGGGCCAATCATGAGACTGGTGTGAGTAAAATCTAATCACTTGATTTACTCTTAAAAATCCTTTCGATAGAAAAGATAATCGTAAGACCGACCCACACATAAACATGGATGGTTTTTTACCTTATGATACCCCAAAATATTCTTTGTATCAACACTATTCCTGTAACAACCCATATTTTTAACTGTTTAGTTTGAACATTTAAATTGGTTTTCAATGTTGATTTGGGCATATAAACAGATTAAAATTTATTTATTTAATGAGTTTGAACGTATAATTTATATTTAATTATAAACGAGCTCATAACATAGCAATAGTTCGTAATACTACGTTTTGAACTTCAATTGAATATACATAATCCATTTTAAGTCGGATTTATTTAATACAAGAATCTATTTGATTTTAAATTTCTAATGAAAGAGAAAATTCAAGATTTTATATGGTAGAGCTTGAGTCATGTCCAAATTAAATTTTAATAGTCGCTATGGAATCGTCTAAAAGTTATAACGATTTATTAATAAAATAAAAGGGTTTTAATAGAATTAAATATCGTTTTAACCTAGAAATTGATCAAAATGGATTCTGAATAGTTATACATGTTGTTGGAATATAAATGGAAGTTATCAGAGTTTTAAAATATTTAGTTTAATATTAATTTGGCGAAAATGAGAATTTTATATTATTTCAATCCAATTAAAAATAACTATTTTTGAAATAGTCACGAATTTCAATGAAATCAGTTTCATTGGATCCATAATGTTAAATTATCTTACAAAAATAATTTTCGTGGCAATCCGATATCGTATGTGTCTTCGGTTAGGGTTGTTATGGTAACAATTACCGTTATGCAAATACCGTTACCATACTGTTTTCTTAGGTAAATAAAAAATTCTTACCGTTACTATTACCGATACAACGGTAACCGTTCTGTCGGTATACCGATACAATGGTAACCGTTTTTGGTAAGAGTAAATTACAGTTTTCTAAAAATAGTATAAATATCTACAAAGTGACAACACTACAAAGAATGACAAGCATAAAATAACAAAGAACAAACTAACAAAGTGACAACACTGCAAAACGCATACATGGTTACATAAATATAAATCAGTTTTAACAGTTTACATGGCACAATAATTCAGTTGAAACAAAAAGCACATTTATCATTTCATTAGCAAAAAAAATCATTTTTAATTTGGAGTTATTGAGCGAATAAGCCACCAAAGATGCTTTAATTTTCCCATCAGTTTCGCTGACAAGTGACAATTTGAATTAGTCGATTAAGTGAAATAAAGGAAGGTCGCCAATCAGAAAGTGGAACCAACAAACCTGTAAAGGTGAATATAAGAAAAAAACTGATGAGATGAAAATACATGAGTGGAACATCCACAGTACTTATAGTATAAACTTCACTCAATGATTACTATATATCTACAAGAACACTTTCAGAACAAAATACATTCGTGATTTAGTAAAACAAATAAAAATAGTAATGGAGTATGTAGCAACCCTAAAATTTTGATAATTAAAAATTTTCCAGTCTAAATTTATTAAGGATTAGTGTTGTGAACTTTAAAGGACATAAGGTTCAGAAATAAGAAATTGAGGTAAGGACATTTATTTTAGTTTAAATATGGGACATAACCTGGAATTGTTAAGAAAATATATTAGCATGCATTGATTTAGTTTCATATGTATATAATAGAAATAAGAATATCTAGAGTTGTACGTTATGACCAGTTTCATTTGAATCCATTAATTAATATATTATAATCAAATTTGGCAAATGGAATTTTAACATTACGATTTATGGAAATTAAAAAAAAGGTGAGATTTAATAATCAATTTAAACTATAATTCATTGGTAAGGATTTGGATGTAATAAATTGAGAAAAGACATTTGTTAATATATATTATCTTGTAATTAAAGAGTGAAATTAATTTGGGACAAGTTACAATTTATGTAGTTGATTAGGACATTTATACGAAATAAATCTTTACGTGTAGAATGGTGATTTGATGAATATAGACCGATGTAAATTTATTCGTTTAAATTAAATAAAAGCGTTTGTATTTATTGAATTAGCCCATTTATTTGAATTTGATTTTTTTTTGAAAACAAGTCGATTCTTTATGTTATTTTGAATTCAAATTAGGCATAAAAAGAGAATTTACAAACGTAATATGGATTTAGGGAATTCAAATGGTAATCAATAAATTTTTCCAATATAATATGAACAAAGATCATGTTAGCATGAAGTTAATGACATATGTAATAAACGAAATGTTGCTATATAATTGTTGTAATTTTCTAAATAACTGAATTTGAGTTTATATGTAAACAAAAATAAATCTACAATGTGTAACGTCCCGGAATTTTTGTGGTTTAATAATTAATTTAATTATTGTAATATATTGGTTCGATAATTTAAATGGTTTGAATTCAAATATTTAAATTAATGTAAATAATGAGATAATATAATTATTTCTGAAATGGTCAGAAATGGTGGAATTTGCGATATAAATGACAGTTGAACGTATTAATTTTAATATAAATTATAATTGAGCCCGTAACGATGCGGCAGTTCGTAATATTATGATTTGAACTTCAACTGAGCATACATGATTCGTTATAAATCGGATTTTTTCGAAATAAGAAACGTTGGAATCTATTAGATTATATTTTTCTAATAGAAGTGAAAAATCGAGATTTCGTCGTATAGATTATAAGTTATGTCCAAAACAAATTTTCAAATAGTCGCTATGGAATTGTTTATAAACCATAATGGTTATTTAATTATAATAAAATATTTATTTCGAATTGGGATGAGATTTTTAAGACGTAGTTATAATTGAAATTTTAGAATTTTATTGTAATTTTTATTTTGGAAAATAAACAATTCTTATTTGGAGTGTTTTACACCCTATATCAGCATTTTGGGATGTCATAGAATGAATTAACTTGTCTATTTTATTATACTTCAGGATCATGACACATTGCCCGTTACGACGGTATTTTTATATTTGTCGTTAGCAGTCCGTAAAAGAACGAAATTTTCCGCAACCCTAGTACCCTTGATAAACAAATATAGATGCACAGGTCTTTTCCATAGTTACTTAAGATCCTGATACGTACTGTATTGATTGTGCATTTTACTGAGTGGTTAAATCACATGAGTGGTTAAATCAAAGGATCATTGGAACAGCAAACTAGTAATCTCACAAATAACATCATGCAACCAAATATATTCCCCGAATGCTTCCGGGGTTTCTATAAATAGCTGGATGTTTTAATAATATAACTTAATGTACAAATCCGGTGAAACATTTTTAGTATCATAACAAAAACCCAAATGATTACACTTTGAAAGTGCGCTAAGGTATCAACTGTTTGCAAATGCGTTAGCTTGCTTTTGGAAGTCACACTGAATTAGAATTCCAGAAGCATGAAAAGGAAATGGGACGGAAACTAGGAAGTGAAAAACGTGTTCTACTTGTGGCATGGTGCAATTACTTATTATATTTCAAAGCTTCCTAGTATGTCTTTTCCCCTGCGAAGAAGTAACTGTACATATACTGGGCACCACTAAAGACACATGCAATGTTCTAAAGCCATCCTACCCTATAAGGCTAAAGCTACCTGAAGACAATTCATAGCAGACCCGTTCACCCACGTTCCTTCATGCCACGAAAAGAAAATTTGCAACCCTACCTAGAGGAATAGCTACCTATGATAAATGGAAAATCTTCCCTGTTTGATCCAATCACGCACCCATGTCTAAAGAGTAGCCGCTCTGAAAATTGTACCCCTGAATTAAAAAACTTAAGAGTTAAGTTTCATATGTGCCCCATCACATCCAATACGATCACTTATGTTGTTAAAACTTAAAAGCCTACCTGGTCCTCGTTAAGTTAAAAGCACATGCAAATCTGAATCCAGCGCAAGTCTACCCTACTTCCTATCACCCTAGAAGCATGGCCACCAAGCTGCATCACCCTATAAATAAACAAGTCTTCCATTCTAGAATGCAACTCAAACTAGCGAATGAAATTTAGTAAACGCAAACTTCATAAAAAGTTGTAAAAATCCAAATAAAAGCCAACACCCCAATATATATATATATATATCAGCTCGTTTTGATCAGAACTTTTCACTGAAGTCCTTCGTTCCTGGCGCGATGGAGTTTTAATGAGTTGCGACTCAGACAATGGAAACTGGAGTACGACCTAGCGGTAGATACAGTGATCGATGATGGAAGTTCAATGTGGATTCGAGTTCGCAGGATGGAATGGCACTTCTGGTAGGAAGATGGAAGGGCTCGGTGGATATTTTGGTGGTGCGACATTGTTACTGACGTAGTACAGTACCTTTCGACGTGTTTTACAAGGTGGATTCGAGGGGGTTATAATGGGTATAAGGTTGAAGAGGGGGTGACGAGAAGAAGCTGAGTGTTTGTGGTTTGTAATGTCACGAAATATTGAAGGAGAATGGGTAAAACAAATGATTGGAAATGGTGAAAACATAATAAGGAGAGCAACGTTTTTTTTCTAGAGCGAGGAAGAAATAGTTGAGGGTGTATCAGGTATAGGAGATCGGGCTACCTTTAGTGGGTATCGGGCCGAAGCCCAGCTTTAAGAATATATATATATATTTATAAAGAAGAAGAAAACATGAAACGTTAGAACGAGAAGAAAAGGTTACTGCATGGTTTGTGTGACGATACAGAGCTACAGTGCCAAGCGGCGGAAAGGCATGTGGGCCGATGAGGGAAAAAGTAAGGCCAGATTTTTTTATTAATAAATATAGTTTAAACTAATTTAAACAACATAAGAGCTTATAATATCCTATGCATACAATCTCAGTTTAAGGACTTGTCAGTCACATTGGAATCGTACGAAGATGTGGTTTGGAGCAATTTGGAGATCATTTCAATTTATGGCGGAGTTAAAAGCCTGATATGATCCATCGAACGTTAACCGTTATTTAACGATTAACGAACAAGATGAGTAAACTCACTAACTCTGTCCAGTTTTATAACTTTACAAATGTTATTTGATATTGATAAAAATGATTGAATGTTGTGTGTGATGGTTGTTTGGATGCTTTGCTAATTAATTAGTTGAAAACATATACACCGTTATATATATAAGTCGTTAGTTGAACACTGATCCTATTTATTATAATATTTCGTTTTGACATGAAATTGGTATTATTTATGTTGATTAACGTCTGTGGATGCAGGGAAACAAGTTGGGGGGATTGAACCGGATTCCTCAACAATTTTACTGTTAATTTTCATATATTGCATTATATGATGTGTATAGCGACCCGGGTAATTTCGACACTCGAATCCAGACACTAACACGTCCCGTGTCTAAACTCAAGTACCGAAAACCCAGAAAGCTAATAGAAAGAAGTTAGAGGGTGAGAAAAAGAAAGAAAGAAATATTAGAATAGAAGAATAAGAAGATCAGAGTCTCACAGCAGAATGGATAGAATATAATAATCAATAATACTTTATAAAAGAAGTGTATATCACAGCATCAGAGAATACATTCAGATCAATACAACACACAGCGGAAATAAACTAGTACCATTAATATATGGAATACGTCTCGATCTCAACTCCATCTTTGGAATTCCAAGCGATTCCTAACCTGATAATATACTCGGTCTGACCCGTGCACATTTGAAGCAAAGCAAAATTCACCCGGATCAGTCTGAAATACTTTCAGTGATAAATTCATACAGCAACCAACTCGTTTAACTTTGAAATCCTTTTGAAATAAAAGGATAATAGTAAGACCAGTCCACACATAAACACAGACGGTTTTTATCTTACTATAACCCAAATCGTTTTGAAATCAATACCTTCTTCTGATATTATCATAGTGTCTAAATACAAATAAATAGAATCTAGCAGAACGCTTGCATCTTACGCTCCATATATATAATATACAATCAAAACTGCGAGCGCTTATTAGAGATGGGATTTCCAAATATGACAAGGTATGGGACCACCTGCCGATAGTGTATCTCTAGAGACGAATACACTGGGTTCAACAAGAACGTCTTGCAACCCGACCCACACATGACCGACCACTCATTTCTCTTGAGTGTATCGAGTATATTGTCACCATACGGCTTTTTGTCGCGCGACCACCGTAATCCCCGGGAGATACAGAAATGAAAGAAGTAACAAAAATGAATATTCTCTAGATGGTGGCAATACACCCTAATGGGTGCGACCCACATAGCCATGTTGCCTGCCCGATTTTTGTCATTTCCCGGTTGATGAGGCTTGAGGCTATAATCGAATTTTGAAACATCTGGCCACCATTCACATCGTCCATACACGTCATTTAGGAACAGGATGAACCGAAGGTACTCTCCTACTGCATCGCATATAGGAATCACCTCATGGATCAACAGCGAGAAGTCCTTGTAACCCGTAGATTCCAATCACGACAGAATCACAGTATATTTCTAGGGATCAGCCAGAGATTGTAAGTAATTCTTCTGCTTCAATAAGATCTACGGTCTTCAATTGCTCCATCTCTATCAACGTCTTCGACGTATTCGTATTTATTGGTCGGAATGGCTTTCGAATATAAATTCGATCCCGGTCTTCCCATACCAATAACGTTGGGTCAGATTTTGATTGTCGGTTGTTTAACTATCAAAATAAACAACCATAAAAATAAACAAATCCATAGGTTTATTTCACAACATCACTTGGCCTTTATAATATATTGGTTTAAATATGTTAATATTCTCAAATCCTTTTTACGTATATACCTAGAAAAATCCTTAAATCATATCTAATTTATCCTTTACTAATATTTCAAAACGTTCCCATAACATTTCTTATCGATTCAAATTTATCCTTTAATCATCACGGCATCTTCCTTGGCTTCATTATCTAAACACCAAATCACCACTCATCCCATTGTTTTCCTTTTAAGTCCCAATATTTCCTATTTGATTATTATTAAATGTTAATCAAATTTCACATTCAAAAATATGGTTTATCTAACCAATTATCATTTCCATTAAATAAATATAAATTTATTTAATAAATCTATTTTAGTGAACCAGTTGACTTAGTCAACTCTGACTTGATTAACGCGTTAGTTAATCGTCACTGATCTTGCCATTTAAATTAATTAATAATTAATTAATCTAAATCATTCTATTTGCTTTGATTTTACTTAATCGATAATATAAATCCATTCTAATTGTTACGTTAATTCTGACCACTTGAATTAGCTAAATAAAAATCGTTTAAAAATCACTTATATAAGCACGTGCTTCGTGCACGGTAGATTTTGGTTAAACCAATCAATGTACAGATGTGGTTGGTTTATTTCTTTATTAGAACTTTATTTAAAATAATATATTTAAAAATATATATTCGGTTATAAAATAATTTTATAACTTCATTTCTAACAATTCACCTGATGATGAATTGATCTTTATAAAACGGTGTATATTAGGGTCATCTACTATTTATTCTGCAATCAATACGATATATTGATTCAACACTCAACCACAATCAACAACCAACAGGGTTTCAAAGTCAACGGGTCTTGAACAGTTCATAAAATATTAAATAACAACATATTAAATTTTTGAGGAACCGGTTTGATTCCTCCTACCTGTTCTTCCCTGCAACATAGACCATTATAATATTTCATATCAGTACATAGAAATATTTTAACGACGATAATATAATTAACGTCAGCCATTAAAGCAACCATAGGTATCCAAAGCATGCAATCAACCAATTTAATTTAATTATACGAATTTAGCACATCCTAGTATTTCAGAAATGTGTGAGAATTAACTCACCTTATTTCGATCGATGGTCCGCGCGTCGCTTTGTTAAATTTTAACCCGACGGTTAAAATTAGCGAACATTTGATTGCTTCCGTTCCTTCCCGAACTTGCTCAGCGGTATGGCCTTCTTTACTCTGGTTCCAACGTGTCCGTTTTCATATGATTCTGATAACATTCAATACAGTTATACGCGTTACAATATTTGATTTAAATTTAATATATGCCCAAGTTACCATAGTTACACATTTCTATATATTAAAATAATTAACTACTCATTAAAACCTTGAACTTAATTAACGATTACCTTAAATATTGCGTTTTCCTTGATTCAAGCGCGCATGAACCCATCTACTTCAATTAAAGCATATTCCCCCAAGCCTTCAACCCGATCACTGTAATTCCTCTTCTGTTAATCTTGCAGAAAGCCACCCGTCTCCTGGCAATTCGATATTCATCTCTTTTTTTTCCACAACATTTAGAACCTTCAGTGTAACAAATATACACATCCAGGTCCACTGCATGAGCCACCTGCCGAGCACCCTTCGTCACTTCTTTCTACTTCCCTTCCAGGCAACATACACTACTAGAAATGCTCAAATTAGTGACCGACCGCAGCGACGGCTGGCGACGGCTAAAAAAGCGGCCCTCACTAGCCGTCGCCTAAAAGAGTATAACCGCGAGGCTACAGGAACAAATAACATTATCTCGAGCTGACCCCCCCAAATCAAAACCGATCCCAAAACCCTTCAAACCCGTCCCCCCCCCCCCCCCCCGGCCGTTGCCAGCCGACACCCGCCGCCGCCTATCGGAAGCCTCCAACAATCTCCTCCCCCTTCGGCCTTCTCAAGTCCTCTCCATTCCTCCAAACCAATTTCTTTCTCTCTAAGGTATGAATTCTAACCTAATTTCATGAATTAATTGTTTAATAATGATATAAATGTATGTGTTAGTTGATTATACAATGGTTGTTGAATTAATGTAGTTGATTTAGTAATGATTGAAACCCTAAATTGTTGATTTAGTTGTTTATCGGTGTGATGTTTGATTTTGTGTTAATGTATGTGTTAATGAACCGTTATTTTGTGCGTATGTAATTATTGGATATGAGATTGGGGTACATGTTGTTGGATATAGCTAGTTAAAAGTGATGGTTGTGAAATTGTTGAGTTGTAGACGGGGATTGAAAATGAATTGTATTGTGGAAATTATTTGAATGGAATGACTATATATGGCGCAAGTAGAATTGTTGTTGATAGCTGATTTTGGTTGAAACCAAATAGGATTAGTTTGTGGAAAAAAATTCGTGTGTTTGAATTACCCTGCCGTTATGCTGCCGAAATATTCAGAAATATTCATGTGCTTGAATTATTTTCATATGTTCAAGTATATTCATGTGTGATAATTTATTCATGACATAAATTGCTTAGATAATAAAAATCACATTTTTATTATGTATGAACCACTAAAAATATTCATGTGTTGAATAAATTCTTTGAACAATGAAAATCAAATTTTTATTATATGTATGAACCACTAAAAATATTCATGTGTTGAATAAATATTTTGAACAATAAAAATCACATTTTTATTGTATGTATGAACAATTAAAAATATTCATGCGTTGAATAAATTCTTTGAACAATATATGTATGTGTTATCGAAATCACTGACATATATTTTTGAATCAGGAAAAATGTCCAATTATTACATTGACCGTAGTTGGATGTATGAAGTTAGAATTGGAACGAAAGGCTCAATGAAAGAAGATTTCTATAATGGTGTAAATGAATTTGATAGATTTGCAATATCTAATAATCGAAATTACGAGGAGCTTCGTTGTCCGTGTAGTAAGTGTAAACTGATGAGGTTTCATAAACCAGACATCATTAAAGTACATTTGTACAAATCAGGTTTTGTGCCAAATTATTATTTATGGGATCGTCATGGAGAACTTGTTGCGCCTACAGTAAATCCTGTAGCGTCGGAGGTCGAATTAGTTATGACGAATCCAATAGAAGATATGGTGGAAGATGCAGCACGGTCAATGTTCCCTATCGGTCAGGTTGACGACGATGACGTCAATATTGAAGAAGAACCGAACACGGAAGGCAGAAAAATATATGATTTATTGGCTTCAGCTAAGCGACCATTGTGGAATGGTTGTGAAAGTGGAACTGAATTATCGGTAACCGCTGAGTACATCACCATGAAATCAAAATTTAACCTTACAGAAGCTGCATTTACAGCGGTTGTACAAGCTGCGAAAAGACATATGCCACCCGATAATCTGATTTTCGATAGTCATTACAAAGTGAAAACACTAACGTCGGCTTTTGGTTTGCCGTACCAAAAAATAGATACTTGTGTTAAAGGTTGCATGTTGTATTGGAAAGATGATATTAATCTTAGAAACTGTAAGAAATGCGGCGGGGAACGGTATAAACCTAGAAAAAAGAAAGGTAAGGAAGTTCCGTATACAAGAATGCATTATTTACCAATCATCCCTAGACTACAACGGTTATATGCATCCTCAGTCACTGCATGTCATATGTGATGGCATAGTGTGCGAACACCAGAAGATGGAACTTTGACACATCCATCACATGGAGAAGCATGGAAACATTTTGATAGGACGTGTAATGACCCGCATCTTCAGGGGTATTATAATTAATTAATTTAATTATATATATCATGATGTAGTGAATTAAATAGAGGTTTAATTAAATAATATGGAATATTTATTTAAATTTAATAATTAAATAATATATTTAATTCAGAAATAATAAAAAATATTGGGAATCACAATATTCTGTGAACGGGGTCGTCCCTTAGATTTAATTCTGCTTAGAGTTGAATTATATTGACGAATATATTCAATCGACTACAGTTTGAATGTAGAATTTTAATATAATTAAAATAGAGCGCGTAATGGCGCGGTAGTTCGCGATTTAGCGATTCGAACTTTAAACGAATATACAGAAGCCGTTTTAAATCGGATTTCTGTGAAACAAGAAAGTGTGGAGCTGGTGGAGTATATCTTTCTGGTGGAAGAGAAAAATTGAGATTTCGTCGTGTAGATTTTGATTCATGTCCAAATCAAATTCTAGAAAAGTCGTTGTGGAATTCCTTTATAATTTATAAAGGGATTAATTATATTTTAAAAAGAAATTTAAATATAAATCGAATATCGAATTAAGCGAGATTGGAAATAACGAGTTATAAATCCCAGTGGAGCTGTATGGTATTCCACTATGATTATATACGATAATATTAATTTATTAATATTATATTTAATTATATTTAATTATATTTATATATTTAAATGTTCTATTCAGCGCTTTAAAAATAGCCACTTTTTCATACGACCTCAGAATTCGACGAAACTAGTTTTGTTGGATCCGCAACATCAAATAGTTGTTAGATTTCCAGTTTCGTGATTTTTAGAGTCCCGGTGTGGTCGTACGGATTTTTAGAGTGAGATACAGTCAGTATTTCGACAGTTAAAAATACACTGTGTAAGCATACGAAGTCAGAATCGATGAAACCAGTTTCGTTGGGACCGTAATGTCAAACTCTAGTGGCATGTCAATTTTCGTGATTTTAGAAGATCATATGTGGTCGCAGGGATTTTAAAGGACCGGAGATAAATAGAAAATCGAGAAAATAAAATATAAAAATCAATTCAAAAATATCTCCCCTCATTTCTATGATCACAAACAGGCCACGTGACCTCTCTCCTCAGCCACAAAGCTTACCAACTTCAAACAGCTTATATAAACCGTAAAACCCAAACACAGCAAGAAAAAACCCAAAAGGAAATTCTCAAACAAATCAAAAACAATTCCTAAAATCCTAATATATGTATATTTGAGACCACACCAAGGTGCTCTTCAATTCCATAACCATCATGAGGTGTTCAACGCCAGTGTTGGGTACTCGCGTTTTTCCTGTAGACCTAGGGTTCAAATTAAATGCGTTTGTGTTGATTTTTGGTGGAGTTGGAGAATGGTTTTGTGATTAGAGTGAAGAATGGAACCATCGCACGAAGTTTGAGGGGTTTCTGGGTGGTTTGAGTTCGATACATGTTCGAACAGCAGTAGGAAAGTGAACAAACGGAGTTGATACGGCGAGGCGCGAGTTGCGTGTTAGTTGTATAGAAGGATGGAGGAAACGAAGAGAAGAGGAACGAGAGTCTTGGTTTTGGATTTCATGAATCGTGGATGGAGTTTGGGTCTTGAAACCGTTTGGAAATGATGGAGGATGGATACAGGAGGTCACGGCAAAATGGATTTGGGGGAGAAGGTAATGAAGCGAGCGGGTTCTAATGAAGGGAGTGGGCCGGCTGTTTTGGGTAAAGCCCAATTAAAATTTTTAATTAAGTTTTTATTTAATTATTTGTGTATTAACTTATAACTTAAATAACTTTACCATACGGTATCGAAATTCAGCGAAACAAGATCCGACGGGATCGTATGGACGGTGGCTACGCCACGGAACAGACTGGAAGTCCATTGGAGTCCGTTACAATTTATAGCAAAATAAATTTTCCGTCTGAATCGTATCGAGCGACAATTATCGTTATTAACGATGATAGTCCAAAGTGAGTAAAACTCACCAACTCTATACAGTTCTATTTTTACAGTGTATTCTTAGAACTGTTAAATATTGTCTGTTTGACTGTGTGTTGACTGTATGATTGAACTGCTAGGAAGTTATATATATATATACATATGTTGATTCTGTTTATCAGAATATTTTATACTGTTATGGTCTAACATCTGTGATGCAGGGGAAAAGGTTGGAGGAATCCGACGGGATTCCTCAACATTTATTTTACTGTGATTTATATATTGTGATATATAATGTGATATATATTCTGACGTTGATTATGTGTGTTGGACGATATTTATCGTTGTTATATGGTGTGTTAAATACCATAAGAAATACCAGAATGTGGAAAAGGGATTTTCAAAGTATATTTTGAAAATAATTTATTTATATAAAATCAATGGATTTTATATTATAAAAGAAAAAGGATTTTGAATAAAAGAATTTTATTTGTATATCAAATATAAGGGATTTATTTGTTAATCAAATATAAGGGAATTATATTTGTTAATCAAATATAAGGGAATTATATTTGTTAATCAAATATAAAGGGATTTATTTGTTAATCAAATATAAGGGAATTTATGTGTTAATCAAATATAAGGGAATTTATTTGTTAATCAAATATAAGGGAATTTATTTGTTAATCAAATATAAGGAAATTTATTTGAAAGCAAATATAGAGGAATATATTGGTAAAACATAAATAAAGAGTTTAAAAGAAATTATTTATTTAGGAAATAAATAAAAGTAAAAGGTACTATTTATTTAGGAAATAAATAAAGATTAAAGGAGATATTTATTTGTTAAATAAATAGGATTAAACCAAAGGAATATTTATTGGATAAATAAATAGAGCTAAATCAAAAGAATATTCAAAAGAAGAATAGAAAATGGAAATCTGTTTTTAACAGATAAATAGAAAGGATTAATTTATAAATAACAGTTTATAATTAAATGAATATTTATCATTCGATAAACGAAATATATAAGTCTGAACTTATATAGATAAGAGATAGTGGTTTTAACACCGATAGTTTTAAATAGAAGGGATACACAACACTTGTATAAGTGAAGTAACATCATTACAGAGAACATTTATAAAGTGAAGAACCGTTACTAAAAGTAAATCTTTATAAATGAATAAACGTTATCAAATAGGTTACTCGAATAGGAGAAATCGATTAGAGTTAGAGTTAATCAGTCAGAGTTAACTAGTTAGAGTTAATCGAATATAGTTTATTCGAATAGAGTTAAGTGAATGGTTAATCGATTAGAGTTAAATCAATAAAGTTAATCGAATATAGTTTATTTGAAGAAAGGTTTTCAAATCTAGTTATTCGTAAGAGAGATTATCGATATTAGTTATTCGTAAGAGAGATTATCGATGTTAGTTCATCGAAAGGAGTTAATCGATGTTAGCTTCATCGAAGGGAGTTATCAGTTATAGTTTAATCGAAAAGAGATTATCGAATATAGTTTATTCGAAAGTGAGATTTTCAAATATAAGATATTTGAAAGGAAAGAGTTGTCGAATATTAGTTATTCGAAGAGGGATTATCGAATATCATTTATTCGAGAAGGAGTAATCGAATATAGTGTATTCGAAAGGAAGGAGTTAATCGAATATAGGTTATTCGAAGGAGAGTTAATCAAATAGAGATTACTCGAAAGGGCGTTATACGTCCAATTCGATTATATAGAATTCGGGAAAGTACTTATACTTTCCAGTGTTTAAATAGAGATTTATTTATTTATAAATAAAGTAGTTGTTAGGTTAATTATTCACATTAAAGAATAAAAGTTATAATTGAAGTTAGATAATTCGAAAGTAGGGATTATAACGTTATCGTTATAATCAATGTTTTCAATAAAGAAGTGGATTCGTAAATAGAATCCGCGAGAGACGTAAAGAAAGTTGTTAAAGAATAAAAGATAAACTTTGCCATTTCGAAGTTATAACGTTGTTCAGTTAAGGTCTGAGAGGTATTTATACCCCAACTTGATTGACTTCCTTCTTAACTAAGGATTGCTAAGGTTTGATCGAAAAAGAGTTTTGGAAATGTTTTCCAAGTAAGAATCAGAAATGTTTTCTGATAGTAGGAAATAAGAATTTAGAATATATATATAATCAGGAGATATGTAAATTAATGAACTAAAAAGATTAATGTTAAATGATGTTTGTTCGATATAATTTCCATCTGGAAATAATATCGTTGTTTGCACACTTGTTTCTCTTTGATAGTTAACTCACAGACTATCGAAGTTTTGACCATTTTAACGTTGTTAATATGGAGAGACCGGTTGGATTATTATCCAAAGAACCACTCTGTATAGGCATAAGCGTTGTGAATCATATATGCCAAAGATAATTGAAGACGGAGAAAAATGCAAGGGCTGTTGTATAAGTCTTAGATAATAGTGACTAAGATGGATATACTGAATAGTGCCTTCGGTTTGTCCAGTCCTAGGACAACGTGTATGGACGAAGGTCTGACAGAGTATATCCAATGGATCGCGTAAGTTGATCTGCTCAAACGTATTCACGTTTGGTGGCGAAGGAATTCGTTTCTCTTAGCTGTATACCCGTGTTATTTTTGGATAAGTCAATTTGTGATTTGGCGGGTATGACGATGTGACATTCTAAGTGTATGGATGAATGTTTGACAGAGTATTTCCAGAAAGGTCATGTACATTGATTTCTTCAACCGTACCAAGAGTTGAAGCGGAGAAGGTAACTTCTTTTAGCTGACACATAATGTATGGTGGTAGACATCAAATTAGTGATTTTGATGGATTTGACAATGTGGTATTCGAAGTGAATCTGATGTGATGATGAAGCGTAACCTCAAGCCTCATCAACCGGTAAATGAAAGAAATCGGGCAGGCAACATGGCTATGTAGGTCGCACCTATTAGGGTGTATAATCACCCGATCTAGAGTTTCATTTACTTCTAAAAATCTATTGTTGATGCTGTCCCTTATCGGGAAACGGTTGCTGATCCCAACCGTTGGTGATATACATTCGATAGACTCAGAGAAATGAGTGGTCGGTCATGTGTGGCCGGGTTGCAAGATGTTCTTGTTGAACCCAGTGTATTCCTCTCTAGAGATACATTAGCAGAAGGTGGTTCCATACCTTGTCATAGTTGGAAACCCATTATCCAATACGTGCTTGCGATTTGGATTTTATACTATGTATGTGGAACGTGAGATGAAAGCGTTCTGCTAGATTGATATCTATTTGTATTTAGACATTATTATAATATCACAATGATATTGCTTGTCAAAGTTGTTCAGATACTCATAAGGGAAAACCCGTTCCATATTCACGGCGTGGTCTTATGAGATATCATATATTTGTTAAACTGTGTTAAACTATTTTACTCACACCAGTCGCATGACTGACCCGGAGTTTACTTTGTTCTTTTCCCTAAACTCTTGGGTGCCTAAATTTGAACGGGCAGTCAAGTAGTCGGGATTTACAGATATACTTTGAGAGCTTGGAGCAGGAGGCTTCAAGATCATATAGCTATAGTTATTTCCGTGGTGTTCTAAGTGCTGTACTCTGATAAGTGCTATTGCATATACAACTGTTATATTTCAAAGTTATGTTATATGCTATATGTTATTCGTTTCGCTGTGAGATTCGTGTTACTCTGATGTTGTTGTTGTCTTCTTCTTCTTCTATTCTAAGTTTCTATCTTATCTATTCTCACCCTCTAATTTCTTTCATTAACTATTCGGTTATTTTCGATCCTTGGATGTTCGATATGTGTTGTATATCGGATAACCAAGATCGCATCGCACAAAATCCGGGTTGTTACAGTTGGTATCAGAGCTTAAGTTAAGAATTACCTTGGCTCTGTGGCATGACTCGGTAGAGATGGGGTTAGTAATGCCATAGATTGAGTTTGAGTGTATATATACGAGAGCGTATTTGTTATTCAATATAAAATGGTTTTATATTGTGGAGATTTATTGATTGAGTGGCTTATGAATTTCTGGTCGATCAGTTTGATCCACTGTATCGATAAGAGTTACTAAACACTTGAATACGATGAACCGTCATGGTATGTTTTGAAAAGAGGGTAAATGAAGTAATTTTACCCAAGATTATAATTTTGATATAAAGGAGTTATATTGAAATGATTATAATATATTAGATATATTGGCTGTTATTATAATCGAGTACAATTATAAATTAAATGGTTATATAAACAACCAATCAGAATTCGTATACAAAGTGAATTAAATTTGAAATTAAAATCAGAATTGAATGTAAAAATTGGAAATTCAGATAAGTGTCTGTGATTGAATCTGGATTAGATATATGTGAATTTTAAAATCCTGGGAGGTTTTAAATTTGTTTTAATAAGGATATTTTGAACTGATTCAAGATGGAAGTGTTTAAGTTGGAGTTTTGAAAAGGAATATAGTATTGAACTCACTTTGATCGCTGGAAAATAATTCTGATGATGGTGTACACATCATCAGTGTGATTTTCGAGTTGTAAGTGACGGATTACTACCCAAGATTTTGTTTTCAAATTTGTTTGCGAAAACAAGTTGTTTAAGAATTCAAATGTTTTGAATTGGTATTATGATTTCAAATTGACTTGAAATAAATGCCCAGGAATTTAAATTCTAGAATTTAAAATTTAACTTATTAAGTTAAATCAAATCGAGATGGTAAAGATAAATAAGTAAATTAGAATTTAAATTTGAACCAAGTTAAATAAAACTGAAATTGAATTTGAATTTGAATGATATCGAGACAAATTGGATTTGTGAGATTCGAATTTGAAGTGTAATTTGGTAACCAAGTTAAGAGTTTGAAATCGAGAATCAAACTCGAGTTTGAAATGATATTTGGCTTGAATATAAAGCGAATGGTTGGATATGTGGATAAAAACGGATCAGAGTTGATTGGATTGATATTGGTATATGCTGAATTGACAGCAGGTGAAAGTGATAGAGTTGATATGCCCGACAAAAAGGTACAAGTTTATTTTTGATATAAGCATGAGAATTATGAGCTGAATCGGCAAGCCGCTTGGCTGTTTGATTTTCTTTTGGGTTGGAGAAGGCCTAGAGAGGCGAGTTGTGGTTTTGCCGATAGGGCTGTACAAAGGAGGTTATGGCGAAATTTTTCGAAAAGTTAAGGCGTTAGAAAATTTTCAGGATTTTTTTTGAAATTTTCGTTGATAAGAATTAATTAATATTTAATTGAAATTAAACTGGTTCAGTTGAAACTGAAGTTAAGAAGTGAACAAATAAGTTCTAACCAGTCGATAGGGTTGTTTCCTCCCTTAGCAATTTCGAGGACGAAATTATTTTAAGTGGGGAAGAATGTAATGACCCGCATCGTCAGGGGTATTATAATTAATTTATTTAATTATATATATTGTGATGTAGTGAATTAAATAGAGGTTTTATTAAATAATATGGAATATTTATTTAAATTTAATAATTAAATAAAATATTTAATTCAGAAATAATCAAAAATATTGGGAATCACAATATTCTGTGAACGGGGTCGTCCCTTAGATTTAATTCAGCTTAGAGTTGAATTATATTGACGAATATATTTAATCGACGACAGTTTGAACGTAGAATTTTAATATAATTAAAATAGAGCGCGTAATGGCGTGGCAGTTCGCGATTTAGCGATTCGAACTTTAAACGAATATACATAAGCCGTTTTAAATCGGATTTATGTGAAACAAGAAACGTGTGGAGCTGGTGGAGTATATCTTTCTGGTGGAAGAGAAAAATTGAGATTTCGTCAGGTAGATTTTGATTCATGTCCAAATCAAATTCTAGAAAAGTCGCTGTGGAATTCGTTTATAATTTATAAAGGGATTAATTATATTTTAAAAAGAAATTTAAATATAAATCGAATATCGAATTAAGCGGGATTGGAAATAACGAGTTATAAATCCCAGTGGAGCTGTATGGTATTCCACTTTGATTATATATGATAATATTAATTTATTAATATTATATTTAATTATATTTAATTATATTTAAATATATTTATATATTTAAATGGTCTATTCAGCGCTTTAAAAATAGCCACTTTTTCATACGACCTCAGAATTTAACGAAACTAGTTTTGTTGGATCCTCAACATCAAATAGTTGTTAGATTTCCAGTTTCGTGATTTTTAGAGTCCCGGTGTGGTCGTACGGATTTTTAGAGTGAGATACAGTCAGTATTTCGACAGTTAAAAATACACTATGTGAGCATACGAAGTCAGAATTCGACGAAACCAGTGTCGTTGGGACCGTAATGTCAAACTCTAGTGGCATGTCAATTTTCGTGATTTTAGAAGATCGTATGTGGTCGCAGGGATTTTAAAGGACCGGAGATAAACAGAAAATCGAGAAAATAAAATATAAAAATCAATTCAAAAATATCTCCCCTCATTTCTGTGATCACAAACAGGCCACGCAACCTCTCTCCTCAGCCACAAAGCTTACCAACCTCAAACAGCTTATATAAACCGTAAAACCCAAACACAGCAAGAAAAAAACCCAAAAGGAAATTCTCAAACAAATCAAAAACAATTCCTAAAATCCTAATATATGTATATTTGAGACCACACCAAGGTGCTCTTCAATTCCATAACCATCATGAGGTGTTCGACGCCAGTGTTGGGTGTAACACCCCACCTCCGCTAGGGTCACTCGCAAAGGAATGCACTAGCTTTAGAGGGGCATTATTGGTAAACATGCACAGAAATATTACAAGACAGAACACATAAAATAGCGGAAGTAAAATCAACTTTCATATCATTAATAAATAAGGTCTAAAGCCTTTTACATCAGAGAATTTCTTACATCAAAACCTGTCTTGCAATAGTAAAGAAGCATAAACCATTTCATAAATTATTCCCCAAGTAAAACAGTAAAGTAGCCATAGCCAAGAAAAGTCCAAGCCATACATGATGACCTTCAAGCAGAAGAAGTCCAAACTAAACAACAGTATTTCCTCCCTGTAACCTGGGGGGGGGGGGGGAACGGAAGACAAGAAGCGAAAGAAAACGGGGTCAGTCATAAAGACTGGTAAGCCCTATCTACTATCAGTATAAAAACTAATAAAGTTAACTGACATGAGAAACTGAGATGAACATAAGGATAATAGCATACTGGCATGATGAATCAAGATAGATCAACTAAACCAAGAAAGCAGGATGAACTACAGTACCCAGATAAACTAAGGTGTCATGATAAACTACGGTGTCAAGATAAAACAAAGTATCACGCCGTCCGGTTTCTATCAAGTATAATATCCCAAGGTATCTATCATGTCTAACGTCCCACGGTATTTATCCTGTATTTTTGCTCTGCACCTACCGTACTAGTATCCCCACCGTATCATGTGTTAACCATGAATGACCCTTACTCAAAAGTCGTGTAATGGTCCATGTCAACCTAACATATAGCATATGTAGGTTCCTGAACTTGTATGTTTCTTTCCACGTATAAGTTCAGTCCCTTGCCGTACGTCGTACGGGTTTTCCCATGAGATTCTACCTCAACGTAGTTCCATGATCCTTAAGATCGTTTTGGACTGTCACCCTATATCTAGCTAGGGTCTTTCAACATGAATCATCGTTTGTACAACTAGGACTTATGCCACCTAGGACAACTAGGGATTACGCTTACATATTGCACGTTTTCGTATTTCGGTTTGTGTTCAACCACCTAGGGCCACTAGGGATTACGCTAACCGTCAACCGCGCCCTTTTTTCCCACGCATTCATCGTGAATCGTTTTTCCATGACTGTATGCACATGTATCACATCGTGCCATCCGAGTCCTATCACAGGGCAAATCAAGAAATACAGGACTCGGTCGGGAGCTTTCGATTTATCTGCTGATGCAGATGCTAAGGTCTGTTTTTTCTATACGTGGCTATGGTCCCACGAGACCCCTCCCTCAACTAATGAAAGGCAAGACAAGAAAAACCTTATATGAGAACTACACAACTGGCCAGCCCACAATCCTACGGCCTTACCGCACCCATAATTAGATAGCAATTATGGTCTTTTGGGTGTTCTCTGCCTTTCCGTATGTACACGATTGACTCAAAATGGTAGATGATCGACGAACTGCTATCTAGGGCACTACCATGTATCCGTCGACTCACTGCTATCCATCCCAGTCTTTAGGTCGCTCGTACAACAACCAAGGCATACTCTTGGTTCTTCTAACGCAGACCTTAACCTCTTGTGAGCCCAGTATGATCACCTGCGACCTCACAGAGGGATACCAAGAATATCCTCACGTTCCCCGAAGCCGCTGCTTCGTTACCCAGTTCGCTGGAGCCTTTATCTAAATCAGGTACTTGCTCCTACTCGTGTACTTAAACGATGACCTACCGTATCGGGTTACTCATCTATCTATGAACTGGTTCAAATTTCCTTGACTAAGAATTATTACTTAGTTACCCTTAACTAAGGTTAACCACTTAGCCTTATTCCCGTTATCCTTGTTAACTACGGTTATCCACCTAATTCTCTAAACTAGGGTTTATATAATGGATTAAGTGTCGCTTAAGTTCATGACTTAACCCGCCTACTAACCATGTCAAAATTGGCTAAGTATCCAAGTCCAAGACTTAACCCTACAAATCATGTGTCATGTTGGTTAAGTATATCAAACAATCCATGACTTAACCTCATCTAATTATCTTTTTAGATTGGTTAAGTATATATTAACTTGACCTTATCAAATTATTGAGTCAAATTGGTCAAGTGTATTAAAATAATTCGTGACTTAGCCTTATCACGTTAGATTGGTTAAGTATTGGTTAACTTAACCTCATCGAATTGCCGAGTTAGATTAGTTAAGTATAGGTCACTTAACCACATCAAATTACCGAGTTGGATTAGTTAAGTGTAGGTTAACTTAACCCCGTCCAATTACCATGTTTAGATTAGTTAAGTCCAAGTCGACTTAACCCCATCCATTAACTGTATTATACGGTTAAGTGTCATTAAGAAAACTTACTTAACCTTATCAAATTATCGTGTTGGATTGGTTAAGTGTTGGTTAACTTAACCTCGTCCACTAGCCGTATAAAAATGGTTAAGTGTCGTTAGGCAAATCAAGTTATTTAACCTCATCAAATTACCGAATTAGATTGGTTAAGTATTATTAGCCTAATAAAATTACTTAACCCATTCGTCCATGTCATATTTGGTTAAGCGTCATTAGTCAAATTAACTTAACCCTATTATGTGGCATTAATTACTTAATGCACCCCAACCTCTCACATTAGAGTTTGTTGTGGTTAATAGTTAAGCCGGGCGGGTCCGGGTAGCTTTACACCACAACCTAGTCTAAACTCGGGTTCAAGCACAACATGACCAACTTCTCACATTAGGTCCTATTGTTTGCAACTACCAGTTAGGCCGGTCGGGTCCGGGTAGTTTTATGTTGCAAACTCAACCCAACCTCGAGTTGGTCACTTTCATGTTTAGTCTAGTGTCAAATTACACTTACAACCCATACTTGTCTAGTTTTCATGTTCCATGTTCATAGCCAAAATTACATGTTGCCATGTTTATACAAATTTACCCAAATCATGTTCATGTCATTAAAGTTTACCCAAAATGCAACCCTAACGCTTTTAACTCGCATATACATTCGCAACAACGCATAATGGATTAAAAGAAGGAACTTGGCAAAGGCATGACAAAAGGGGTATAAGGCCACAAGTTAATCATGGTGGCAAATGAGGCACAAATGTGTTCATTAACTTGCATATTACATTATTAAGCCTCAAAAACATGCATAACCCCAAACTTAGCACATAGGTGAATCATGGTGATAGATGACATGGAAAAGTTACTAGAAGTTCGCATAAAGCATTATATGCAAGTTATCATAAGGGGTATGATAACTTTCATATTGCCAAAATGTAACATTCAACATAAAGCTTATAGCTTTTAGCCCACAAGATCAAGATAATGACTTTATAAACTTGCATAACATGATAGCATGTATCATACTTAATGATCAAACCCAAACTTGAAATATTCATTTAACTTTATAGTTAATATCTAAGAGTAGGAGGGGTCTTACAATGCTATGAAGACAAAAATCAATATATAAAAAGATTGAGACGAAGCCACACTAGCAAAAACCCCAAATCAACAAGCTCCAATAAAACCCATGAGCAAATATCAATAAAAATCCTTGCTTTGAAGAAGAAAGGTTGCAACTTTGACTTGAATGCAACTTCTAAACTCTCATACAAACTTGAAATCACTCATATGGTTAAAGAATCTCTTATAGGAATGAAGATAGAACTTATGACAAGAAGATGGAGGCTAGGGTTTTGAGTGGAGGCCATGATCACTAGAAATTTTGGCATAGTTTAGTTGTAGGATTGAATAATGAGGATTTAGGGTTAGGTTAGGGGTCTTTTTATAGAAGAATAGGTTAGTTTAGACCCTTAGATTAACCCTAGGATCAATCCCAGCCCTCAAAATCCGAAACCAGGCCCTAAGCATGTCTTGGGGGACAAGACAGCCACGCCAGGCCCAAAGTGGCTAAGCCACCCCTGTCGATAGGGCTGTTGACAGGGCTATCGACTCCTCCTGGGGGTGTCGACTCCGCTGTCGACTCCCCAGTCGACATGGGGTCTGGAGGGAATTTTTCCCGCCTCCCCTGATTTGCCCAGATTTGAATTTTAAACTTTGAAAATTCTGAAAACTTTGCCGGATCATAACTTGGTCATACGGACTCCGATTTACGTAAACTCGGACTCTATTTCGCGTATTTTTCCGAGATGAACGCAATGGCATAGCCCATTCCACTTGATTAAGAATTTATAATTAAATTCTGCCTTGATTCTTGTCTTAACACGCTATCGAAATACGGGTTGTTACATTCTCCCCTCCTTTAAGGATTTCGTCCCCGAAATCTCCAAGTTAGGAAGAACATATCCTACCATCCATCATCCATCTACTCAAACCATCATCCACAAGAAAACATGGTCCTTAGAAGACTTCTAATGCTTTATGAATGTATGCAAAACGTGTGTGTACACGTTCCTTAGCTAATGCTAATGATCAGGCCTGAATAATCTTTCTAAATGCAAAATATGTTTAGTGCCATGAATCCAACATGTATGCAAATAGTCCTAGTCATATATACACTATATGCGTGCACAACCATTCATTCATATGCAACATCCGCATGATAACACATTCAATTTCATCCATAAATAAGCGTAAATATGCATATGCATTATGAAATGTGACTGAATCGTTCTAATGCCTAATGTACATTCAAGCATCCACGAGCAACCACTTGCAACCACTGGCAACCATATCAATCATAACATGTTTCAAATACATGTTTACGTCCATAGGGTTCTACCTAAGATCCTCAAGATAAGATCGAGAAGATAAGCAAGATAAACTCCTTACGGGGTTTATAACAGAAACTGGACCGATAGAATATCCATAAAAGATAACGTACAAGTAGGTTCTACAGAAAACAGGGATCAAGGATATACTCTTAAAAAGAGATATCATGCGCGTATCTAGTCTTCAGTCTTCTGAGTCGTATTTCCCTGAGCTTAATTCCACTGTGCTTTGACCATCCTTTAACTTCATGGTTTCGAAGCTTCTTATTTCCTGTTTCCATAACATGGAACTCCTTTCCTCGTCGCCTCTCGTTCCACTTTCACTTATTCTCCTTTTAGAATACTTGCCGCAAACATGACTTTACTCATGATTCCATGCGAGCCCTCCAAAATTCACTAGTGAATCTTGGATCTCGTTTACATACTATAAGGTATTCCATGCAGAAGAACTTTCCCTTGAAAACAACCGATGTTGCCAAGTGTACTAACTCACTTGATTTCTACAACCCATGCTTAAGCGAAGTGAACCATCCGCCTTATTGGCGAACGCTCCTCGATCGGATTAGAAATTTCCGATAAGTGCATCTAAAGATTCTAGGTAACTAATCATAACAGAACCCCAAGGGTTACACGAGAGTTCGAGGGTATTACCGAGGCAATCCAAGAGCCTAACTACCCTTCTTTCCAAAACCGAGAGTGGCATCCCTTACTGGATACCCACTTCATCCCTATAATCCATCCATAGCCAAACATGTCATCCTCCAATCCAAGTCATGAATAAATGGACCGATTTCTCAACAAGATTTTGAGACAAAATGGGATCCTTTACTACGCTAGTACTAGGGTGCAGAGACTCAACTATCGAAGCAGACTTAAATGATGCGATGATCAAAACAAAGTCCTAACGGGATGATAGAGAAGAAAAGCTAAACCTTTAACAAGATCGTTACCCTCCTTCCGAGGTACGCTAGAAATGAGAGCATCCAATTTCCCTCTCGATGATCTTGTCCTTGTCCCATGATACTTAACTATCCGCCCCGTTTTACCATGCCTAAGATACTCTCTCGTCATGGGTTCCATTGTTCATCTTTCTCCCTCCTTTGAGGATTAAGCCATACCAAAAAGTTTCCTATCCTTGAGCTCGTATCCTTTATCCTCATTCTTATTATCCTTTCTTGTATAACTCTGCAACGGGTCTCTCGAGAACCACCTCCGTCGTACGGGAAACACTTACGTAGCTAGGAAAGACTAGTCACAGTTAAAACTACTGTGACTACCGATGGAGGAAAGAAAGGAAAAGAGATTCAATCAAGGAAACTAAGGATAGTGCTAATGGCTCTTGGGGAATAGCCTTTTTCTTTGAAAACTTTTCTTGAAAACTGCTTCTTTGTAAACGGTTTTCAAATAGTTTTTCAGAAGGTTTTAAAAACTTTTGCCCAGTCTGGTAACCTTATGCTCTGATACCAAATGTAACACCCCACCTCCGCTAGGGTCACTCGCAAAGGAATGCACTAGCTTTAGAGGGGCATTATTGGTAAACATGCACAGAAATATTACAAGACAGAACACATAAAATAGCGGAAGTAAAATCAACTTTCATATCATTAATAAATAAGGTCTAAAGCCTTTTACATCAGGGAATTTCTTACATCAAAACCTGTCTTGCAATAGTAAAGAAGCATAAACCATTTCATAAATTATTCCCCAAGTAAAACAGTAAAGTAGCCATAGCCAAGAAAAGTCCAAGCCATACATGATGACCTTCAAGCAGAAGAAGTCCGAACTAAACAACAGTATTTCCTCCCTGTAACCTGGGGGGGTGGGGGGGGGGGGTGGGGAACGGAAGACAAGAAGCGAAAGAAAACGGGGTCAGTCATAAAGAATGGTAAGCCCTATCTACTATCAGTATAAAAACTAATAAAGTTAACTGACATGAGAAACTGAGATGAACATAAGGATAATAGCATACTGGCATGATGAATCAAGATAGATCAACTAAACCAAGAAAGCAGGATGAACTACAGTACCCAGATAAACTAAGGTGTCATGATAAACTACGGTGTCAAGATAAAACAAAGTTTCATGCCGTTAGGTTTCTATCAAGTATAATATCCCAAGGTATCTATCATGTCTAAGGTCCCACGGTATTTATCCTGTATTTTTGCTCTGCACCTACCGTACTAGTATCCCCACCGTATCATGTGTTAACCATGAATGACCCTTACTCAAAAGTCGTGTAATGGTCCATGCCAACCTAACATATAACATATGTAGGTTCCTAAACTTGTATGTTTCTTTCCACGTATAAGTTCAGTCCCTTGCCGTACGTCGTACGGGTTTTCTCATGAGATTCTACTTCAACGTAGTTCCATGATCCTTAAGATCGTTTTGGACTGTCACCCTATATCTAGCTAGGGTCTTTCAACATGAATCATCGTTTGTACAACTAGGACTTATGCCACCTAGGACCACTAGGGATTACGCTTACCTATTGCACGTTTTCGTATTTCGGTTTGGGTTCAACCACCTAGGGCCACTAGGGATTACGCTAACCGTCAACCGCGCCCTTTTTTTCCCACGCACTCATCGTGAATCGTTTTTCCATGACTGTATGCACATGTATCACATAGTGCCATCCGAGTCCTGTCACAGGGCAAATCAAAAATACAGGACTCGGTCGGGATCTTTCGATTTATCTGCCGATGCAGATGCTAAGGTCTGTTTTTTCTATACGTGGCTATGGTCCCACGAGACCCCTCCCTCAACTAATGAAAGGCAAGACAAGAAAAACCTTGTATGAGAACTACACAACTGGCCAGCCCACAATCCTACGGCCTTACCGCACCCATAATTAGATAGCAATTATGGTCTTTTGGGTGTTCTCTACCTTTCCGTACGTACACGATTGACTCAAAATGGTAGATGATCGACGAACTGCTATCTAGGGCACTACCATGTATCCGTCGACTCACTGCTATCCATCCCAGTCTTTAGGTCGCTCGTACAGCAACCAAGGCATACTCTTGGTTCTTCTAACGCAGACCTTAACCTCTTGTGAGCCCAGTATGATCACCTGCGACCTCACAGAGGGATACCAAGAATATCCTCACGTTCCCCGAAGCCGCTGCTTCGTTACCCATTTCGCTGGAGCCTTTATCTAAATCAGATACTTGCTCCTACTCGTGTACTTAAACGATGACCTACCGTATCGGGTTACTCATCTACCTATGAACTGGTCCAAATTTCCTTGACTAAGAATTATTACTTAGTTACCCTTAACTAAGGTTTACCACTTAGCCTTATTCCCGTTATCCTTGTTAACTACGGTTATCCACCTAATTCTCTGAACTAGGGTTTGTATAATGGATTAAGTGTCGCTTAAGTTCATGACTTAACGCGCCTACTAACCATGTCAAAATTGGCTATGTATCCAAGTCCAAGACTTAACCCTACAAATCATGTGTCATGTTGGTTAAGTATATCAAACAATCCATGACTTAACCTCATCTAATTATCTTTTTAGATTGGTTAAGTATATATTAACTTGACCTTATCAAATTACTGAGTCAAATTGGTCAAGTGTATTAAAACAATTCGTGACTTAGCCTTATCATGTTAGATTGGTTAAGTATTGGTTAACTTAACCTCATCGAATTGCCGAGTTAGATTGGTTATGTATAGGTCACTTAACCACATCAAATTACTGAGTTGGATTAGTTAAGTGTAGGTTAACTTAACCCCGTCCAATTACCATGTTTAGATTAGTTAAGTCCAAGTTGACTTAACCCCATCCATTAACTGTATTATACGGTTAAGTGTCATTAAGAAAACTTACTTAACCTTATCAAATTATCGTGTTGGATTGGTTAAGTGTTGGTTAACTTAACCTCGTCCACTAGCCTTATAAAAATGGTTAAGTGTCGTTAGGCAAATCAAGTTACTTAACCTCATCAAATTACCGAATTAGATTGATTAAGTATTATTAGCCTAATAAAATTACTTAACCCATTCGTCCATGTCATATTTGGTTAAGCGTCATTAATCAAATTAACTTAACCCAATTATGTGGCATTAATTACTTAATGCACCCCAACCTCTCACATTAGACTTTGTTGTGGTTACTAGTTAAGCCAGGCGGGTCCGGGTAGCTTTACACCACAACCTAGTCTAACCTCGGGTTCAAGCACAACATGACCAACTTCTCACATTGGGTCCTATTGTTTGCAACTACTAGTTAGGCCAGTCGGGTCCGGATAGTTTTATGTTGCAAACTCAACCCAACCTCGAGTTGGTCACTTTCATGTTTAGTCTAGTGTCAAATTACACTTACAACCCATACATGTCTAGTTTTCATGTTCCATGTTCATAGCCAAAATTACATGTTGCCATGTTTATACAAATTTACCCAAATCATGTTCATGTCATTAAAGTTTACCCAAAATGCAACCCTAATGATTTTAACTCGCATATACATTCGCAACAACGCATAATGGATTAAAAGAAGGAACTTGGCAAAGGCATGACAAAAGGGGTATAAGGCCGCAAGTTAATCATGGTGGCAAATGAGGCACAAATGTGTTCATTAACTTGCATATTACATTATTAAGCCTCAAAAACATGCATAACCCCAAACTTAGCACATAGGCGAATCATGGTGATAGATGACATGGAAAAGTTACTAGAAGTTCGCATAAAGCATTATATGCAAGTTATCATAAGGGGTATGATAACTTTCATGTTGCCAAAATGCAACATTCAACATAAAGCTTATAGCTTTTAGCCCACAAGATCAAGATAATGACTTTATAAACTTGCATAACATGATAGCTTGTATCATACTTAATGATCAAACCCAAACTTGCAATATTCATTGAACTTTATAGTTAATATCTAAGAGTAGGAGGGGGCTTACAATGCTATGAAGACACAAATCAATATATAAAAAGATTGAGACGAAGCCATACTAGAAAAAACCCCAAATCAACAAGCTCCAATAAAACCCATGAGCAAATATCAATATAAATCCTTGCTTTGAAGAAGAAAGGTTGCAATTTTGACTTGAATGCAACTTCTAAACTCTCATAAAAACTTGAAATCACTCATATGGTTAAAGAATCTCTCATAGGAATGAAGATAGAACTTATGACAAGAAGATGGAGGCTAGGGTTTTGAGTGGAGGCAATGATCACTAGAAATTTTGGCATAGTTTAGTTGTAGGATTGAATAGTGAGGATTTAGGGTTAGGTTAGGGGTCTTTTTATAGAAGATTAGGTTATTTTAGACCCGTAGATTAACCCTAGGATCAATCCCATCCCTCAAAATCTGAAACCAGGCCCTAAGCATGTCTTGGGGGACAAGACAGCCACGCCAGGCCCAAAGTGGCTAAGCCACCCCTGTCGACAGGGCTGTCGACAGGGCTATCGACTCCTCTTGGTGGTGTCGACTCCGCGGTCGACTCCCCAGTCGACATGCGGGTCAGGCGGGAATTTTTCCCGCCTCCCCTGATTTGCCCAGATTTGAATTTTAAACTTTGAAAATTCTGAAAACATTGCCGGATCATAACTTGGTCATACGGACTCCGATTTACAAAAACTCGGACTCTATTTCGCGTATTTTCTGAGACGAACGCAATGGCATAGCCCATTCCACTTGATTCAGAATTTATAAATAAATTCTGCCTTGATTCTTGTCTTAACACGCTATCGAAATACGGGTTGTTACATTGGGTACTTGCGTTTTTCCTGTAGACCTAGGGTTCAAATTAAATGCGTTTGTGTTGATTTTTGGTGGAGTTGGAGAATGGTTTTGCGTTTAGAGTGAAAAATGGAACCATCGCATGAAGTTTGAGGGGTTTTTGGGTGGTTTGAGTTCGATACATGTTCGAACAGCAGCAGGAAAGTGAACAAACGGAGTTGATACGGGGAGGCGCGAGTTGCGTGTTAGTTGTATAGGAGGATGCAGGGAATGAAGAGAAGAGGAACGAGAGTCTTGGTTTTGGATTTCATGAATCGTGGATGGAGTTTGGGTCTTGAAACCGTTTGGAAATGATGGAGGATGGATATAGGAGGTCACAGCAAAATGGATTTGGGGGAGAAGGTAATGAAGCGGGCGGGTTCTAATGAAGGGAGTGGGCCGGCTGTTTTGGGTAAAGCCCAATTAAAATTGTTAATTAAGTTTTTATTTAATTGTTTGTGTATTAACTTATAACTTAAATAACTTTACCATACGGTATCGAAATTCAGCTAAACAAGATCCGACGGGATCGTATGGACGGTGGCTACACCATGGAACAGACTGGAAGTCCATTGGAGTCCGTTACAATTTATAGCAAAATAAATTGTCCGTCTGAATCAAATCGAGCGACAATTATCGTTATTGACGATGATAGTCCAAAGTGAGTAAAACTCACCAACTCTATACAGTTCTATTTTTACAGTGTATTCTTAGAACTGTTAAATATTGTCTGTTTGACTGTGTGTTGACTGTATGATTGAACTGCTAGTCAGTTAGTGGAAGTTATATATATATATATATGTTGATTCTGTTTATCAGAATATTTTATACTGTTATGGTCTAACATCTGTGATGCAGGGGAACAAATTGGAGGAATCCGACGGGATTCCTCAACATTTATTTTACTGTGATTTATATATTGTGATATATAATGTGATATATATTCTGACGTTGATTATGTGTGTTGGACGATATTTATCGTTGTTATATGGTGTGTTAAATACCATAAGAAATACCAGAATGTGGAAAAGGGATTTTCAAAGTATATTTTGAAAATAATTTATTTATATAAAATCAATGGATTTTATATTCTAAAAGAAAAAGGATTTTGAATAAAAGAATTTTATTTGTATATCAAATATAAGGGATTTATTTGTTAATCAAATATAAGGGAATTATATTTGTTAATCAAATATAAGGGAATTATATTTGTTAATCAAATATAAAGTGATTTATTTGTTAATCAAATATAAGGGAATTTATGTGTTAATCAAATATAAGGGAATTTATTTGTTAATCAAATATAAGGGAATTTATTTGTTAATCAAATATAAGGAAATTTATTTGAAAGCAAATATAAAGGAATATATTGGTAAAACATAAATAAAGAGTTTAAAAGAAATTATTTATTTAGGAAATAAATAAAAGTAAAAGGGTCTATTTATTTAGGAAATAAATAAAGATTAAAGGAGATATTTATTTGTTAAATAAATAGGATTAAACCAAAGGGATATTTATTGGATAAATAAATAGAGCTAAATCAAAAGAATATTCAAAAGATGAATAGAAAATGGAAATCTGTTTTTAACAGATAAATAGAAAGGATTAATTTATAAATAACAGTTTATAAATTAAATGAATATTTATCATTCGATAAATGAAATATATAAGTCTGAACTTATATAGATAAAAGATTTTGGTTTTAACACCGATAGTTTTAAATAGAAGGGATACACAACACTTGTATAAGTGAAGTAACATCATTACAGAGAACATTTATAAAGTGAAGAACCGTTACTAAAAGTAAATCTTTATAAATGAATAAACGTTATCAAATAGGTTATTCGAATAGGAGAAATCGATTAGAGTTAGAGTTAATTAGTCAGAGTTAACCAATTAGAGTTAATCGAATATAGTTTATTCGAATAGAGTTAAGGAGTTAAGTAAGGAGTTAAGTGAAGGGTTAATCGATTAGAGTTAAATCAATAAAGTTAACCGAATATAGTTTATTTGAAGAAAGGTTTTCAAATCTAGTTATTCGTAAGAGAGATTATCGATATTAGTTATTAGTAAGAGAGATTATCGATATTAGTTATTCATAAGAGAGATTATCGATGTTAGTTCATCGAAAGGAGTTAATCGATGTTAGCTTCATCGAAAGGAGTTATCAGTTATAGTTTAATCGAAAAGGGATTATCGAATATAGTTTATTCGAAAGTGAGATTTTCAAATATAAGATATTTGAAAGGAAAGAGTTATCGAATATAAGTTAATCGAAGAGGGATTATCGAATATCGTTTATTCGAGAAAGAGTAATCGAATATAGTGTATTCAAAATGAAGGAGTTAATCGAATATAGGTTATTCGAAGGAGAGTTAATCAAATAGAGATTACTCGAAAGGGCGTTATACGTCGAATTCGATTATATCAAATTCGGGAAAGTACTTATACTTTCTAGTGTTTAAATAGAGATTTATTTATTTATAAATAAAGTAGTTGTTAGGTTAATTATTCACATTAAAGAATAAAAGTTATAATTGAAGTTAGATAATTCGAAAGTAGGGATTATAACGTTATCGTTATAATCAATGTTTTCAATAAAGAATTGGATTCGTAAATAGAATCCGCGAGAGACGTAAAGAAAGTTGTTAAAGAATAAAAGATAAACTTTGCCATTTCGAAGTTATAACGTTGTTCAGTTAAGGTATGAGAGGTAATTATACCCCAACTTGATTGACTTCCTTCTTAACTAAGGAATGGTAAGGTTTGATCGAAAAAGAGTTTTGGAAATGTTTTCCAAGTAAGAATCAGAAATGTTTTCTGATAGTAGGAAATAAGAAATTAGAATATATATATACTCAGGAGATATGTAAATTAATGAACTAAAGAGATTAATGTTAAATGATGTTTGTTCGGTATAATTTCCATCTGGAAATAATATCGTTGTTTGCACACTTGTTTCTCTTTGATAGTTAACTCACAGACTATCGAAGTTTTGACCATTTTAACGTTGTTAATATGGAGAGACCGGTTGGATTATTATCCAAAGAACCACTCTGTATTGGCATAAGCGTTGTGAATCATATATGCCAAAGATAATTGAAGACGGAGAAAAATGCAAGGGCTGTTGTATAAGTCTTAGATAACAGTGACTAAAATGGATATACTGAATAGTGCCTTCGGTTTGTCCAGTCCCAGGACAACGTGTATGGACGAAGGTCTGACAGAGTATATCCAATGGATCGCGTAAGTTGATCTGTTCAAACATATTCATGTGTGGTGGCGGAGGAATTCGTTTCTCTGCTGTATACCCGTGTTATTTTTGGATAAGTCAATTTGTGATTTGGCGGGTATGACGATGTGACATTCTAAGTGTATGGATGAATGTCTGACAGAGTATTTCCAGAAAGGTCATGTACATTGATTTCTTCAACCGTACCAAGAGTGGAAGCAGAGAAGGAAACTTCTTTTAGCTGATACATAATGTATGGTTGTAGAAAACTTCTTTTAGCTGACACATAATGTATGGTTGTAGACATCAAATTAGTGATTTTGACGGATCTGACAATGTGGCATTCGAAGTGAATCTGATGTGATGATGAAGCGTAACCTCAAGCCTCATCAACCGGTAAATGACAGAAATCGGGCAGGCAGCATGGCTATGTAGGTCTCACCTATTAGGGTGTATAATCACCTGATATAGAGTTTCATTTACTTCTAAAAATCTATTGTTGATGCTGTCCCTTATCGGGAAACGGTTGCTGATCCCAACCGTTGGTGATATACATTCGATACACTCAGAGAAATGAGTGGTCGGTCATGTGTGGCCGGGTTGCAAGATGTTCTTGTTGAACCCAGTGTATTCCTCTCTAGAGGTACATTAGCAGAAGGTGGTTCCATACCTTGTGATAGTTGGAAACGCATTATCCAATACGTGCTTGCGATTTTGATTTTATACTATGTATGTGGAACATGAGATGAAAGCGTTCCGCTAGATTGATATCTATTTGTATTTAGGCATTATTATAATATCACAATGATATTGCTTGTCAAAGTTGTTCAGATACTCATAAGGGAAAACCCGTTCCGTATTTACGGCGTGGTCTTATGAGATATCATACATCTGTTAAACCGTGTTAAACCATTTTACTCACACCAGTCCCATGACCTACCCGGAGTTTACTTTGTTGTTTTCCCTAAACTCTTGGGTGCCTAAATTTGTACGGGCAGTCAAGTAGTCGGGATTTACAGATATACTTGGAGAGCTTGGAGCAGGAGGCTTCAAGATCATATAGCTATAGTTATTTCCGCTGTATTGTAAGTGTTGTACTCTGATAAGTGCTATTGTATATACAACTGTTATGTTTCAAAGTTATGTTATATGCTATATGTTATTCGTTTCGCAGTGAGATTCGTGTTACTCTGATGTTGTTGTTGTCTTCTTCTTCTTCTATTCTAAGTTTCTATCTTATCTATTCTCACCCTCTAATTTCTTTCATTAACTATTCGGTTATTTTCGATCCTTGGATGTTCGATATGTGTTGTATATCGGATAACAAAGATCGCATCGCACAAAATCCGGGTCGTTACAGTTGGTATCAGAGCTTAAGTTAAGAATTACCTTGACTCTATGGCGTGACTCGGTAGAGATGGGGTTAGTAATGCCCAAGATTGAGTTTGAGTGTATATATACGAGAGCGTATTTGTTATTCAATATAAAATGGTTTTATATTGCGGATATTTATCGATTGAGTGGCTTATGAATTTCTGGTCGATCAGTTTGATCCACTGTATCGATAGGAGTTACTAAACACTTGAATACGATGAACCGTCATGGTATGTTTTGAAAAGAGGGTAAATGAAGTAATTTTACCCAAGATTATAATTTTGATATAAAGGAGTTATATTGAAATGATTATAATATATTGGATATATTGGCTGTTATTATAATCGAGTAAGATTATAAATTAAATGGTTATATAAATAACCAATCAGAATTCGTATACGAAGTGAATTAAATCTGAAATTAAAGTCAGAATTGAAAGTAAAAATTGGAAATTCAGATAAGTGTCTGTGATTGAATCTGGATTAGATATATGTGAATTTTAAAATCCTGGGAGGTTTTAAATTTGTTTTAATAAGGATATTTTGAACTGATTCAAGATGGAAGTGTTTAAGTTGGAGTTTTGAAAAGGAATATAGTATTGAACTCACTTTTATCGCTGGAAAATAATTCTGATGATGGTGTACACATCATCAGTGTGATTTTCAAGTTGTAAGTGACGGATTACAACCCAAGATTTTGTTTTCAAATTTGTTTGCGAAAACAAGTTGTTTAAGAATTCAAATGTTTTGAATTGGTATTATGATTTCAAATTGACTTGAAATAAAAGCCCAGGAATTTAAATTCTAGAATTTAAAATTTAACTTGTTAAGTTAAATCAAATCGAGATGGTAAAGATAAATAAGTAAATTAGAATTTAAATTTGAACCAAGTTAAATAAAACTGAAATTGAATTTGAATTTTAATGATATCGAGACAAATTGGATTTATGAGATTCGAATTTGAAGTGTAATTTGGTAACCAAGTTAAGAGTTTGAAATCGAGAATCAAACTCGAGTTTGAAATGATATTTGGCTTGAATTTAAAGCGAATGGTTGGATTTGTGGATAAAAACAGATCAGAGTTGATTGGATTGATATTGGTATATGCTGAATTGACAGCAGGTGAAAGTGATAGAGTTGATATGCCCGACAAAAAGGTACAAGTTTATTTTTGATATAAGCATGAGATTTATGAGCCGAATCAGCAAGCCGCTTGGCTGTTTGATTTTCTTTTGGGTTGGAGAAGGCCTAGAGAGGCGAGTTGTGGTTTTACCGATAGGGCTGTACAAAGGAGGTTATTGCGAAATTTTTCGAAAAGTTAAGGTGTTAGAAAATTTTCAGGATTTTTTTTGAAATTTTCGTTGATAAGAATTAATTAATATTTAATTGAAATTAAATTGGTTCAGTTGAAACTGAAGTTAAGAAGTGAACAAATAAGTTCTAATAAGTCGATAGGGTTGTTTCCTACCTTAGCAATTTCGAGGACAAAATTATTTTAAGTGGGGAAGAATGTAATGACCCGCATCGTCAGGGGTATTATAATTAACTTATTTAATTATATATATCGTGATGTAGTGAATTAAATAGAGGTTTAATTAAATAATATGGAATATTTATTTATATTTAATAATTAAATAATATATTTAATTCAGAAATAATCAAAAATATTGGGAATCACAATATTCTGTGAAGGGGGTCGTCCCTTAGATTTAATTCAGCTTAGAGTTGAATTATATTGATGAATATATTCAATCGACGACTGTTTGAACGTAGAATTTTAATATAATTAAAATAGAGCGCGTAATGGCGCGGCAGTTCGCGATTTAGCGATTCGAACTTTAAACGAATATACAGAAGCCGTTTTAAATCGGATTTCTATGAAACAAGAAACGTGTGGAGCTGGTGGAGTATATCTTTCTGGTGGAAGAGAAAAATTGAGAATTCGTCGTGTAGATTTTGATTCATGTCCAAATCAAATTCTAGAAAAGTCACTGTGGAATTCCTTTATAAAGGGATTAATTATATTTTAAAAAGAAATTTAAATATTAATCGAATATCGAATTAAGCTGGATTGGAAATAACGAGTTATAAATCCTAGCGGAGCTGTATGGTATTCCACTGTGATTATATACGATAATATTAATTTATTAGTATTATATTTAATTATATTTATATATTTAATTGGTCTATTCAGCACTTTAAAAATAGCCACTTTTTCATACCTCCTCAGAATTCGACGAAACTAATTTTGTTGGATCCACAACATCAAATAGTTGTTAGATTTCCAGTTTCGTGATTTTTAGAGTCCCGGTGTGGTCATACGGATTTTTAGAGTGAGATACAGTCAGTATTTCGACAGTTAAAAATACACTGTGTGAGCATACGAAGTCGGAATTCGACGAAACCAGTTTCGTTGGGATCGTAATGTCAAACTCTAGTGGCATGTCAATTTTTGTGATTTTAGAAGATCGTATGTGGTCGCAGGGATTTTAAAGGACCGGAGATAAACAGAAAATCGAGAAAATAAAATATAAAAATCAATTCAAAAATATCTCCCGTCATTTCTGTGATCACAAACAGGCCACGCGACCTCTCTCCTCAGCCACAAAGCTTACCAACCTCAAACAGCTTATATAAACCGTAAAACCCAAACACAGCAAGAAAAAAACCCAAAAGGAAATTCTCAAACAAATAATAAACAATTCCTAAAATCCTAATATATGTATATTTGAGACCACACCATGGTGCTCTTCAATTCCATAACACCCATGAGGTGTTCGACGCCAGTGTTGGGTACTCGCGTTTTTCCTGTAGACCTAGGGTTCAAATTAAATGCGTTTGTGTCGATTTTTGGTGGAGTTGGAGAATGGTTTTGTGTTTAGAGTGAAGAATGGAACCATCGCACGAAGTTTGAGGGGTTTCTGGGTGGTTTGAGTTCGATACATGTTCGAACAGCAGCAGGAAAGTGAACAAACGGGGTTGATACGGGGAGGCGCGAGTTGCGTGTTAGTTGTATAGGAGGATGGAGGAAACGAAGAGAAGAGGAACGATAGTCTTGGTTTTGGATTTCATGAATCGTGGATGGAGTTTGGGTCTTGAAACCGTTTGCAAATGATGGACGATGGATACAGGAGGTCACGGAAAAATGGATTTGGGGGAGAAGGTAATGAAGCGGGCAGGTTCTAATGAAGGGAGTGGGCCGGCTGTTTTGGGTAAAGCCCAATTAAAATTGTTAATTAAGTTTTTATTTAATTGTTTGTGTATTAACTTATAACTTAAATAACTTTACCATACGGTATCGAAATTCAGCGAAATAAGATCCGACGGGATCGTATGGACGGTGGCTACACCATGGAACAGACTGGAAGTCCATTGGAGTCCGTTACAATTTATAGCAAAATAAATTGTCCATCTGAATCAAATCGAGCGACAATTATCGTTATTAACGATGATAGTCCAAAGTGAGTAAAACTCACCAACTTTATACAGTTCTATTTTTACAGTGTATTCTTAGAACTGTTAAATATTGTCTGTTTGACTGTGTGTTGACTGTATGATTGAACTGCTAGTCAGTTAGTGGAAGTTATATATATATATATATATATATGTTGATTCTGTTTATCAGAATAATTTATACTGTTGTGGTCTAACATCTGTGATGCAGGGGAACAGGTTGGAGGAATCCGACGGGATTCCTCAACATTTATTTTACTGTGATTTATATATTGTGATATATAATGTGATATATATTCTGACGTTGATTATGTGTGTTGGACGATATTTATCGTTGTTATATGGTGTGTTAAATACCATAAGAAATACCAGAATGTGGAAAAGGGATTTTCAAAGTATATTTTGAAAATAATTTATTTATATAAAATCAATGTATTTTATATTATAAAAGAAAAAGGATTTTGAATAAAAGAATTTTATTTGTATATCAAATATAAGGGATTTATTTGTTAATCAAATACAAGGGAATTATATTTGTTAATCAAATATAAGGGAATTATATTTGTTAATCAAATATAAAGGGATTTATTTGTTAATCAAATATAAGGGAATTTATGTGTTAATCAAATATAAGGGAATTTATTTGTTAATCAAATATAAGGGAATTTATTTGTTAATCAAATATAAGGAAATTTATTTGAAAGCAAATATAAAGGAATATATTGGTAAAACATAAATAAAGAGTTTAAAAGAAATTATTTATTTAGGAAATAAATAAAAGTAAAAGGGTCTATTTATTTTGGAAATAAATAAAGATTAAAGGATATATTTATTTGTTAAATAAATAGGATTAAACCAAAGGGATATTTATTGGATAAATAAATAGAGCTAAATCAAAAGAATATTCAAAAGATGAATAGAAAATGGAAATCTGTTTTTAACAGATAAATAGAAAGGATTAATTTATAAATAACAGTTTATAAATTAAATGAATATTTATCATTCGATAAATGAAATATATAAGTCTGAACTTATATAGATAAGAGATATTGGTTTTAACACCGATAGTTTTAAATAGATGAGATACACAACACTTGTATAAGTGAAGTAACATCATTACAGAGAACATTTATAAAGTGAAGAACCGTTACTAAAAGTAAATCTTTATAAATGAATAAACGTTATCAAATAGGTTATTCAAATAGGAGAAATCGATTAGAGTTAGAGTTAATTAGTCAGAGTTAACCAATTAGAGTTAATCGAATATAGTTTATTCGAATAGAGTTAAGGAGTTAAGTAAGGAGTTAAGTGAAGGGTTAATCGATTAGAGTTAAATCGATAAAGTTTATCGAATATAGTTTATTTGAAGAAAGGTTTTCAAATCTAGTTATACATAAGAGAGATTATCGATATTAGTTATTCGTAAGAGAGATTATCGATATTAGTTATTCGTAAGAGAGATTATCGATGTTAGTTCATCGAAAGGAGTTAATCGATGTTAGCTTCATCGAAAGGAGTTATCAATTATAGTTTAATCAAAAAGAGATTATCGAATTTAGTTTATTCGAAAGTGAGATTTTCAAATATAAGATATTTGAAAGGAAAGAGTTATCAAATATTAGTTATTCGAAGAGGGATTATCGAATATCGTTTATTCGAGAAGGAGTAATCGAATATAGTGTATTCGAAAGGAAGGAGTTAATCGAATATCGGTTATTCGAAGGAGAGTTAATCAAATAGAGATTACTCGAAAGGGCGTTATACGTCGAATTCGATTATATCAAATTCGGGAATGTACTTATACTTTCCAGTGTTTAAATAGAGATTTATTTATAAATAAAGTAGTTGTTAGGTTAATTATTCACATTAAAGAATAAAAGTTATAATTGAAGTTAGATAATTCGAAAGTAGGGATTATAACGTTATCGTTATAATCAATGTTTTCAATAAAGAAGTGGATTCGTAAATAGAATCCGCGAGAGATGTAAAGAAAGTTGTTAAAGAATAAAAGATAAACTTTGCCATTTCGAAGTTATAACGTTGTTCAGTTAAGGACTGAGAGGTAATTATACCCCAACTTGATTTACTTCCTTCTTAACTAAGGAATGCTAAGGTTTGATCGAAAAAGAGTTTTGGAAATGTTTTCCAAGTAAGAATCAGAAATGTTTTCTGATAGTAGGAAATAAGAATTTAGAATATATATATAATCAGGAGATATGTAAATTATTGAACTAAAGAGATTAATGTTAAATGATGTGTGTTCAATATAATTTCCATCTGGAAATAATATCGTTGTTTGCACACTTGTTTCTCTTTGATAGTTAACTCACAGACTATCAAAGTTTTGAACATTTTAACGTTGTTAATATGGAGAGACCGGTTGGATTATTATCCAAAGAACCACTCTGTATTGGCATAAGCGTTGTGAATCATATATGCCAAAGATAATTGAAGACGGAGAAAAATGCAAGGGCTGTTGTATAAGTCTTAGATAATAGTGACTTAGAGGATATACTGAATAGTGCCTTCGGTTTGTCGAGTCCCAGGACAACGTGTATGGACGAAGGTCTGACAGAGTATATCCAATGGATAGCGTAAGTTGATCTGTTCAAACGTATTCACGTTTGGTGGCGGAGGAATTCGTTTCTCTTAGCTGTATACCCGTGTTATTTTTGGATAAGTCAATTGTGATTTGGCGGGTATGACGATGTGACATTCTAAGTGTATGGATGAATGTCTGACAGAGTATTTCCAGAAAGGTCATGTACATTGATTTCTTCAACCGTACCAAGAGTGGCAGCGGAGAAGGAAACTTATTTTAGCTGACACATATTGTATGGTTGTAGACGTCAAATTAGTGTTTTTGATGGATCTGACAATGTGGCATTCGAAGTGAATCTGATGTGATGATGAAGCGTAACCTCAAGCCTCATCAACCGGTAAATGACAGAAATCGGGCAGGCAGCATGGCTATGTAGGTCGCACCTATTAGGGTGTATAATCACCTGATCTAGAGTTTCATTTACTTCTAAAAATCTATTGTTGATGCTGTCCCTTATCGGGAAACGGTTGCTGATCCCAACCGTTGGTGATATACATTCGATACACTCAGAGAAATGAGTGGTCGGTCATGTGTGGCCGGGTTGCAAGATGTTCTTGTTGAACCCAGTGTATTCCTCTCTAGAGGTACATTAGCAGAAGGTGGTTCCATACCTTGTGATAGTTGGAAACCCATTATCCAATACGTGCTTGCGATTTTGATTTTATACTATGTATGTGGAACGTGAGATGAAAGCGTTCTGCTAGATTGATATCTATTTGTGTTTAGACATTATTATAATAACACAATGATATTGCTTGTCAAAGTTGTTCAGATACTCATAGGGGAAATCCCGTTCTGTATTCACGGCGTGGTCTTATGAGATATCATATATCTGTTAAACTGTGTTAAACTATTTTACTCACACCAGTCCCATGACTGACCCGGAGTTTACTTTGTTGTTTTCCCTAAACTCTTGGGTGCCTAAATTTGTACGGGCTGTCAAGTAGTCGGGATTTACAGATATACTTGGAGAGCTTGGAGCAGGAGGCTTCAAGATCATATAGCTATAGTTATTTCCGCTGTGTTGTAAGTGATGTACTCTGATAAGTGCTATTGTATATACAACTGTTATATTTCAAAGTTATGTTATATGCTATATGTTATTCGTTTCGCTGTGAGATTCATGTTACTCTGATGATGTAAGTTCTTCTTTTCTTCTTCTATTCTAAGTTTCTATCTTATCTATTCTCACCCTCTAATTTCTTTCACTAATTACCAGGATTTTTCGATGTTGGTTAGTCGTCATTGAGTTTATAGCGATAACCAAAGTCGCACAAAATTCGGGTCGTTACAGGACGTATCCAACATTTGCCGCAGAGAGTCGTAACGTAAGACTTGGTTTATGTACAGATGGGTTTTCACCATTTTCTCAGTTTGGTAGTAAATATTCATCTTGGCCTATTATCATTACTCCTTACAATTTACTGCCGTGGATGTGTATGAAAACTCCATATATGTTTCTCACTGTTGTCGTTCCCGGTCCTAATGATCCAAAAAAGGCATCGATGTTTATCTGCAACCATTAATCGAAGAGTTGAAAAAACTATGGGGTGATGGAGTTGAAACCTACGACATTTCAAGAAAAAAGAATTTTCGTATTTTCGCTTGTTTGTTATGGACGATTAGTGATTTCCCTTCATATGGGATGCTTTCAGGTTGGAGTACCGTCGGTCGTCTATCTTGTCCTTTATGCATGGAAGAATCACAAGCATTTTTCTTAAGGTATGGAAGGAAGCATTCGTGGTTTGATTGTCGCCGTTGTTTTCTGCATACCAATCATACTTTTAGAAGAGATAAAAAACTTTAAAGCTAACAGCGGAATGACTGTGCAAGCACCCAAAATTTGGACAAGTGAAGAAATATACGATATTGTAAAGGATTATCCGAAGATCCATGAGACTGGAGAGCAAACAGAAATTCCGGGTAAATCTGACATTCATAATTGGTGTAAACAAAGCATATTCTGGGAGCTACCTTATTGGAAAGATCTCAAATTTCGACATAATATCGACGTTATGCACAATGAAAAAAATGTATTTGATAACTTGTTTAATACTGTTTTGAATGTCAAAGGAAAAACAAAGGACGATATACATTCGAGACGTGACATAGAAGAATATTGTAAACGTCTAGAACTTCATATGAAGCCCAATGACAATAAAAAAACCAAAGCGTGCTATGAACTCGACAACAAACAAATAAAACTTGTACTGAAATGGGTTGAGGGAATGAAATGTCCAGATGGGATTTCTTCTAATCTTAGTAGATGTGTTGACTATAAAACCAATAAACTGAGTGGGATGAAAACTCATGATTGTCATATCATGATGGAATATTTATTACCAGTGGTGTTCAAAGAATGATTGCCTGTAAAAGTGTGGGGTGTTTTAACAGAGTTAAGCTTATTCTATAAACAGCTTTGTTCGACAACGTTAAAAATTGATCGTCTCCGTAAACTTGAAGTAGAAATTCCGGTATTGATTTGCAAATTAGAGAAAATCTTCCCTCCGGTATTTTTTAATGTAATGGAGCATTTACCTATTCATCTTCCATCCGAAGCTATTCTTCGAGGTCTAGTACAATATGGATGGATGTATCCTTTTGAAAGGTAAAATTTATGCTTACGATTCAAAGTGACATTAGTGCATATAAATTGAATTAATTTTATTTTAGGTATTTGAAACATCTGAAGAAAAAAGTACGACAAAAAGCACGAGTTAAATGTTCGATTTGCAAATCTTATCTTGAAGAAGAAGCTTCGTTCTTTTTTTCTCATTACTTCAGTGATCATGTGAACCTATCATTTGTAAGTGGTCCTCGTAATGATGAAACCATGGAACCCAATTTTTGTCCGACAATGTTATCTGTTTTTAGACAACATGGTCGATCTTGTGGAAAATGTAACAACCCGGAAAATCAGAACCAATTTAAGAATTTTATTTTGGCTATTTTAGTGAATTTTGATTATTTAAAATGAATATTTTAAATAATAACGACGAAGAATTTATTTAAATCGAAGTGAAAATGAATAAATTTATTTTAATTATATAACGAGCCTAAAATGGCGCGGCAGTTCGAAAATTCGATTTCGAATTTCAAATGAATATACAGGATTCAAAATAAATCGGAATTGAACGAAACAAGAAATATTGGAATCTGTTGAATCATATCTTTCAACGAGGCTAAGAGACTGAGAAATCACTTTAAAAGTTGAAAGATATGTCCAGTTTAAAATTCAGAAAGGTCGCTGTGGAATTTATATATATTTTAATATATATAAAGGCCTTAAAAATAGCCATTTTGCAAATGACCTCGGAATTCGACAAAACCACTTTTGTTGGATCCGGGACGTCGAATTATTGCTAGTTTCCAAAGTTCATAATTTTCTGAATCAATATGTGAGCGTGGTAAAGGAAAACGTGTTTTGTTAGTTTCAATTAAATCTGATCGACCAGAAAATAGCCATTTTGCAAACGACCTCGGAATTCGACGAAACCACTTTTGTTGGGTCCGGGAAGTCGAATTATTGCTAGGTTCCAAAGTTCGTAATTTTCTGAATCAATATGTGAGCGTGGCAGAGGAAAACGTGTTTTTTCAGTTTTAGTTAAAACTGATCGACCAGAAAATGGCCATTTTTCAAACGATCTCAGAATTCTACGAAATCAGTTTTGTTAGGACCGTATCATCGATACAATGCTAGAAATAATTTTTCTAGAATTTTTCGAATCAGTTTGTGGGCCCGGCAAATTAAAATGTACGTTCAAAATAGAAATTGAATGTTTTATGTTTTAATTTGAAGAATAACTGACTGTAACAGTCGAATTGGCTTACGAAACATATCCCATTGTGTTCGGAATGGGGGTAATTATCTAGGGGCGACAGTCGTTGGGTTTGGTTTGGAGTTCGTATAAATAAATGTGTATTTTTCAAATTAGGAGAATTAAAAATAATAAAATATTTTTCTATAAAACCACCATCCACCCATCTAACCCTAGACCGTTCTAACAGCTGCCGCCATATGTTTTTCAATGGTGGGAATTTTCGGATTTTTAATCCCAAATATTTCTTAATCCAATAAGAATTAGAACCGATCCTTGAACAAGAATTGAAGCGCCCTTTCCCATCTTCATCTCCATACCAGTTTGATCGAAGTTCGTGAGGTGGGGCGCTAGAATTTTGAGCTCGAAGTCGAGCCGTTTGGTGATGTTTTCTGGCCCCGATAGAGGATCGAACTCGCCGGTGCTGTTGGTGGTTGATGGCGGCTCGAAGCTCGATGGAGAGGTCACCTCCGATCGGCGGCAGGTGGTCCGGTTCAGGCGCGGTGGAAACAATATCTCCAGGAGGGATGGGTTCGAACTTTGTACAGGAAAATAAAAGAGGAACGGGAAAAAGGAAGAAGGGGCCGATGTTTTGAAAGTAATTAGCGGGGTGATTAGTTTAATTGTTTTTATTATCTTAAGAAATTGATTAATGTATAAACATACATATCTTGCTCATATTAGATCGGAATCGAGTGCAATAAAATGCATTGGAATCGCATTGTCGAGCACAACAACATTAGACTGACTAGATCGAAAGCGAAGCAAATAAGAATTTCAAGAAAAATTCAAATCCAGTCTGTAGTGAATTCAAAAATTAAAACTGACGGAGTGGAAAACCAAAGTGAGAATTCTCTTACTATAAATTTTCTTGTACGGTTATTTATATTATAACTGCATATCTGAACTGCTCCCCGTCGTCCACAGACAATGGACGACTTGTTTGATTGTATTCTGTGTGAAAATTGATCGTGATATGAAATGAATATATATATATATATGATGTGTGAAAAATATATATATGATGTGTGAAAAACATATATTTAAAGTGAAAGTATTATACATATGAAAAAGTGAAAGTATATATAAAGTGAAAATATATATATAAAAAGTGAAAACATACATATATATATAAAATGTGAAAACGATATATATGAAAAGTAAAAACGATATATATGAAAAGTGAAAACGATATATATGAAATGTGAAAACGATATATATATATATATGAAAGTGAAAACGATATATATGAAATGTGAAAACGATATATATATATATATATATATATATATATATATGAAAGTGAAAACGATATATATGAAATGTGAAAACGATATATATATGAAATGAAAATCATATATATTTTAAATAAAAATTATATATATATATATGGAGTGTGAATGAAATAAATATTGATTGGTTAAAAATATTATTTTTAGCATATATATGAGATGTATAAAATTGTCGTGTATATGGGATATTCAATTTTGATATAAAATTGAAAATGAAGTGGAAATCGCTTTCAAAACGATTTATAAAATACGTTTTAAATGGAAACCGATGAAATATATATATATATAATATATATATTATATATATTTAATGGCCTGAATAGAATGCGCCGCGCCGCGGCCGTTCGCGAATTTCGACCATTGACTTCGAATTGATGTTACGTGTAACGACCCGGGGAAAAGGACGACGCTCGAGCCTTCGACAACGATACATAAACCCGTATCACTTGCCAAAAACCAAGTATCGAACCCCCAGATTGTCATGAGAAAGAATTTAGAGGGTGAGAATAGAAAGAAAGAATATTAGAATAGAAGAAAGAAGAAGAACACATCAGAATCTCACAGCGGAACGAATAAAATATAATATAACAATCCATTATACAAAGAATTTTGTATACATACCAATCATCAGAGTACAACATTCATCAACCACAGCGGAATAGTATCTGTATATAACTAACGGTGAAGCCGCCTGCTTCTAGCTCCTGAATCTCCAAGCGAAACATAACCTGGAACATACACGGTCTGACCCGAGCACATTTGATTTAAAACAAAATACACCGGGTCAGTCTGGAATACTATAAGTGATAAATCCACATAACACACACTTGTTTAACTTTGGAAAGTCCTTTATGAAATCAAAGGATAATAGTAAGACCAGCCCACACATAAACACGGACGGTTTTTACCTTACTATGACCCAAACCATTTTTGAAATCAATATCTTTCTTTGATATTATGATAATGTCTAAATACAAGTAAATATCAATCTAGAGGAATGCTTGCATCTCACGCTTCCCATATATAGTGTACAATCAAAACCGCAGGCACTTATTTGATATTGGATTCCAACTTGACAAGGTATGGGACCACCTCCCGCACGTGTACCTCTAGAGGCGAATACACTGGGTTCAACAAGAACGTCTTGCAACCCGGCCCTCACATGACCGACCACTCATTTCGCTTGAGTGTATCGAATGTATATCACCGACGGTTGGGATCAGCAACCGCCTGCCCGAAAAGGGACAACATCGAACATAGATTAAGAAGCAAAAGGAATTTCTCTAGATAGGTGATCATACATCCTAATGGGAGCGACCCACATAGCCATGCTGCCTGCCCGATTTTTGTCATCTTCCGGTTGATGAGGCTTGAGGCTAGAATTCCTTTTCGAACATCTGGTCACCATTCACTTTGAATGCCACATCGTCAGATCCGCCGGACATCACTAATTGACGTCCACAAAAATACTCTGCGGTTAGCTAAGAGAAGGTGTACGGCCTTCTCCGCCATCAACAGAAATACGTTTGAAGAAATCAACGTACGTGATCCCTTTGGAAATACTCTGTCAGACACTCGTCCATACAAGTCATCCAGGAACAGGATGAACCGAAGGTACTCTCCTACTGCATCTCATATAGGAATCACCCCATGGATCAGTAGCGAGTAGTCCTTGCCTCCCGTGGATTCCAACCATGACAGAACCACAACTTATCTCTGGGAGCTAACCAAAGATTATTAGTGGTCCTTCCGCTTATGAAGATCCCCGGTCTTCAATGCTCTATCTCGACCATCTTCAAATATCATCATGTTATTGTTGGTCGGAATGGTTTTCGAATATAAATTCAATCCCGGTCTTTCCATACCAACAATCGTATTGGTCAGGTTTTGATAGTCGGTGATTTAACTATCAAATAACAATAGTGTGAATAAACGGAGTTGGCCGATTCAGTACTTGGCAATACCTGGCCTCTAAAAATATATTTGACAAAATCGTTAATCAACTCTAATATTCGACTGATTTACTTTGATCGATTAACTCATACTTGACTTAAATCCATTCGCTTAACCCAAGATCGTAGCGATCACAATGGTTACGCCTGATTCCCTCAGGAAACATCCGACCGCCGTAGGCTATCTGCAGCCCTGCGAATTACGCTAGCAGTCGTACGCAATGGCAACTCTTCCTGAGACTACGTTTTACTAACTCTACTTCAAATACTATGTTCGATCAACTCAATTTGAATAACACAATTGTTCGATATAATTTGGAAACAATATTCCTATTTGAAAACTAATATCTGGAATGCTTATTTATTTCCCAAAACCTTGCATCAGAGTTCGATATTCCTCGTATAAGATAAACCCACTTCAATACCTTTACTCACTCCAACTAATACCATTCTTTGATAATAGAGAAACCAATCAAGTTTGGGTATTTTAGTTACCTCTCAGACCTTGATCGACAACCTTTGTAACACCCCGAATTTTCTATTAACACTAAAGTTGCTAAAATAATAATAAGTGTGTAGAAGAGGGGATGTATCTATTATGAATATAAAAATATTAATAAGTGTGTAAGAGAGGGGATGTATCTAAAATGAATATAAAAATATTAATAAGTGTGTAAGAGAGGGGATGTATCTAATATGCATATAAAAATATTAATAAGTGTGTAAAAGAGGGGATGTATCTAATATGCATATATAAAAATAATAATAAATGAGTAAAAGGGGGGATGTATCTAATATGTATATAAAAACAATAATAAGTGTGTAAAGGGGAGGATGTATCTAATGTATACATTGTAGAATATATATATATGGGTAGTTAATGCAAACATGAATAGAAGTTTATTAATTTGCTGAGTGTTTGCTGAGTCACTTCTGACTCATTGCTGAGTCAACAAGATAAACCCCATCTTGTCTGAACGGCTGCGGTTATTTCTAGGTTAAATCTAATGGCCTAAATGAATTCTAAAATCTATAAATAAGTGGGTAGACCCTAAACCTAAATCACTTGTAAAATTAGAAGAGCTACCGTCATGCTGCTGCCATGGAGTTCAGCATAGCCATCACAAACAAAGAAGAGGAAGCCTAATCTACTACAACTAAATTCTTCTCAACAAAACAAATAAAACCAAAGAACCCTCTCTCTAATTCTCTTCTTTTGTTGGTGAGTGTGATGAATCTCACAATGGTATTATAAAATAATTTGATTAAGTCGTAAACTGATCACAAGAAAGTGATATGATTGTAATTATAAATTCTATGTATTGAGAATCTCTTGTTATGATTTTATGTCGTCATATGTTGTAAATTATACTATGTTGTATGTTGTAAATTATGCTATGTCATATGTTGTAAATTATGTCATGCTATGTTATGGTATCACACTATGCTATGTTATAAACCATGCTATAATATGTTGTAAATTTTATATATGTTGTAAATCATGATATCATGCTATACAATGTTGAAAGTCTCATATATGTCATAGATCTCATATTATCACCCATGTTGGAATCCATATGTTATATGATTAATGTTAAGTTGGGTTGAATCATGCAAGTTGTAAAATCATGATGTGGTTAATTATGTAAATTGGATCATGTCTAAGTTTATGTTTTCTTTTAAATTAAATGGATCATGTTTATGGGAATTTGCCTATTGAGTTAGGTGTACCCATAAACATGAATCAATGTTTTTATGGATCTTGGTTATGGGAATTTGCCTATTGAGTTAGGTGTACCCATAAACATAGATCTATCATTAAATAAAACTTGATTATGGGAATTTGCCTATTAAGTTAGGTGTACCCATATTAAACCAAATTGTTAAGTTAGATAATGTTGATGCACACATATTTCTATGCAAGTTTCACCCCCTACTGTGATTTATTTAGTCACATATACATGTTGTTGTGATGATAATTCCTTTTTTGCGCGAATAAACGTTCAAACGTGGGGAAATATTAGGAATTAATAAATTGGATGCAATTTTGTATGATTTTGCATACCATGAATGGATGCCATAATTGAGTCAATTATGGACATCATTAAATTGTGAATAAATTATAAATTTGAATAGGGAAGTTAATTCAAATTTAGGAGGGATTAATTAATTACAATTAATCACTTAATTAATCAACATTCTTTCTATCTACATACACCAGAAGGTTCTAGGGTGACAGAGAGGATAGTGTCTAGGCTTGGGTTTGGAAAACCAGTTTCCTGCCCTCCCTGGCTATCCCTAACTGACCCAATGAACGGGATGGTCTTGTATTTAGAAAGAAAAACATGTGGTGGGACATGGTAATCTAGTGGGTGCCTTGGGTGGCATGAGGAATCTAGTGGTTGCCTTTAGAGGCATTTGAAATACGATTAGACTTAACCAAACACACATGCAAATGAACATGACTAAGTGGGTTAAGTGGGATGAACTAATGGGACAAGCTTAGGAGGAATGCTTGTGGGAAATATTGGGGGCCCATTTCAACCAGTATCCCAAAAACGTATCTTTGTGGGCTCGACCCAAGTCGAGGACGGGACACGCATACTGGGCTTGACTATAAGAGGTCAAAACGGGGAGCGGTGGCAACGCAAGTCCAATGGGTTTCATATGCGTGTATGGACCCGGGCTGGTAGGTAAGCTGTTGTTGCATCGTGTAGGTATAAGCCGTGCATATTCGTTGTATCGGGTTGCCACTTTAGGGGAATGATACACCCCAATGTGGGGCCAACACGGGTATCTACGAGATAGGGAGCCGATCGAATAAATGGGAAGTGGGGCACACCTAGTGGAGATAGGGGCAGGCGGCACCTATGTAGTCAGCTAGGAGTACGTAAAGCCATTAAGAAGTTTCTAAGTGAAGCTAAGTGGGATCAACCTTTAGGGTGACTGGTGTGGTGCAGTAAAGTGTTTATCCTTTAGTAATTAGGAGCGCCTATAACGTTGCCTTTAGCGATTGTCTATGTCCTTCATCTGTTCCTTCATGGACATTTCCTTGTTTTCCAGCTTATGTCTTAGTCCAGTTATTTTGATAATAGTATTGTTGGAATTGTCATACTCGCCAGACTTTATGTCTGACCCCCCTTTTCCATTCTTTTTCCCTTCAGGTCCTCAGGTTGGGCCAAGTTCTAGTGGAGTCTAGTTGGATCGCTTATCTCTTGGGAAGCTTGGACTGCTGAAGTAAAGTCCAGCTTGTTACCTTTCTTTCTAATGGCTATTTTATTTTTGTAATGGGATTATGTATTCTATTTTTATGAAGATGGATATTGTACTTGGTTATAATCTATGGGTTTATGATGTAACAAACATGTTTTGAACTCCGCTGCAATAAAATGAAGTTTATTTATTTCCATGTACTATTTATTATCTGTCTTCTTGTAATTTTTCTGTTATATATTCACTTATAACCTCCATGGAAGTTAATGCATTCCCTTTGTGAGTGACATTAATGGACGTGGGGTGTTACACGTGGTATCAGAGCTTAAGGTTACCAGAACAGATGAAATTTTTAGAAAAACTATTTTTCTAAAGTATTTTTGAAAGAAGTGTTTTCAAAAACATGTCTTAATGAGTAAATTTAAAAAGAAAGTTTTTATGAAAAACATAATCCCGAATAGCCATATCTTTATCTTTCGAGTCCTCCATTTTGAATCTTTCCTTTTTCATTTCAGCATGGCTGAAGATCTCAACATTCCAGAGGGTGTTCATATACCCGGTTGGTTTCGTCAATATCTCGAGGCTAGGGCCACCACGGGTCCAGCAAATCCTCCTCCTCCTCCTCGTGTTGACACTTTTGCAAAGACGTGCAAGGAATTTAAGGCTATGGGTGGAAAGACTTTTCAAGGGTCAGAGACGTTTGTGGAGGCCAGAGATTGGCTTAAGGAGACTGAGGAATTACTTGATATCTTTGAGGTGGAGGACGAAAGGAAAGTCCGTTTAGCAGCTTGGTTAACGAAGGGAGAAGCCTCATTTTGGTGGGAGCTCACTAATGGGGAGATGATGAGAGCAACGCTACTTGGGAGACGGAAGAGAACATGCGTTCGCTATACCCTTTTCATTTCGAGGGTATGTCTTTTAATTTCTCCTTTACCGCTTAGCTTGTGCTTATCTTATCTTTAGTACGCCCTCTCGCTAGTATCTTTGACCTTTAGTTAGGATAATCCTATGGTTGAAACATGTGTTTGAGACATGTTATGTATGATGGATGCAAAATGGATACAAGTGTTTGCTAGTGGATGCTCGTGGATGCATATATACACACATTTTAGGCACTAGATCGGCTCAGTCTCTACATATTGCATATTGCATAAGTGAATGTATTTAGTATAATGGATGTATAATGGTTGTACCATCATATGGATGCTGCATTCGGTTGAATGGGTGTGCACGCATATAGAAGTAGTATGTGAGCAATTAGGATCTTTTGCATACATAATGGATTCATGACACTTACATAATTTGCATTAAGGAGGTCAACTGAATCAGTAGACCGCCTGATTTCGCATTAGGTAAGGACATGTACACACACTTTGCATATGATCATAAAGCATTAGAAGTCTTTTAAGGACAATGGACGCCTGTGTATGATGGATGAGTAGATGGACGTTTGGATGGTAGGATATACATTCTTCCAGACTTGAAGATTTCGGGGACGAAATCCTAAAAGGAGGGGAGAATGTAACACCCCGAATTTTCTATTAACACTAAAGTTGCTAAAATAATAATAAGTGTGTAGAAGAGGGGATGTATCTAATATGAATATAAAAATATTAATAAGTGTGTAAGAGAGGGGATGTATCTAATATGCATATAAAAATATTAATAAGTGTGTAAAAGAGGGGAGATGTATCTAATATGCATATATAAAAATAATAATAAGTGAGTAAAAGGGGGGATGTATCTAATATGTATATAAAAACAATAATAAGTGTGTAAAGGGGGGATGTATATAATGTATACATTGTAGAATATATATATATATATGGGCAGTTTATGCAAACATGAATAGAAGTTTATTAATTTGCTGAGTGTTTGCTGAGTCACTTCTGACTCATTGCTGAGTCAACAAGATAAACCCCATCTTGTCTGAACGGCTGCGGTTATTTCTAGGTTAAATCTAATGGCCTAAATGAATTCTAAAATCTATAAATAAGTGGGTAGACCCTAAACCTAAATCACTTGTAAAACTAGAAGAGCTACCGTCATGCTGCTGTCATGGAGTTCAGCATAGCCGTCACAAACAAAGAAGAGGAAGCCTAATCTACTACAACTAAATTCTTCTCAACAAAACAAATCAAACCAAATAACTCTCTCTCTAATTCTCTTCTTTTGTTGGTGAGTATGATGAATCTCGCAATGGTATTATAAAATAATTTGATTAAGTTGTAAACTGATCACAAGAAAGTGATATGATTGTAATTATAAATTCTATGTATTGAGAATCTCTTGTTATGATTTTATGTCGTCATATGTTGTAAATTATACTATGTTGTATGTTGTAAATTATGCTATGTCATATGTTGTAAATTATGTCATGCTATGTTATGCTATCACACTATGATATGTTATAAACCATGCTATAATATGTTGTAAATTTTATATATGTTGTAAATCATGATATCATGCTATACTATGTTGAAAGTCTCATATATGTCATAGATCTCATATTATCACCCATGTTGGAATCCATATGTTATATGATTAATGTTAAGTTGGGTTGAAGCATGCAAGTTGTAAAATCATGATGTGGTTAATTATGTAAATTGGATCATGTCTAAGTTTATGTTTTCTTTTAAATTAAATGGATCATGTTTATGGGAATTTGCTTATTGAGTTAGGTGTGCCCATAAACATGAATCAATGTTTTTATGGATCTTGGTTATGGGAATTTTCCTATTGAGTTAGGTGTACCCATAAACATAGATCTATCATTAAATAAAACTTGATTATGGGAATTTGCCTATTAAGTTAGGTGTACCCATATTAAACCAAATTGTTAAGTTAGATAATGTTGATGCACACATATTTCTATGCAAGTTTCACCCCCTACTGTGATTTATTTAGTCACATATACATGTTGTTGTGATGATAATTCCTTTTTTGCGCGAATAAACGTTCAAACGTGGGGAAATATTAGGAATTAATAAATTGGATGCAATTTTGTATGATTTTGCATACCATGAATGGATGCCATAATTGAGTCAATTATGGACATCATTAAATTGTGAATAAATTATAAATTTGAATAGGGAAGTTAATTCAAATTTAGGAGGGATTAATTAATTACAATTAATCAATTAATTAATCAACATTCTTTCTATCTACATACACCAGAAGGTTCTAGGGTGACAGAGAGGATAGTGTCTAGGCTTGGGTTTGGAAAACCAGTTTCCTGCCCTCCCTGGCTATCCCTAACTGACCCAATGAACGGGATGGTCTTGTATTTAGAAAGAAAAACATGTGGTGGGACATGGGAATCTAGTGGGTGCCTTGGACGGCATGAGGAATCTAGTGGTTGCCTTTAGAGGCATTTGAAATACGATTAGACTTAACCAAACACACATGCAAATGAACATGACTAAGTGGGTTAAGTGGGATGAACTAATGGGACAAGCTTAGGAGGAATGCTTGTGGGAAATATTGGGGGCCCATTTCAACCAGTATCCCAAAAACGTATCTTTGTGGGCTCGACCCAAGTCGAGGATGGGACACGCATACTGGGCTTGACTATAAGAGGCCAAAACGGGGAGCGGTGGCAACGCAAGTCCAACGGGTTTCATATGCGTGTATGGACCCGGGCTGGTAGGTAAGCCGTTGTTGCATCGTGTAGGTATAAGCCGTGCATATTTGTTGTATCGGGTTGCCACTTTAGGGGAATGATACACCCCACTGTGGGGCCAGCACGGGTATCTACGAGATAGGGAGCCGATCGAATAAATGGGAAGTGGGGCACACCTAGTGGAGATAGGGGCAGGCGGCACCTATGTAGTCAGCTAGGAGTACGTAAAGCCATTAAGAAGTTTCTAAGTGAAGCTAAGTGGGATCAACCTTTAGGGTGACTGGTGTGGTGCAGTAAAGTGTTTATCCTTTAGTAATTAGGAGCGCCTATAACGTTGCCTTTAGCGATTGTCTATGTCCTTCATCTGTTCCTTCGTAGACATTTCCTTGTTTTCCAGCTTATGTCTTAGTCCAGTTATTTTGATAATAGTATTGTTGGAATTGTCATACTCGCCAGACTTTATGTCTGACCCCCCTTTTCCATTCTTTTTCCCTTCAGGTCCTCAGGTTGGGCCAAGTTCTAGTGGAGTCTAGTTGGATCGCTTATCTCTTGGGAAGCTTGGACTGCTGAAGTAAAGTCCAGCTTGTTACCTTTCTTTCTAATGGCTATTTTATTTTTGTAATGGGATTATGTATTCTATTTTTATGAAGATGGATATTGTACTTGGTTATAATCTATGGGTTTATGATGTAACAAACATGTTTTGAACTCCGCTGCAATAAAATGAAGTTTATTTATTTCCATGTACTATTTATTATCTGTCTTCTTGTAATTTTTCTGTTATATATTCACTTATAACCTCCATGGAAGTTAATGCATTCCCTTTGTGAGTGACATTAATGGACGTGGGGTGTTACAACCTTCTTACCTCCGAATAATATTAGTTTAACCACTGACCATAGAATCTCATTTCCCCTTGATTTCAAATCGGGTTTTATAAACCATTTCATACACTTGAAATCTCTTTTCAATATAATTGATTTACTTAATTCGTTTGATTAAGTAAAATTTTACCAAATATAACTTTTGCCTTATCCCACCATTCCACTTATAACCATTTGGATTCTTAATAAAATTCCTCGCCCAATAATCCACTTCCATCTATTCGGAAATTCTTATAACAACTTCATATTGGATTGTTATAACTGAAATCTTCTTATCCTTTCTTTACCATAAAACCCCTTTTTGTCTTGGATTTTATTTTCTCAAAATCTATTTACAAATTCTTTACCAAAACCCCTATACGTGATTCCTTTTGCTTTTGAACCTTTTATTCCAATTAAAGGGTTTTGTTTAAACAAGTTTTTAACTTTTCAAAGTTATCATTTTGGTTTAAAATCCCTTCTCTAAAAATCACTTGGATTTCTTCCTAAATTCTTATAAAAATTTGTTAAGAAAAATTTAACAACTTCTTATTTTACACTTTCAGGACCATTATTACCATCAACATATTTCACTCCATTTCTAATAGATTAACATCTCCCTAGACATTTCATTTCAGTTGAGTTCACTTTATTTAATTAAGTGAAATATTGTTTTCATTTCCACATCTACTTTCCAGCTCGGTTCACAAATCTTGTTTTTGAAAACCTGAATTTTGAATTCCTTTATAAAGCTTTTATCGCCCTTTTTGATCAAATCATTATAAATAATTCTTTTATAAACTCGATTAAAAATATGTATTTTTATATTTCCATTTATATTCCTTATATAGATTAATTTAGACTTTATTCCAGTTATAAAATAATTTATAACTTTAAAACTAGCGTCGATTTACCGAATGGTAGAACGACGACAAAAATAACATCTTTTAGGCCATTCACTGCCAATTACCCAATCAACACTGTCACTTGATTTTAAACACAACACGGGGAATATCTGTTCAACCATCACACTCAAACAGGTTTCACGATCATATGAGGTCCAATCAGTTCATATATCAACGATATGAAACAAACAATCAACATATATAATATTTGAGGAATCCGGTCGGATCCCTCCAACCTGTCCTTCCCTGCATCACAGCTCGTTATACATTTCATAATAATATATGAAATAAATTTCCATCATTTAATACGATAAATAACAGCAACCAATAAACAACCAATAACAATCATTCAACCAATTTATATTTTCAAAGGTAAATTATATTTTTAATATGAATTTACCACATCACAGAATTCCAGAAGGTGTGAGAATTAACTCACCAGAGTTTTGTTTCTGACGGTGTTGTGTTGCTTTATATAGTTTCAAACAGGTGTTTAAAACTACATAAAATTCCACGGTCTCAGAATCACTCCATTCCAGTTCGTACGCATCGGCACCGTCGATAGGAATCCATTGAAAGTCGTTTCGTCCAATTCTGATAATACAGACACGAGTTATACTTATTATAAGTTTAACTGATTTAAATTAAATAATGGATTTCTTAATTAAGTTTAAATAAAGAAAAATTGATTACTTCTGTTAATATGAAACCAGGCCTATACTTTACTGTTCTTGTCTAGAGGTTCCTTCGTTTGTTTCAACTCACTATCCAGAACCCAGCTTCTGACCAAAATCATCCCCTGTAGCACCCAAAAGTAAGGTTCGACACTTTAATTAATACCTACTCTAAATTATAATATAATATTAAACCTAATATCAATTATTAATTAAATGAATTACCATTGTTTTGCTAATCTCCTGGTTAAACTAAATAACCCCGTCACTTTCTTCTTCCAGGCAATCGATTTTTGCCTTCCAGACTTCGCCCCCTTCAAATTGTCGTCCCCTCCACCGAATCCAACCATAGTTCACCAGAGGCTGACCCTACTGACAGCCGCCTCCCACTCAGCTACCACCGGAGACCAACGTCCCCAATTCTGGCTCTTCTACGCTCCCAAAGACTACCCAGATCTGAAATGACCACAGGAAGTCCCTCCGCTCAACCTCCTTGTCCACGGCCAACCCTACCACCGGAACCCACCAAACTCCGTCAACACCTCCGCCTCCCCTCGGCCTACCTCCTCGACCAACCCCGGTCCACTCCGGTGGCCCACAGTTCCTTCACGAGCCCTAAAACCGAACACAAACCCACATAGTAACGTCCTCGTTCAACACCCTTGTCCGCCACCGTCAGGTCATCGGACCTCTCCACACTGCCACCAAAAAATCCGCCACCTCACCAGCTTTCACCTCGACCCCACCGCTCTCCCTCTGGTGTACCATAGCGCCTCTGCCACTTCAAAAATCGCCAGTAACCCATCAGCCTGACAACCCATTTAAAGACTTGGTTGCAGGCAAAAGTTCCAACTCCAAACATGTATCGAGTCCACTGAAAGAGCCACAGCTTGAAGTATTTACTTCCAGCAATCCAAAGGATCAATTACCGAATTTTTCCATTAAATTTTGAATTTAATTTGTTGTTTGAAGTGGTTGATGTAAGCTGAAGAATAGAAGATCGGGAAAACATAAAGAATGGGGATTAGGGATTTCAAGGCACCGGTCATTTTATAAAAGAAAGAAAGAATATTTTATTTTATTATTTTAATATTTTAATTATTTTATTTTTGATTTGACTGACGATATTTATTTGACGTGACTAACGATTTTTATTCATACCTATCGAAATTTTCAACCACTGTTTATTGATTACCGTGCTCACACACGAACTCTAATCGTAACGATAATGGACTGCATCGTATAATTCGACATTACGGTCCTAATAAATCTTGTTTCATCGAATTCCGAGTCCGTTTGCTCAAATAGCGTTTGTACACGTCCAAATAGATCGATTTATTTTACATTTTATTTTTCCACGCTCACAGAATAACCCCAATTGACGTGCCGTCAGAAAATCTAGCAATAATTTACTGTTACGGTCCCAACAAAATTTATTTCGTCGAAAACTGAGGTCGTTTGAAAAATGTCCCTTTTGAACTGGCCAATTTGAATTAAAATAAACCAATTTAAAAATACTTCCATATAATAATATTAAAATATTGTCATTGGTCATACACGACCAGAATTTGATATACTACCATGGAAAAATACCCCGGGTTGAATTCCAAGCCAAATCGATATATAAAATATTTAAAACCCCTTATTTTAATATAAATAACGTTATAATATATAACGAAATTCCATAGCGACCTTTTAAAAATTTGATTTGGCCATAAAATAAAATATACACGACGAAAACTGGATTTTTCTCTGCCATTGGAAAGATATCGTCAAGCCGGTCCCAACGTTTCTTGTTTCGTGGAAATCCGGCTTATTTCGAACCCGGTACGACCAATTTAAGTTCAAAATGCCAAAACGCGAACTGCCGTGCCGCTGTAGCTCGTTATTTAATTAAATTATAAACCATTTATGTTCATCGTTGTTAACTAAGCGAAATCGTCGATATATCCTCAATATAGACGATATACCCATTCTATATTCTGCCAATTCACTATATACAGCAATTCCAACAATTTCCAATAATTAGGAAATTTATTTATTTATTGATTTATTTATTTATTTAAATAATATATTCACAATATAATCGTTAAATTCGATTATTTACATTCAGACCAATATTTTAAATAATTAAAATAATTAAAATATTCCAAATAAATAGGCAGAAAATACGGGTCGTTACATTCCTTCCCCTATAAAATAATTTCGTCCTCGAAATTGCTAAGGTAGAGAAGAACGTTATATTCCATTATCTTTTCAAGATAATTAAATTTAGAACTCGAATTTATTTTCAACCCGACCAAATGGTTTTCTAAATCAATTTATTTCAAATAAAAGAATTTCCCAAAAATTAGGGTTTTATATTGAGTGTATATATACAAGAAAGCGTATTTGTTATTTGATATAAAAATTAGGGTTTTATATTGTGGAGATTCATTGGTTGAGTGGCTTATGAATTCTGGTCGATGGTGGGGCACCACAATGTCGATAGGGGTTTCTAAACAGTTGAAAACGATAAACCGACATAGTATGTTTTGAATGAAGGGTAAATGAAATGACTTTACCCAAAATATATTTCGATATAAATAAGTATATATATTGGAATTATTATTATATATATTAGATGTGTTGATTGTTATTATAACCAAACAAGATTATAATTGAAATAGTTATAAATAGCCGATCAGAATTCGTCTAAGTATAAAATTCAGATGGAGTAAATTCTGATTTAAACCAGAATTGAGGTTAAAACTTTGGAAAACCAGAAAGGTGTTAAGAAATAGTTTTGGGATTAAATATCTGGGAATTTTAAGATCTTGGGGGAATATGAAAATGTTTTCTAAACCTTGTGAAGGATATTTTTGAAGTAATTTCAAAAAGAAGTGTTTAAAAATGAGTTTGAAGTGATATAGTATTGAACTCACTTCGGTCGCTGGAAAATAATTCTGATGATGACAGCCGCATCATCAGTGTCATTTTCGAGTTTCTAAATGATGGATTACTACCAAAGATTGGTGTTTTCGAATTTTTTTGAAGGAAACAAGTCGTTTAAAAATTCCAATGTTTTGAATAACTATTATTATATGTAAATATATATGATTTCAAACTGATTTGAAATAAAATCCAGGAATCTGAATGCTGAAATTTAAATTTAACTTATGAAGTTAAATTAATTAAAATGGTAAAAGTAAATAAATAAATTAGAATTTAACTTAAACTAAGTTGGACTGGATTAGAGATAATATGGAGTGGAGTTCAATTGATGAGTTAAGAGTCGAATTGTGATTGAGATTGGAGTTTGAAATAATTTGTTTCGTATATAAGGGAAGATTGGATTTTAAGGTAACCTGATTTGAAATCAAGTGGAAATGCATGGGTATATGCTGGAATGATAGAAAATAGAAGGGATAGAGTTGTATGCCCGACAAAAAGGTACAAGTTTATTTTAATTGGGTTTGAGATTTTTATGAGATTGTTTGGAAAGCCACTTGGCAGTTTGATTTTCTTTTGGATTGGAGAAGGCCTAGGGAGGCGATATGTAGTTGTACCAATTGACCCGTGCAAAGGAGACATTGGCAATTTTTTTTTGGAGATTTAGAGTGTTAGAAAATATTCTAAAATTTTGGAAATTTTCGTTAATAGGAATTGATTAATGATTTAAACAAATTGATTGGTTCAGTTGAAACTGAAATTGAAGAGATAAAACAAATTATTTCTGACTGGGTCAATAAGAATTTGTAGCTATATTTCTACCTTAGTAATTTCGGGGACGAAATTCTTTTAAGGGGGAAGGAATGTAAAATCCCTGAATTTTTGTGGTTTAATAATTAATTTAATTATTGTAATTTATTGGTTCGATAATTTAAATGGTTTGAATTCAAATATTTAAATTAATATAAATAATGAGATAATATAATTATTTCTGAAATAGTCAAAAATAGTGGAATTGGAAATATTGTGTAATCTGAATAATATATGATATTAAATTAAGTTTATATTTGAGTTATAAATAACGAATATATTATTTAAACGAGAGTTGAACATATTAGTTTTAATATAAATTTTAATTGAGCCCGTAACAACGCGGTAGTTCGTAATATTACGATTTGAACTTCAACTAAACATACATGATTCGTTATAAATCGGATTTCTTCGAAACAAGAAACCTTGGAATCTACTAGATTATATTTTTCTAATGGAAGTGAGAATTCGAGATTTCGTCGTATAGATTATAAGTTATGTCCAAATAAAATTTTCAAATAGTCGTTATGGAATCGTTTATAAACCATAACAGTTATTTAATTATAATAAAATATCTATTTTGAATTTGGATGAGATTTTTAAGACGTGGGTATAATTTAACTTTTAGAATTTTACTATAATTTTTAATTTGGATAATAAACAACTTTTTATTTGAAGTGTTTTACAACCTATATCAGCATTTTGGGATTTCACAAAATGAATTAACTTGCCTATTTTATTATACTTTTGGGATTGTGGCACATTGCCCGTTACAACGGTATTTTTAGATTTTTCGTTAGCAGTCCGTAAAAGAACGAAATTTTCCGCAACCCTGGTACCCTTGGCAAACTAATATATATACACATGCATTTTCCCTAGTTACTTAAGATCCCGATACATACTATATTGATTGTGCATGTTACTGAGCGGTTAAATCACATGAGTGGTTAAATCAAAGGATCGTTGGAACAACAATCTAGTAATCTCACAAATAACATCATGCAACCAAATATATTCCCTGAATGCTTCCGCTGTTTCTATAAGTAGCTGGATGTTTTAATAATATAACTTAATGTACAAATCCGGTGAACCATTTCTAATATCATAACAAAAACCCAAATGATTACACTTTGAAAGTGCGTTGAGGTATCAACTGTTTGCAAATGCATTAGCTTGCTTTTGGAAGTCACACTGAATTAGAATTCTAGAAGCATAAAAAGGAAATGGAACGGAAACTAGGAAGTGTAAAACGTGTTCTACTTGTGGCATGGTGTAATCACTTATTATATTTCAAAGCTTCCTAGTATATCTTTTCCCCTACGAAGAACTAACTGTACATATAATGGGCACCACTGCAGACACATGCAATGTTTTAAAGCCATCCTACCCTATAAGGCTAAAACTACCCGAAGACAATTCATAGCAGATCTGTTCACCCACGTTCCTTCATGCCACGAAAAGAAAATTTGCAACCCTACCTAGAAGAACAGCTACCTATGATAAATGTAAATCTTCCCAGTTTGATCCAATTACGCACCAGTGTCTAAATAGTAGCCGCTCTGAAAATTGTACCCCTGAATTCAAAAACTTAAGAGTTAAGTTTCATATGCCCCATCACTTCCAATACTATCACCTATGCTGTTAAAACTTAAAAGCCTACCTGGTCCCCGTTAAGTTAAAAGCACATGCAAATCTGAATCCAGTGCAAGTCTACCCTATTTCCTACCACCCTGGAAGCGTGGCCACCAAGCTGTATCACCCTATAAATAAACTAGTCTTCCATTCTAGAATGCAACTCAAACTAGCGAATGAAATTTAGTAAACGCAAACTTCATAAAAAGTTTCAAAAATCCAAATAAAAGCCAATGCCACAATATATATATATATCAGCTCGTTTGATCAGAACTTTTCGCTAAAGTCCTTCGTTACTGGCGCGATGGAGTTTTAATGAGTTGCAACTCGGACAGTGGAAACTAGAGCACGACCTAGCGGTGGATACGTTGATCGATGATGGAAGTTCATTGTGGATTCGAGTTCGCAAGATGGAATGGCACTTCTGGTAGGAAGATGGAAGGGTTCGGTGGACATTTTGGTGGTGCGACATGGTTACCGACGCAGTACAGTACCTTTCGACGCGTTTTACAGGGTGGATTTGAGGGGGTGCTAATGGGTATAAGGTTAAAGAGGAGGTGACGAGAAGAAGCTGAGTGTTTGTGGTTTGCGATGTCACGAAATATTGAAGGAGAATGGGTGGAACAAATTATCGGAAATGGTGAAAACATAACAATGAGAGCAACATTTTTTTTCGGAGCGAGAAAGAAATAGTTGAGGGTGTATCAGGTATAGGAGATCGGGCTATCTTCAGTGGGTATTGGGCCGAAGCCCAGTTTTAAGAAAAAGAAATATATATATATAAAGAAGAAGAAAATGTGAAACGTTGGAACGAGAAGAAATGGTTACTGCATGGTTTGCGTGACGATACAGAGCTACAGTGCCAAGCAGTGGAAAGGCATGTGGGCTGATGAAGGAAAAAGTAAGGCCAGATTTTTTTATTAATAAATATAGTTTAAACTAATTTAAATAACATAAGAACTTATAATTACCATATCTTATGTATACAATCTCAGTTTAAGGACTAGTCAATCACATTGGAATCGTATGAACGTAAACTACATGGAGGTGGTTTGGAGCCATTTGGAGATCATTTAAATTTTTGGCGGAGTTAAGAGCCTGATATGATCCATCGAACGTTAACCGTTAATTAACGATTAACGAACAAGGTGAGTAAACTCACTAACTCTGTCCAGTTTTATAACTTTACAAATGCTATTTGATATTGATAAAAATGATTGAATGTTGTGTGTGATGGTTGTTTGGATGCTTTGCTAATTAATTAGTTGAAAACATATACACCATTACATATATAAGTCGTTAGTTGAACACTGATCCTATTTATTATAATATTTCGTATTGATAGGAAATTTGTATTATTTATGTTGATTAATGTCTATGGATCCAGGGAAACAGTTTGGGGGGATCCAACTGGATTCCTCAACAATATTACTGTTAATTTTCATATATTGCATTATATGATGTGACAAATAATCGGTGATTGATTATTGTGTGTATTGGGATGTTTGAACAACATTAATCGGAAATAACTGGTACAGAAATACCATAGAATATATTCAAATATATTGGAAAGAAATTGGGGATTTAAAAAGGGAATTTATATTTTAGAAATAGAGATTGAATTTCAATTGGCTAGAATATATTAATTATTTTTAATTATATTAAACAAAGTGATTTGACTTATAATATATATTTATAAATGATATGAAATAACTATGATTAAATAAATGTGAAATAAAATTCAAGAACGAACTAAAATGGGAAATCATTTCAAAAAGGAAGCGATAAATTATTTTGATTGTTCGAAACGTAAGTAGGATTGAAATAAATCCGTAAGGTTTTATAATTAGAATTTGACTATGTCTAATATTATGAAAATGATTTATTTTTATAGATTATATATAATGGAATTCAGAATTTGATAAGATAAATAAATACTTGGATTTATTATCGAATATGTAATCGAGATAAGTTATAACTTATAAAACGAGCTTATGAAATAGAATATGAAGTATCGATTTATAAAATAACAAGATAAATGGAATATTAAACTATAATGGTATTTATTATTTAAATCAAGATTTGATTTTATAAAATGAGTTCAGATTTCTATTGCGAAATAATATTCACGTTTTAAGTGAATAATGGTTTTAAAGCAATTGTTTTTGCGAATTGAAATGGTTATGAAGGAAATTGGTAAATATTGGAAGTGATAAATTCAGACGTGAATGTAGAGATTGAGTTAACCTGAAACGGTGAAGTTTATTCCGGTGTTCGGAACGTTAATCAGATAGACATTATTCAAATTAAGATTATAAGTTGAAATTCGATTATAGCGAATGCAGGAAGGTACTATTTACCATTCGTTTTTAATCAAGATTTTTTTTAATTAATTAATTAAATATTATTTATTTGAAATAAAGTTATATTTTAAATATTTTGGAAGCATGTATTATAACACTATCATTATAACAAATGTTTTATACAACGTTCATTGAATATATAAAAAAAAGATTTCAGAAATGTTTTCCAAATATAACCAGAGCTATTTCTAAGTATAGAAATGAAACAACTTTAAAACTAAGTAATGGAGTTAAAGAAATTAGGAACTGACTAGAAACTAGTTCAGTGGAACGACTCTCTAGTATCAATCTGATGTTGGTTTCGGCCTTTGGGGTTGATACATAGGGAAACGTTCACTTACTGGTATACGATTAGGGACTGAAAGAACATGGACGCGTGAATAATTAATGGAAATGTTTTCAAATGTTATTAACGTATATTTTCTAAATATATAAAATAAGAATTGTGAACATATGGAATTAATTCCCAATGTTAAAAAGAAATATTTTCTAATTATAGAAAATAATAGATTAAAATAGATGGAAACGTTTACAAGGATCATCTGAGGCAAAAAAGGGTTTTCGAGAATTATTTGGGAAAATATGGGAAACAGGAAATTAGGGAAATGAATAAATTATTGATCAATGTATTTAAGAGGCTCAGTATTGATTGATGGTTGATCGATATAATTTCCATTTGGAAATATAGTCGTTGTATGTATGGATACTTTCCTTTTATATTTAAATCACCGGCTATCAAAGATTTTGATCATTTTTCCGTTGTCAATACGGAGAGACTGGGATCAGATTTACTATCTGAAAACCACTCCATATGGGCATTAGCGTTGTGAGCCAAATATGATAATTGAAGACAGAGTTTATGCAAGGGCTGTTCTGGCGATCATAGGTAAAAATTGCCTAAGATGGATTTACGGGATAATGCCTTCGGTTTGTCCTGTACCATGACAACTTGTATGGACGAATGTCTGACAAAGTATATCTAATGGATCGCGTAAGTCGATCTCTTCAAACGTAATTACGTTTGTTGGCAGAGGAATTCGTTTCTCTTCGCGTTATACCCGTGGTATTTTTAGGGAAATCAATTTGTGATTTGGCGGGTATGACGATGTGGCATTCAAAGTAAGTGAAGGAGGAATCTGTTAAAAGATACATTACGACCTCAAGCCTCACAACCAGGAAATGGCAAAAATCGGGCAGGCAACATGGCTATGTGGGTCATTCCCATTAGAGTGCATTGTCACCCTCTAAAGAATATTCATATTTGTAACTTCTTTTCACTTCTGTATCTCCCGGGAACAGTTATGTTGCTAGCAACCGTAGGTGACAATATATTCGATACACTCAAGAGAAATGAGTAGTCAGTCATGTATGGTCAGGTTGCAAGAAGTTCTTGTTGAACCCAGTGTATTCCTTTCTAGAGATTCACTATCGGCAGGTGAGTCCATACCTTGTCATAGTCAGAATCCAATTTCCAATAAGTGCCCGCGGTTTTGATTGTATATTATATTTGTGGAGCGTGAGATGCAAGCGTTCTGCTAGACTGTTATTTATTTTTGATTAGACACTATTATAATATCAGAAAAGTATTGATTTTGAAAATGGTTTGGGTTATCGTAAGGTAAAAACAATCCGTGTTTATGTGTGGATCGGTCTTACGATTATCATTTCTTTTGAAAAGGATTTGAAAGTTAAACCGAATGGTTGGAGTTTACTTACACCATTATCATAACTGACCCAGATTTTATTTTGTTTTGTTTTACCCTAAAGTCTTGGGTGCCCAAATTTGTACGGGCATTCAAGTGGTCAGGATTTTACAGGTATCTTGGAGGAGCTTAGAGCAGGAGGCTTCAACATTAGTTATATATAGAGTTTATTTCCGCTGTGATCTTATGAGTTGTACTTTGATAATGGTATGTATATATACAGTTTTTATTTCAAAGTTATGTTATAATATATTTTAATCGTTCCACTGTGGGATTCGCAGTTACTCTGATTCTGTTCAGTTGTGTTCTTCCTTTTCTTCTTCTATTCTAATTTTCTTTCTTTCTAATCTCACCCTCTAACTTCTTTCTATTAATGATCTGGTATTTCCGATTCTCGAAAATTCGACAAGGTGTTGTTGTCGATTTTCGAGGTCGAAAATACCTGGGTCGTTATAGTGGTATTACAGCTGAAGCTTTAGTTATTACCCTGGTTCTACGGCGTAACTCAATAAAGATGGGATCAGTAATATCCTAGATTGAGTTTGAGCGTATATATACAAGAGAGCGTATTTGTTATTTGATATAAAAATGGTTTTATATTGTGGAGATTCATTGGTTGAGTGGCTTATAAATTCTGTTCGATGGTGGGGCACCACAATGTCGATAGCGGTAATACGATAAACCGACATGGTATGTTTTGAAGGAAGGATAAATAAAATAATTTTACCCAAAATATATTTTGATATAAAGGCGTATATATATTGGAATTATTATAATATATATTAGATGTGTTGGTTGTTGTTATAACCAAACAAGATTATAATTGAAATAGTTATAAATTGCCGATCAGAATTCATGTAAGTATAAAAATTAGATGGATTAAACCTGGATTTAAATCAAAATTGAGGTTAAAACTTTGGAAAACCAGAAAAGTGTTAGGAAATAGTTTTGGGATTAAATATCTGGGAATTTTAAGATCTTGGGGGAATATGAAAATGTTTTCTAAACCTTGTGAAGGATATTTTTGAAGTAATTTCAAAAAGAAGTGTTTGAAAATAAGTTTGATGTGATATAGTATTGAACTCACTTCGGTCGCTGGAAAATAATTCTAATGATGACAGCAGCATCATCAGTGTCATTTTCGAGTTTCTAAGTGGCGGATTACTACCAAAGATTCGTGTTTTTGAATTGTTTAAAGGAAACAAGTCGTTTAAAAATTCAAATATTTTGAATCACTATTATTATATGTTAATATATATGATTTCAAACTGTTTTGAAGTAAAACCGAGGAATCTGACTGCTGAAATTTAAACTTAACTTATGAAGTTCAATTAATTAAAATGGTAAAAGTAAATAGATAAATTAGAATTTAACTTAAACTAGGTTTGACTAGATTAGAGATAATATGGAGTGGAGTTCAATTGACGAGTTAAGAATTGAAATTGAGATTGGAGTTTGAAATAATTTGTTTTGTATATAAGCAAAGATTGGATTTGAAGGTAATCTGATTTGAAATCAAGTGGAAATGCATGGGTTTATGCTGGAATGATAGAAAATAAAAGAGATAGAGTTGTATGCCCAACAAAAAGGTACAAGTTTATTTTAATTGGGTTTGAGATTTTTATGAGACTGTTTGGAAAGACGCTAGGCAGTTTGATTTTCTTCTGGATTGGAGAAGGCCTAAGGAGGCGAATTATAGTTGTATCAATTGACCCATACAAAGGAGATGTTATCATTTTTTTTGGAGATTTAGAGTGTTAGAAAATTTTCAGAAAATTTGGAATTTTTTTTAATAGGAGTTGATTAATAATTTAAACAAATTGATTGGTTCAGTTGAAACTGAAATTAAAGAGATAAAACAAATTATTTCTAACCGGGTTAATAAGAATTTGTAGCTTTATTTCTACCTTAGTAATTTCGGAGAAGAAATTTGTGACGCTCCGCCCTGCACCAACCAACATTTCCCTGAAATGCGCTATACCGATGTCCAACCAGCACGGGACGGTTGTTAAGAGAAAAGGGATATGAAGCTATTAACCAACAAAGAAACCTGTAGTATATCTCACAGCGCATGGAATAAAATATAATAATAACATACTTTGACATAAAACAGGCGAGACAATGCATAAGCTGAAAACTAAACATAATAGCAGCGGAAAATCCAAATACAGCTTATGTTCCACATCATCATAATTACAACTTTTGAAAACTGTCTCTAAAGCAAAATAAGGAAGGTACACTACTAAAGCCCAATGTAGTGACCAGCTGCGGCACAAGGAGAATATATAGGAATAATACGTGTAATGCTCCTGCTCGTCTCTGGATAGCTACTCGTGAACAACCAGCTAACTTATCTCTAGTCTGCCCGTTTAAGAGCACCCAGAGTAATAAGAAGAGACATAAAACTCTGGGTTAGACAAAAGTCTGGTATGAGCGATAAACAGCAAAAACAGAACAATAACAGGTATACTAAACCATACCTAAACCTGTAACCAAAGAGTCAGCATAACAAGATGTACACTTGTAACACCCCACGTCCGCTATGGTCACTCTCTAAGGGAATGCCATAGCATCGATGGAGTATTTTAGTGAATATAGAACAGAAAAATTACAACAAGACAGATATAAATAGTACTTGAAATTTAAAACATCATCTCATAACAGCGGAAGTAAACATGTCTGGTTACATCATAAAACCACAATAAAAGTCAAGTACAATATCCATCAAAATAAAGAAGTACATAATCCCACTCTCTCATACAATAGCCAAGACAAAAGAAAAGATAACTGGGTAACTGGAGCTTTACATCTATCCAAGCTCCTAAAGACTGGAACAGCAATCCGATCAAGCTCCACTACTGCTAGGATCCACCGTAGGACCTGAGGGTTGGGAAAAAAGATAAAAACAACGGGGTCAGACATAAGTCTGAGCGAGTCCTATTACTTTAACAATACAATCATTAAAGTAACTAGAGAAGACATAAACTTGACATACGGTAATGTCTGGGGATGAATGGCTACACTAAGCAGCTTGGTAGACTTAGGATAAACTAAGATAACTGTAAAGACGTATCTACCCACCCAAGGATAATTACTAACTGCACCACACCAGTCATTCCTACTCAAAGATTGATCCCACCCAAGGACTTAAAAGAAAGATATAACTAGTAGTTTCATGTACCCCTAGCTGACCACATAGGTGACGTCTGCCCCTATCTCCACTAGGTGTACCCCACTACTCCCCAATGATCGGCTCCCTACCGTAGATACCCGTGCTGGTCCCACAGTGGGGTGTATCACTCCCCTAAAGTGGCAACCCAATACTAACGGTGCACGGCTTATATCTACACGATGCAACAACGTCTTACCTACCAGCCCGGGTCCACACACGCATATGAAACCCGTTGGACTTGCGTTGCCACCGCTAACCCGTTTTGGCCTCTTATAGTCAAGCCCAGTACGCGTGTCCCGTCCTCGACATGGGTCGAGCCCAATATGATACATATGGGTTACTGGTTGAAATGGGCCCCGACAAGCTACCCACCTAAGCTTGTCACTTATCTAGTGTATCCCACTTAACCCTTTAATCATGTTTAATTACATGTTTCCACTTGGTTAAGTATTCTAATCGTATTTTCTATTGCCACCCAAGGCAACCACTAGATTTCCATATGCCAACCAAGGCACCCACTTAACCCCTCATGTCCCTCTACATGCTAATATGGTTAAGTGTTTCTTAATTAATTAATTAAGATCATGACCTCATAAAGACCTCTCACATTAGACCATCTTTTATGACTGCTGGATATGCCGGTTGGTTCCGGGCAGACTTCTATCATAAAAAGGGTCTAACCTCGTGTCTTTACTTTAATCACGCATTTAATTTATGACTAAGACCTCTCACATTGGGCCAATCATTTGTAGCCGCTGGATGGCCGGTCGGTTCCGGGCAGACTTCCGCTACAAAAGGGTCCAACCTCGTGTCTTAGTTGATTAATTACACCTAATTAATCACCCCCATAATTAATTATCCCTAATTAATTACACATTTTTCATAACATGGGTAGACCTAACTCAATAGGTAAATTCCCAAGGGGTAGACCTAACTCAATAGGTAAATTCCCACTTATGTTAATTTATTTCTATGGTATGCTTAATCATACCCAATCACACTTCATTTAACATATTTATTAACCCCATCGTTCCCCACGTAAATTGTTCTCATTTCATGACATAATAAAGGGAAGATCCATCACAAATATCATGGGTTTAACCACATCTTAGCATATAACTTTATCATGGGTTAAGAGGATGTCAACTTGCATATATGAGCATATATTAACCCAACTACATTTAACCCAAACTTGCATATTATCATACACATATCTTGCATAACATGTTGAACTTGCATATAAGCATTCTCATAACTTGCATAACATGTTAAACATGCATTTAAGCATACACATAACTTGCATAAGCATTCACATTTTTGCATAAGCATTCACATACTTGCATAAGCATTCACATACTTGCATAAGCATGCATAACTTGCATATCATGTTAAACTTGCATTTAAGCATATACATAACTTGCATAAGCATTCACATACTTGCATAAGCATTCATAACTTGCATATCATGTTAAACTTGCATTTAAGCATATACATAACTTGCATAAGCATTCACATACTTGCATAAGCATTCACATACTTGCATAAGCATGCATAACTTGCATATCATGTTAAACTTGCATTTAAGCATATACATAACTTGCATAAGCATTCACATACTTGCATAAGCATTCATAACTTGCATATCATGTTAAACTTGCATTTAAGCATATACATAACTTGCATAAGCATTCACATACTTGCATAAGCATTCACATACTTGCATAAGCATTCACATACTTGCATAAGCATGCATAACTTGCATATCATGTTAAACTTGCATTTAAACATATACATAACTTGCATAAGCATTCACATACTTGCATAAGCATGCATAAACCCACTTATTAGATATGCATAAACCCACTTATTAAACATGCATAAACCCACTTGTTAAACATGCATAAACCAACTTACTAAACATGCATAAACCCACTTGTTAAACATGCATAAACATAGGAAAACATAGAGTAGCATATCATTACAAATGATTCAAACTCACTAATCCGCATTTAAGACCATAAGTCTCATTACACCCAATCTACTTACTTTAACAATTGATGTTAAAGTGATAGAAACTCACCAAAACCCAAGATTAGCAACTTATGAAGTGGAATTAGTTGCTAAATATGAAGATGGTGATGATTAGAGATTGATTAGCTTGCAACTTCCTTCATAAATTAGTGGAGGCTCCCTTTAAGATTTAATTTGGCGGCATGAGGCCATCATTTCTATTTTTAGTAAGGATTAGGGTAGGTTTAGGGTGTATTTATAGATTAGGTGAGTGTTTTAGGCCCTTAGATTAACCCTAGGTTAGATTAGGACCCTTAGATTTCGGAAATCTCTAGAACCCAGCCCTCCAAGCCAGCCTAAAACCCAACCTGGTGCACCCAGGTTCTCAGGACGCCGCGCCCATGTCGACAGGCAAGTCGACCCCCCTGTCGACAGGCCTGTCGACAGCCCTGTCGACATGGTTAGGGCGGGAACTTTCCCGCCCGACCCCGCTTGTTCCATCCCAAAATCTGAATTTTAAATTTTTAAATCTGTTTTTAGCTTTGAATTTCTGCAAACTTCATCGGGCCATAACTGGGCCATACGGACTCCGATTTTCGAAAACTCGGACTCTATTTTGCGTATTTTTCCAAGACGAACGCAATGACGCAGCCCGTTACCCCCAATTCCCATATCTGAGATTATTTATTCTGCAATTAGTGAATTTTAGCATTAACTAAAATTCGGGGTGTTACATTCTCCCCTCCTTAAAGGATTTCGTCCCCGAAATCTCTAAGCTAAGGAGAATGCATATCCTACCATCCAAACAACCATCTACTCATTCCATCAAACACGGGCATCCATTGTCCTTAAAACAATTTCTAATGATGTATGAGCATATGCAAAGAGTGTGTGTATATGTTCCCTATCTAATGTATGATCATATGCAAACCATGATAGTGCCATGCATCCATTATGTATGCGAGAGAACCCTATCGACACATACAATATCTACATGAGTGCACAATCATTCACCAAAATGCATCATCCATATGATAACACAATCATTATACATCCATAAATATAGCTTCCTACACACAATTTTATGCAATATGCAATATGAAGTGATTGAGCCGATCTAGTGCCTAGAGTGTGTATATATGCATCCACGAGCAACCACTAGCAACCACTTGCATCCACTTGCATCCATCAATCATAACATGTCTCAAACACATGTTTCAACCATGGGTTTACCCTATCTAAAGGTCAATCAGTACTAACGAGAGGATATACTAAAGATAAGATAAGTACTAGACAACGATAGAGGAGAAAATAAAGACATACCCTCTAAAAGAAATGGGTAAAATGATCGCATCTTCGCTTCCGTCTCCCAAGTTGCGTTGCTCTCATCTTCTCCCCATTGCACTTTGACTAGATGAACCTCTCGATTCCTCAATTTCCTAGTCTCTGACCCAAGGATGCGGGTAGGAGCTCGTCGAATAGTCGCATCACGTTCTACTTCCACTTCTTTAAGCAAGCTCGGCTCTACCACCTCTACGGTCTCATGTAAGCACTTCCTCAAATGGGACACATGGAATACATCATGTACACCACTAAGTCTGTCGGGCAACTCCACTCTATATGTCATCCGTCCAATCCTTTCCTTAATAGGAAATGGCCCTACGAACCTTGGTGCTAACTTCCCAACAGATCCAAAGCGAACCACATTTCGTAACGGAGACACTTTGACAAAGACCATGTCCCCAACCTCAAACTCAAGATCCGTCCTTCTCTTGTCCGCATAAGATTTTTGCCTATCCTGCGCTGCTTTCATCCTTCTTCGAATCAAGTCAATCTTCTCAGAAGTCTCCCTAATCATATCTGGCCCAAGCAAGATCTTATCCGTAGATTCCCACCAACATGTAGGTGATCGACAAGGCCTTCCATAGAGAGCTTCGAAAGGAGCCATACCAATACTGGACTGAAAGTTGTTATTATATGCGAACTCTACCAATGGAAGATGCTCTTCCCATGTACCTCCAAAATCTAAGATGCAAAGCCTCAAAAGGTCTTCTAGAACACGGTTCACCCTCTCAGTCTGGCCGTCCGTCTGAGGATGATATGTGGTGCGCAGACACAATTGAGTTCCCACTGCTTCCTGTAGACTTCTCCAGAACTCACTAGTGAAGATAGGGTCCCGATCACTCACTATGCTAGAGGGTACCCCATGCAACCGAACTATCTCCCGAAGATATACTGAAGCTAGCCATGGGGCAGTCCTCTTGCTTTTCACAGGTATGAAATGGGCGCTCTTAGTAAGTCTGTCTACCACCACCCAAATTCCTGTATTACCCTTTCTCGATCTGGGTAACCCGTCAATAAAATCCATCGAGACGCTATCCCACTTCCATTGCGGAACTTGCAATGGGTGAAGCAACCCACCAGGTTTCTTTTGTTCCGCTTTCACCTGTTGGCATACCAAGCATCGAGCGACATATTCGGCCACATCTTTCTTCATACCGGCCCAGAAGAAAACCCTCTTTATATCTTGGTACATCTTGTCCCCACCGGGATGAATGGTCATCCTAGAACGGTGTGCATCCTCAAGAATAGCCTTCCTCAACCCTTCGTCTTGCGGTACACAAAGTCTACCATCTCTACGCAAGCATCCCCTATCGTCTAGGGTGTATCTACTCAAATGGCTGGACGACTCCCCCCTTATGAGCTTTCCCACCAACTCAACCAACTGTGGGTCGTCCCTCTGTGCTTCTCCAATCCGCCCCAAAAGAGTAGGTCTAACCTCTAAGGAAGCTAGCAAACCGGGTACATAATCAATGGAAGGTCTGAAATCAAACATCGAGATAAATTCCAAGCTTCGTTGTTCCACGAACAATGGACTCAAGGACAACCTTTTTCTGCTCAAGGCGCCCGCCACCACGTTACCCTTGCCAGGGGTATACGCTATCTCGAAATCATAGGATGCTAAGAACTCCATCCACCTTTGCTGTCTCAAATTCAAATCCTTCTGAGAAAACAAGTACTTCAATGATTTGTGGTCAGTGAAAAATTCAAATCTCTCACCAAGAAGATAATGGCGCCAAATCTTAAGCGCAAAAACAATAGCGGCCAACTCTAAATCATGGGTAGGGTAATTTTTCTCATGCACTCTCAACTGCCTTCCACCATAGGCTATCACCCTTCCCTCTTGCATTAAGACTGCGCCTAGTCCTATCCCACAAGCATCGGTATAGACAACAAATGGCTTGCTCCCATCTGGCAACACTAAAACTGGAGCAGTGGTTAAAGCTCTCTTTAACCGCCAGAACGCATCATCACAATCTACGTCCCATGTGAAAACAAGATTCTTCTTCGTTAAGCGGGTTAATGGGGCTGATATCTTCGCGAAGTCTTTAATAAACTTCCTATAATACCCCGCCAACCCCAAGAAACTTCTTACTTCGGTAGCATTCTTCGGAACCTTCCAATCCTGAACCGATACTACCTTCGCGGGATCCACAGCTATCCCTTCCTTGGAGACCACGTGCCCCGAGAAACGCACCTCCTTCCTCCAGAAGTGACATTTAGAGAATTTAGCCTTAAGGCTATGTGCTCGAAGAGTCTTCAATACCTCCCCAAGATGTAGGGCATGCTCTTCTTCACTCTTAGAAAATACTAAGATATCATCCACAAAGACCACCACGAATTTATTAAGGAACTCCTTGAACACCCTACTCATCAAATCAAAAAAGTATGCAGGGGCGTTTGTCAACCCAAATGGCATTACCAGCCACTCATAGAAACCATCCGGAGTCCTAAAGGCAGTCTTGTCTATGCTATCCTCGGCCACCCTCAACTGATGAAACCCCGTGGCTAAGTCCAACTGAGAAAATACTGAAGCACCAACCAACTGATCGAAAAGATCATCAATCCTCGGCAATGGGTGTCTATTCTTCTTTGTGAGCTTGTTGAGTTCTCTATAGTCTACACAAAGTCTGAGGGACCCATCCGCCTTTGTAGAAAATACTACTGGAGCACCCTACTCCGATATACTTCGTCTTATGAACCCCTTCTCAAGCAACTCCCCTACTTGCTTATGGAGTTCCCTCCTCTCACGAGGAGCCATGTGGCGCATTGGTAATGATACAGGTTTAGCATTATGCACCAGATATATTCGGAAGTCAATCTCCCGCTTCGGAGGTAAGCCCTTCACCTCCTCAAACACATCCGGATATTCCCGGACTACTCTAACAGATTGCAAACTCTCGACCGAAGCGTCAAGCGATTCAAGATAACTTAGCATAACAGAATCCATGGGATTACAAGAGATCTCGAGAGTGTTACCCAAGCGGGTCATGAGCCTAACAACTCTCCTTTCGCAATCAAGAATGGCACCATTACTGGATAACCAGTCCATGCCCAAAATCAACCCATAGCCCGTGAAGCCCAAAACAAAAGCATCACATCTAAACTCAATGCTAAGTATAGAAATCTTCAAACCCAAACATATCATGGACAAATAAGTGGAGCCCCCAATTGGGTTTGAAACAACCAAGGGATCATCTACCAGACTGGTGTCTAAGTGCAGTGACTCAACTAATGATGATGAGATAAAAGAATGCGATGCGCCTGAATCAAACAATGTACGGACAGGATGATCAAATAGAAAAACCAGACTTTCCACGGAAATAGTTCTACCTCTTTCTTGAATCGGTGGAACCGCGAGAGCCTGTACTTGCCCCCTAGCCTGACCCGGTGCCATAAGAGCTTGCACCTGTCCTCCTGAGGTAGACCCCGTCCTTTGCCCCTTCTTGGGACAGTCTTTCACTAGGTGCCCTGCTTCGCCACAGTGGAAGCAGCCAGTCTTCTTCTTTTTGCGACAATCCTTGCTTAGGTGGCCAGGTGTCCCACAATTGAAACACTTCTTCTTCTTGCCCTTGCCACCGTTGCCTTTCCCACCTTTGTTTTGTTGTTGTTGCTGAGGTCTCTTTTGATCTCCCTTCTTCTCGGGTGCCTTATTAGCATTGGGACCCTTCTCTTCTTCATGCATGAGTGCCATGTCAACTAGCTTCTTGAAGGTGGCCCCCATAGGGATATGAGTCATAGCCAACCCATGCATTGGTTCATTCAAGCCTTTCACGAACCTCAAAGCCTTCTTCTCCGGTGTATTCACCATGTCTAGGCCAAACCTTGCCAATTGATTAAACTTGTTGACATATTCCTTCACCGAGAGATTTCCTTGCTTTAGAGTCAAGAATCTTTCCATATACAAGTTTTCCTCCGCCCTTGAGAGAAACTTTGCCACAAATCTTTGCCTAAAATCCGCCCAAGAGTCAACGGGGCGTTCTCCATTAGTGACCTCCTACCAGAATGAGGCCTCTCCTTTCATTAACCAAGCAGCTAACTTGACTTTCTTTCCTTCTTCCATCTCAAAGATATCTATCAACTCTTCCACCTCCTTAAGCCAATCTCTAGCCTCTACAAAAGTTTCAGATCCTTGAAAAGGTTTCCCTCCCATAGCCTTAAATTCCTTGCAAGTCTTAGCAAAAGTATCCGTGCGAGGAGGAGGGGGAGGAGGAAGATCGGGTGCTACGGTTGGTGGAGGAACATTTGCTGGACCCGCAGTGGTGGCCCTAGCCTCCATCAATCTCCTATACCATACTGGTACCGTCACACCCTCCGGAAAGTTAAGATCCTCAGCCATGCTGAAACGAAAAAGGAAAGATTCAAAACGGAGAATTCGAAGGATATAGATATGGCTATTGGGGATTATGCTTTTCTTTCAAAAACTTTTCTCTTTAAAGACATGTTTTTGAAAATATTTCTTCCAAAAATGTTTTAGAAAAATAGCTTTCTAAAAAAAAAAATTTATCTGTTCCGGTAACCTTTGCTCTGATACCACGTGTAACACCCCACGTCCGCTATGGTCACTCTCTAAGGGAATGCCATAGCATCGATGGAGTATTTTAGTGAATATAGAACAGAAAAATTACAACAAGACAGATATAAATAGTACTTGAAATTTAAAACATCATCTCATAACAGTGGAAGTAAACATGTCTGGTTACATCATAAAATCGCAATAAAAGTCAAGTACAATATCCATCAAAATAAAGAAGTACATAATCCCACTCTCTCATACAATAGCCAAGACAAAAGAAAAGATAACTGGGTAACTGGAGCTTTACATCTATCCAAGCTCCTAAAGACTGGAACAGCAATCCGATCAAGCTCCACTACTGCTAGGATCCACCGTAGGACCTGAGGGTTGGGAAAAAAGATAAAAAAAAGGGGGTCAGACATAAGTCTGAGCGAGTCCTATAACTTTAACAATACAATCATTAAAGTAACCAGAGAAGACATAAACTTGACATACGGTAATGTTTGGGGATGAATGGCTACACTAAGCAGCTTGGTAGACTTAGGATAAACTAAGATAACTGTAAAGACGTATCTACCCACCCAAGGATAATTACTAACTGCACCACACCAGTCATTCCTACTCAAAGATTGATCCCACCCAAGGACTTAAAAGAAAGATATAACTAGTAGTTTCATGTACCCCTAGCTGACCACATAGGTGCCGTCTGCCCCTATCTCCACTAGGTGTACCCCACTACTCCCCAATGATCGGCTCCCTACCGTAGATACCTGTGCTGGTCCCACAGTGGGGTGTATCACTCCCCTAAAGTGGCAACCCAATACTAACGGTGCACGGCTTATATCTACACGATGCAACAACGTCTTACCTACCAGCCCGTGTCCACACACGCATATGAAACCCGTTGGACTTGCGTTGCCACCGCTAACCCGTTTTGGCCTCTTATAGTCAAGCCCAGTACGCGTGTCCCGTCCTCGACATGGGTCGAGCCCAATATGATACATATGGGTTACTGGTTGAAATGGGCCCCCACAAGCTACCCAACTAAGCTTGTCACATATCTAGTGTATCCCACTTAACCCTTTAATCATGTTTAATTACATGTTTCCACTTGGTTAAGTATTCTAATCGTATTTTCTATTGCCACCCAAGGCAACCACTAGATTTCCACATGCCACCCAAGGCACCCACTTAACCCCTCATGTCCCTCTACATGCTAATATGGTTAAGTGTTTCTTAATTAATTAATTAAGATCATGACCTCATAAAGACCTCTCACATTAGACCATCTTTTATGACTGCTGCATATGCCGGTTGGTTCCGGGCAGACTTCTGTCATAAAAAGGGTCTAACCTCGTGTCTTTACTTTAATCATGTATTTAATTTATGACTAAGACCTCTCACATTGGGCCAATCATTTGTAGCCGCTGGATGGCCGGTCGGTTCCGGACAGACTTCCGCTACAAAAGGGTCCAACCTCGTGTCTTAGTTGATTAATTACACCTAATTAATCACCCCCATAATTAATTATCCCTAATTAATTACACATTTTTCATAACATGGGTAGACCTAACTCAATAGGTAAATTCCCATGGGGTAGACCTAACTCAATAGGTAAATTCCCACTTATGTTAATTTATTTCTATGGTATGCTTAATCATACCCAATCACACTTCATTTAACATATTTATTAACCCCATCGTTCCCCACGTAAATCGTTCTCATTTCATGACATAATAAAGGGAAGATCCATCACAAATATCATGGGTTTAACCACATCTTAGCATATAACTTTATCATGGGTTAAGAGGATGTCAACTTGCATATATGAGCATATATTAACCCAACTACATTTAACCCAAACTTGCATATTATCATACACATATCTTGCATAACATGTTGAACTTGCATATAAGCATTCTCATAACTTGCATAACATGTTAAACATGCATTTAAGCATACACATAACTTGCATAAGCATTCACATTTTTGCATAAGCATTCACATACTTGCATAAGCATTCACATACTTGCATAAGCATGCATAACTTGCATATCATGTTAAACTTGCATTTAAGCATATACATAACTTGCATAAGCATTCACATACTTGCATAAGCATTCATAACTTGCATATCATGTTAAACTTGCATTTAAGCATATACATAACTTGCATAAGCATTCACATACTTGCATAAGCATTCACATACTTGCATAAGCATTCACATACTTGCATAAGCATGCATAACTTGCATATCATGTTAAACTTGCATTTAAGCATATACATAACTTGCATAAGCATTCACATACTTGCATAAGCATTCATAACTTGCATATCATGTTAAACTTGCATTTAAGCATATACATAACTTGCATAAGCATTCACATACTTGCATAAGCATTCACATACTTGCATAAGCATTCACATACTTGCATAAGCATGCATAACTTGCATATCATGTTAAACTTGCATTTAAGCATATACATAACTTGCATAAGCATTCACATACTTGCATAAGCATGCATAAACCCACTTATTAGATATGCATAAACCCACTTATTAAACATGCATAAACCCACTTGTTAAACATGCATAAACCAACTTACTAAACATGCATAAACCCACTTGTTAAACATGCATAAACATAGGAAAACATAGAGTAGCATATCATTACAAATGATTCAAACTCACTAATCCGCATTTAAGACCATAAGTCTCATTACACCCAATCTACTTACTTTAACAATTGATGTTAAAGTGATAGAAACTCACCAAAACCCAAGATTAGCAACTTATGAAGTGGAATTAGTTGCTAAATATGAAGATGGTGATGATTAGAGATTGATTAGCTTGCAACTTCCTTCATAAATTAGTGGAGGCTCCCTTTAAGATTTAATTTGGCGGCATGAGGCCATCATTTCTATTTTTAGTAAGGATTAGGGTAGGTTTAGGGTGTATTTATAGATTAGGTGAGTGTTTTAGGCCCTTAGATTAACCCTAGGTTAGATTAGGACCCTTAGATTTCGGAAATCTCTAGAACCCAGCCCTCCAAGCCAGCCTAAAATCCAACCTGGTGCACCCAGGTTCTCAGGACGCTGCGCCCATGTCGACAGGCAAGTCGACCCCCCTGTCGACAGGCCTGTCGACAGCCCTGTCGACATGGTTAGGGCGGGAACTTTCCCGCCCGACCCCGCTTGTTCCATCCCAAAATCTGAATTTTAAATTTTTAAATCTGTTTTTAGCTTTGAATTTCTGCAAACTTCATCGGGCCATAACTGGGCCATACGGACTCCGATTTTCGAAAACTCGGACTCTATTTTGCGTATTTTTCCAAGACGAACGCAATGACGCAGCCCGTTACCCCCAATTCCCACATCTGAGATTATTTATTCTGCAATTAGTGAATTTTAGCATTAACTAAAATTCGGGGTGTTACAATACTACTATAAGGTAACACTAACATAAGGTGTCAAGATAACGGGTGAGGGGGTGTGCATGTCATAGTGATGGCAAACAATCAAGCATAGCGACCATTCTCACATCTCTCACTCAGTGCGTAAAGCATACGATATACACCGCTTTGATCACCCAAATCCTTGCTTTGATCACTCTGCCCCATGGAGTCATGGCGACTCCACTGCATTGATCCATAGCCACTAGTCCTTGCTATGTCCACTCTGTCCCATGAAGCCATGACGACTCCACTGTACTGGCTCATAGTTGTGCTATGATCACTCTGCCCCATGGAGTAATGACTACCCCACTGCACTGACCCATAGCCTAAAAATCGTCTCTCGGTGGAGAATCAAAGCTATGGACGTCGACAACTCCTTAGCACACGTCCCACAGCAAAGCCCAACCATGAAGTTAACTCATTGGTTCCCGTCTGGATCCTGAGTACAAACTTCCCATTTAGACTACCTTTGCATCTCTGGTTTTGGTCATCATCTTCGTTCGTGATTCTTCAATTCGGTACGTTCGCTGTCCAGACTCAAAGATTGGATCGTGATTTTCCCCTGGCCATCGGCTCGTGGTCCCTCCTTCAGCTCGTGGCTCGTGACATCATGCTCCAACATCGGTTCGCGGCTCGTGGTCTGCCTCCTCCAGCTCGTGGTGACCGATTCGGCTCGTGCAACATCTAGGTGGTTCGTCCTATTCCTCACGGTCGGGGGGTGAGGGTTCGTGATCATCCTCACGATCGGGGTGTGAGGCTTCGCTATCTTCCTCATGGTCGGGGTGTGAGGGTTTGTTATCATGGGGGGGCTTCACGAACGGGTATGACCAATTTCCTACAACTCTTTCCAGCCAGCTATTTACGCCATACGATGACGTTTTCGACCACTCTAACTGTTCTAAACAACCACAAAACATTTCAAACAGTCATAGCAACATGTATAATCAACCATAAACATCAAAACAACAAATAATCATGTCAACATGGATCAAACATACCCAAAACCCATGTTTTCCCCTTAATCATGTTTACGCATAACTAATGATAGGATTAGCAAAACTTATCCAAATTAACCCAAATTTCTAACAGAGCCCTAAAATAATATTTTAGAATTTTACAAATTTTTTTCCAGGATTTAATTACGTATAATTTCGCTAATTACCACTAATCACCCCTAATTAGCCGTAATTAGTGAAAAACGATGCAAATCACTCACCTTGGCACAAACAAACTATAGATCTAAAATATTATATGTTTTGGCTCCAATTCTAATGCAACACAGCAGCTCCAACTCTGATTTGGTGTTATTTCCCCTTGATTTGACGTAGCTTGGCTTAATCTTCAATTAGAAAGCGATTAGGAGCGATTTGGGATGAAATTAGAAGGTGGAGGCCATGGCTAGGGTTAGAGAAATGTTTTAGGCAGCTGAAAAATGAAATAAAATTCGTTTCCTAACTGTTCTCAGCCTCCCCATAACCGTAATCCCGAAATGGGTTATGGGCCCTCTTGCTAATCACCCTAATTAGGCCCGGTTAAGCTGTTTTCACCTTCTAAACCTTGTTTCAGCCATATCTCTCAAACGGTAAGTCCGTTTGGCTAATCTGACCACTCTACGGAAAGGTAAACCATCATTCAAATCGAATGGAAGTGGTTTCAGGTCAAAATTCCTTACCAATCAAAAGTTATGGTCGAACAATATCAGCTAGGGGCAAAATGGTCATATAAAAATCGGAAAAAATCATGAACATGGGGAATGACCCCAATAGTCGTTCCCCAAAGTTACATGACCATACGACTTTGTATGAGAAAGAAATAAATATTCTACGATCCTTCGATGAGTAGAATGCGGGTCGTTACATTCTCCCCCCTTAAGAAATTTCGCCCTCGAAATTCCTTAACTCAGGTTCAAGCAAAGGATCCTGCATGCCTATCAACCATTCGCAACAACCAAACATACAAAAACAAACAAACAAGTTTATCCTAGCATGCGGAAAACTAAGTCGCAATTAAAATCTTACCATGCAAAGGGTTTTGGATACGTCTTCCTGATGCTCTCCTCTGTCTCCCAAGTACAGTCATTCTCATTCTTGCCCACTGAACTTTGACTAGATTCACCGCTTTCCTTCGAAGTTGCTTTGTATCGTGCTCGACAATACGAATCGGCTTGCGGTTCCCAACCGTCTCGGGTTCTACTTCGATATCATCCAACTGATCAGGTGAAATAGTCATATCGAGGTCGTGCACGAATTTCCTTAACTGGAAAACATGAAATACGTTATGAACTCCTGCCATCTTTTCTAGTAATTCAACTTTATATGCCGAATTCCCAACTTGCTCGAGGATTGGGAATGGACCAACAAATCTTGGTGCAAGCTTTCCTCTCCTTCCAAATTGAATAACATTCTTTAATTGAGAGATCTTGACAAATACTAGGTCGCCAACTGAGAATTTCAAATCCTTTCGCCTCTTATCAGCATAACTCTTTTGCCTATCTTAGGCAGCCTTCATTCGCTGTTGAATGATCTTAATCTTGTCTAAAGTTTCTCTTATCACATCTGGCCAAGCACAAACTTCTCACAAGTTTCTAACCAACATGACGGTGAGTTGCATGGTCTTCCATACAAAGCTTCAAGTGGAGCCATACCAATACTGAATTGATAACTATTATTATATGCAAACTCTACTAGATGCAAATGGTCATCCCATGATCCACCGAAATCCAATATGCAAGCTCTCAAGAGATCTTCTAATATACGATGCACCCTCTTTGTTTGACCATCAGTTTGAGGATGATAAGCGGTACTGAGATATAATTCTGACCCTAGAGCCTCTTGTAAGATCTTCCAAAACCCACTAGTAAACAACGGGTCTCGGTCACTCACAATGCTTTTAGGTACTCCATAAAATCTCACTACCCACTTCATATACAGTTCTGCTACCTTAGCTGTTGTTCTATTCGGTTTGATCGGTATGAACCTTGCACTCTTGGTCAATCTGTCTACAATCACCCAAATACTATCGTGGCCCGATCAAGTCCTTAGTAACCCATCAATGAAATCCATTGATACTTGCTCCCATTTCCATTCTGGAATATCTAATGGTTGTAACAAGCCACTTTGCTTCTTTTGCTCGGCTTTAACTGGCTGGCAATTTATGCACTTGGATATAAACCTCTCAACGTCTCTCTTCATCCCTTCCAAGTAGTAAGTCTGCTTCGTGTCTCGATACATCTTGTTACCACCGGGATGTATGGTCAGTTTTGAGTGATGACATTCTCTAAGCACTTCATCTCTCAAGCCATTGACATTTGGTACAACTAGTCTCCCATCCTTTCGAAGCCATCCTTCTCGATCAAGCCCATACTTGTTCATCTCCTCATCGTTTCCCATCTCTAACTTGGAGATGATTTCTAATAGATTGGGATCGTCCTTCTGATTGGAACTAATCCTCTCCATTAAAGTGGGTCTGATAGTCAAACTTGCTAACATTTCTGCATCCAATTCACACTTAGGCCTGAAATCATATCTCGCGATATATTCCAGTTGCTTCCATTCCAGAAACATAGCCCCTAAACTGGCATGTCTTCTACTCAAGGCATCAGCTACCGCATTGCCCTTTCCTGGCATATATGCGATATCAAAATCATATGAAGCCAAAAATTCTAACCATCTCTACTGACGGAGATTTAAATCCTTCTGGGAGAAAAGATACTTTAGCGACTTATGATCAGTAAACAACTCGAATCTTACTCCCAAGAGATAATGTATCCACATCTTTAATGCGAATACGATCGCTGCCAATTCCAAATCATGGGTAGGATATCTTCTCTCGTGCGGTTCCAGTTGCCGACTTGCATAAGCTACAATCCTACCTCCTTGCGTCAATACAGGACCTAGTCCGATACCACAGGCATCCGTGTATACCATCATCTTTTCATTCCCTTTTGGAATGACTAACACTGGCGCACACGTAAACTTCTCTTTTAGACCCTTGAATGCATTCTCGCACCTTTCGTCCCAGACGAAAGCTTGATTCTTCTTGGTCAATTGAGTCAACGGTGATGCTATCTTGGAGAAGTCTTAGATAAACTTATGATAGTATCCAGCTAACCCCAAGAAACTTCTTACGTCTGTTGCATTCTTCGGCGTAGACCAATTTGTACTGTAGCCACCTTCGCAGGATCAACGAAAATACCATTCTCTGAAATAACATGGCCCAAGAATCTCACTTCCCTCCTCCAGAAGTGGCACTTATAAAATTTCGATTTCAATTGGTGTTGTCTCAACACCTTCATCACAGTCCTCAAATGCTCCTTGTGTTCTTCTTCTGTCCTCGAGTAAACCAAGATATCATCCACGAACACAAGAACAAACTTATTCAATTGATCCCTGAATACCCTATTCATGAGATCCACAAAATATGCTGGTGCATTGGTCAACCCGAATGGCATGACCAACCACTCATTTAATCCAGACGGCGTCCCAAAGGCCGTTTTAGCTATGCTGTCAACTTTTACTCTGAGCTGGTGAAATCCTGTCGCGAGATCCAACTAGGAGAACACCTTTTCTCCGCTCAACTGATCAAACAAATCATCTATCCGTGGGAGAGTATACTTATTCTTCCTCGTCACCTTATTCAACTCGCGATAGTCTACGCACAATCGAAGGGAACCATCTGCCTTAGTGGAAAACACAACTGATGCTCCCCACTTGGAAACACTTCTTTGAATAAATTCCTTCTTCAAAAGATCGCTTACTTGCACCTCGAGCTCTCGCTGCTCCTTTGGCGCCATATGATGCAGTGGCATCACTATAGGCCTGGCATCTTTCGCTAAATCAATACGAAACTCGATCTCTCGGTGTGATGGAAGTCCGGCCACTTCCCCGAAGATGTCCGGATGCTCGCCAGCAATGGGCACCTCTGTCAACTCATCATGCGGGATGTCGAGGGAGTTTAGAAAACTAGCCATCACCCCATCACTAGGTAGGCTACCAAGCAGTACCCTCCATCCATCATCCGCTCTAATGGTCACCTAAGACCCCTCACAGTCCACCACCACCCTATACCTTTGGAGCAAATCGACTCCCAAAATAATGCCATACCCAGTAAAGCCCAACAAAGCAATCACAAGAAAACATGCATCCACGGCTCGATAAGACCAAATTATGACAAATTATACCAAGGTTAGTCGAGCCACCAATCGGGCTCGTCACAGCTAAAGGTCTATCGACTATCCCAGGTTCTAATCCCAACCTATCAATCAGGTCACTAGATATGAAGGAATGAGAAGCCCTGGTATCAAACAATACTCGAACAGGAACATCATAAATGGAAAGCTTACCTTGAATAACGATATTCTTTCCTTTCTCCGCCGCAATTGGGGCATTCGACAAAGAAGGAACAGCATTGATGGCATATGCTTTCACTATCTACTTCTCTTTCAAAGGTTGTGGACACTTATCCTATTGATGTCCAACTTGGCCACAGTTGAAGCACTTCCTGTCCGTTGGCTTTACTCGACATTCCTTAGCATAATGGCCCTTCTTGCCACAGCTAAATCACTCTACATCTATCTTATTATTATTCTTCTGGCCATCCTTGGTCTTATTCTGAGAACCATTCTCGCCTCCACCGCTTGCTTACGGTTTTGGCTCCTCTGCAGATGCAACCTTAGTCTTCGTCTTAGGGTAAAGACTCTCTGACCTCAATGCTTTCACCAAAATTGATTCAAACGTCTCATTGATGTGGTTAATAAGCCTTTCTCCCAAGTATACATCCAAACCAGTTATGAACTTCTCGTTCTTCTTCTCGGCAGTATCAATAAGGGATAATCCATATTTCGATAAAGTATCGAACTCAACAATATACTCCGAGACAGCTTTGCCATTCAGCTTTAGCTCCAAGAACCTCTTAAACAACACTGACTTGTGAGCAGCTGGGATAAACTTATCGTGAAAGCGAGTCTTAAACTGATCCCAAGTGATCTGATCCTTGGGAGTAGCTGCCTTTATAGCATTCCACCAGTCATTGCCCATCTTTGCAGCTGACGGGATGCTAGCTTTCTCTTCATCACATCCTCGATACCCAAGTCTTCGGTGATACGCTCACAACTATCCAACCAATCTTGGACATCCATAGCCGACTTCGTTCCGTGGAACGACTTTCCACCAAGGCTAGTGTAATCCTTACAGAGCTTGGCGAAATCGTCCCTAGGTGCCTGCACCGCTACACTGATGTGCACGTAAAAATGCACATTTATATTCGCATATTTATTCTTGTTTAATTAAATAAATAACATAATTGGATATTTTTACATGTTTTAAACCAAAAACCCAAAATTCTTAAATAATCATACATTCGTCTTCATATTAGGAAAAAATGGTCATTTGTGCATGCATTATTTTATGATAAAATTTACTTGTTTATTTTCATGTGTCATGTAGGAATTTTAGGAGAAAAAATGAAGTATGCACATGAAGTTTACATGGAGATACACATGCACAAAGTGGATACAAAGAATTGGAGATGGAATCAATTCATACACTACTTAGTGGAGGACCCCACCACTCTTAGTCTTTCTCTTAAGCTTTATATTAAGGACTAATTGGATGAGATAAACGACTTCATGCATTCTACATGACTTCTTAGTGGCTAAAGACAATTAGAAGCTTCATGAAGGGGTATTTTTGGTAGTCCCCAACAAAAGTGATTAGGGTTTTAAGGTTAGAAACATGTATATATACCCCTTTATGTCACGTAAATACTCTCTTCTCTTTTATCCCCTTCTTTAGTTTAGTTGAGAGGAGCACAAGCTCTCTTTTTCTTCCATGGCTTCTTAGCCATTTCTCTCTTATGTAATTTTTATGTTAATGCAATTTAGTTTCTTGTTCATTTAATTCCTTTTATTTACTTTATGCATTAGTGTAGTTTTATTTTATTCAAGTAGTTTAGTTTATTTTTGTTAATTAGCTTAGTTTATTTTATGCAATCTACTTTTGTTGTCATGATTACGTATATTAGAAGCTAATCCCTTTCAACTTAGGGGTAATGAAGCTCTTTTGATTATGTAGATGCAACATAACTTGTTTATTCGTGCTCTCTTTTTGTGCTTCATGTCATGTTGATGTTATTGATTTTGTGTTCATTATTGAATTTGATAGCCTATATTGTTGACACCAAATAGGCTATGCTTAGTCATGTGTTCACTAATTGCCTCTTCATCTATATATGATGACGGTGATTAAGTGGAGGATGAGATAAAAATTTGATGGTTTATAGTTCTAATTAATAGTTCATAGGCCATGCTTAAAATATATTTTAGTTTAAACTTGTTCATTTTTCATTAGAACTAGTAAAGTGATTTAGTTTCACAAATGACCAAGGAAAGAGAGATCATGGTTTCATTTTATGTTGATTCTTGTGATCTAGAGAGTGGATTTATTCCTAAGTTGTAATTTAACTCGCATATTCTTATTTAGCTTAGTTTGCTAGTTTAGTTTAGTTGTAGTCAAAATCTCATCACTCGAATTTGGTTTGATTTGATTGAATATTATTAAAATAATTTTTTCTCTGTGGATCGACTCGTACTCGCTAACGTACTACAAGTGTACGCCGTCCACTTGCGGTTTATTACACTTCACGACGATTTTCTAATCAATAGAATATTCGTCGTTGAACAAGTTTTTGATTTTCGATTTTGAAATAACAACTTTCGAAATCGAAAATCAAAAACTAGTTCGACGACGAATATTCTATTGATTAGAAAATTGTCGCGAAGTGTAATAAACCGCAAGCGCACGACGTACACTTGTAGTATGTTAGCGAGTACGAGTCGATCCACGGAGAAAGAAATAATTTTAATAATATTCAATCAAATCAAACCAAATTCGAGTGATGAGATTTTAACTACAACTAAACTGAACTAGCAAACTAAGCTAAATAAGAATATGCGAGTTAAATTACAACTTAGGAATAAATCCACTCTCTAGATCACAAGAATCAACGTAAAATGAAACCATGATCTCTCTTTCCTTGGTCATTTGTGAAACTAAATCACTTTACTATTTCTAATGAAAAATGAACAAGTTTAAGCTGAAATATATTTTAAGCATGGCCTGTGAACTATTAATTAGAACTATAAACCATCAAATTTTTATCTCAACCTCCACTTAATCACCATCATCATATGTAGATGAAGAGGCAATTAGTGAACACATGACTAAGCATACCTATTTGGTGTCAACAATATAGGCTATCAAATTCAATAATGAACACAAAACCAATAACATCAACATGACATGAAGCATAAAAAGAGAGCATGAATAAACAAGTTATGTTGCATCTACATAATCAAAAGAGCTTCATTACCTCTAAGTTGAAAGGGATTAGCTTCCAATATATGTAATCATGACAACAAAAGTAGATTGCATAAAATAAACTAAGCTAATTAACAAAAATAAACTAAACTACTTGCATAAAATAAAACTACACTAATGCATAAAGTAAATAACAAGAATTAAATGAACAAGAAACTAAATTGCATTAACATAAAAATTACATAAGAGAGAAATGGCTAAGAAGCCATGGAAGAAAAAGAGAGCATGTGCTCCTCTCAACTAAACTAAAGAAGGGGATAAAAGAGAAGAGAGTATTTACATGACATAAAGGGGTATATATACATGTTTCTAACCTTGAAACCCTAATCACTTTTGTTGGGGACTACCAAAAATACCCCTTCATGAAGCTTCTAATTGTCTTTAGCAACTAAGAAGTCATGTAGAATGTATGAAGTCCTTTATCTCATCCAATTAGTCTTTAATATAAAGCTTAAGAGAAAGAGTGAGAGTGGGTGGGGTCCTCCACTAAGTAGTGTATGAATTAATTCCATCTCCAATTCTTTGTATCCACTTTGTGCATGTGTATCTCCATGTAAACTTCATGTGCATACTTCATTTTTGCTCCTAAAATTCCTACATGACACATGAAAATAAACAAGTAAATTTTATCATAAAATAATGCATGCACAAATGACCATTTTTTCCTAATATGAAGATGAATGTATGATTATTTAAGAATTTTGAGTTTTTGGTTTAAAACATGTAAAAATATCCAATTATGTTATTTATTTAATTAAAAAAGAATAAATATGTGAATATAAATGTTCGTTTTTACGTGCACATCAAATACCCCCACACTTATCTTTTTATTCGTCCTCGAATAAACTGAAAAAACTAAGATAAATCCGTTTTCGTAGGGAGCACAATTGCATTGAGCGTATGCAACAAGCCGTTAAACCTCTTGGTGTCCCCAGTAGGGCGAGTTTTGTCTCGTGAGGGTTTTCAGCGGATACTACCCACAAAATCCAAATCTTAAGTGCGAAAAATATTTACAAAATGTAAGATTCGAAAATATTTACAAAATGTTAGACTCAAAATATTTACAAGATGAAAAAGATACAAATGGGTATATTACTTTTAAATTTTACACGAAGGAGTTAACACAAGTTTGGGTCGTCACTATGAAATTTAAGTCTGTCACTATTCAAAACTTCAAACAAAAGTTAGTTATTATTACAAACTCCTCCAGCTTGGCCAGTTGTTCTAGTGGAAACATAGTGCGAATATGAAATGAATTCTGTAATCGATATCAATAATCGTAATATGGTATCTTTATTTACTTTTGGTTAACAATTTAGGTCCAATAAGTGAAGAGTGTGCTTGGATTTCAGGTGACAACTCTCTCTTTATTAAAAAACTTATTTACATTATTACTATTTACAAACCCCTAGGTATACTACCCCAACACTGCATTACGACTTACGTGAAGGTTGGTAATCCCTAGGCTTCCAATCTCATGAAATGAGACCAAGATATACCGACGTTGATTTTGTCAACAAGGTGTCGGAAAGAGCTTGGCGGGTTTGCACACCAACGCCAGATGTACCAGCAATGTTGGATACCCTTGGATTATTATATCTATATACATTTTTTTCTTTGCGTCAGACTCATGAAATGAGGCCAAGGTATAACCAACGCACTGCATTACGACTTACGTGGGAGTTGGGACAGAGCTTGGCGAGTTTGCGCACCAACGCTAGATGTACTAGCAATGTTGGATACCCTTGGATTATTATATATTCTTTTCTCTTTTTTTTTCATAAGAGAGAGAGAGAGAGTTAAGCGAGAAAATCTTAACACAACTTCACTTAAAAGATCTAAAATGTTATCGCAAGTAATCTAAATCAACCACTCATTTAATCGGATTACAATTTAGAAAACATTTCATAATCATCACCTAAGAATCTCCCTATAAACCAGTTACACCAAATTTGCTCATAATTCAAACTTTTCTTTCGTTATCCATTAAGAGAAGTAAATTTCCAAACATTTTAATTGAACGATCAAAATTGTATGTCAACTCCATCATGTCATATTTAAAAGTAAATAAAAATGTAAAATGTTTTTTTTTGTTTTAAAAGAAAAAGGGAAACTTTACAAACTTAAACTGTGCAAAACAGAATGAGACTCCCCGCAGTCGGGAATACTTACCACTATACTACAACCAAAGAAACATTCGAAATTGAAAATCAAAAACTTGTTCGACGACGAATATTCTATTTATTAGAAAATAGTCGCGAAGTGTAATAAACCGCAAGCGCACGGCATACACTTGTAGTACGTTAGCGAGTACGAGTCGATCCACAGAGAAAGAAATAATTTTAATAATATTCAATCAAATCAAACCAAATTCGAGTGATGAGATTTTAACTACAACTAAACTAAACTAGCAAACTAAGCTAAATAAGAATATGCGAGTTAAATTACAACTTAGGAATAAATCCACTCTCTAGAACACAAGAATCAACATAAAATGAAACCATGATCTCTCTTTCCTTGGTCATTTGTGAAACTAAATCACTTTACTAGTTCTAATGAAAAATGAACAAGTTTAAACTGAAATATATTTTAAGCATGGCCTATAAACTATTAATTAGAACTATAAACTATCAAATTTTTATCTCAACCTCCACTTAATCACCATCATCATATGTAGATGAAGAGGCAATTAGTGAACACATGACTAAGCATAGCCAATTTGGTGTCATCAATATAGGCTATCAAATTCAATAATGAACACAAAACCAATAATATCAACATGACATGAAGCACAAAAAGAGAGCATGAATAAACAAGTTATGTTGCATCTACATAATCAAAAGAGCTTCATTACCCCTAAGTTGAAAGGGATTAGCTTCTAATATATGTAATCATGACAACAAAAGTAGATTGCATAAAATAAACTAAGCTAATTAACAAAAAAAAACTAAACTACTTGCATAAAATAAAACTACACTAATGCATAAAGTAAATAACAAGAATTAAATGAACAAGAAACTAAATTGCATTAACATAAAAATTACATAAGAGAGAAATGGCTAAGAAGCCATGGAAGAAAAAGAGAGCTTGTGCTCCTCTGAACTAAACTAAAGAAGGGGATAAAAGAGAAGAGAGTATTTACATGACATAAAGGGGTATATATACATGTTTCTAACCTTAAAACCCTAATCACTTTTGTTGGGGACTACCAAAAATACCCCTTCATGAAGCTTCTAATTGTCTTTGGCCACTAAGAAGTCATGTAGAATGCATGAAGTCCTTTATCTCATCCAATTAGTCTTTAATATAAAGCTTAAGAGAAAGAGTGAGAGTGGGTGGGGTCCTCCACTAAGTAGTGTATCAATTAATTCCATCTCCAATTCTTTGTATCCACTTTGTGCATGTGTATCTCCATGTATACTTCATGTGCATACTTCATTTTTGCTCCTAAAATTCCTACATGACACATGAAAATAAACAAGTAAATTTTATCATAAAATAATGCATGTACAAATGACATTTTTTCCTAATATGAAGACGAATGTATGATTATTTAAGAATTTTGGGTTTTTGGTTTAAAACATGTAAAAATATCCAATCATGTTATTTATTTAATTAAACAAGAATAAATATGTGAATATAAATGTGCATTTTTACGTGCACATCAAATACCCCCACACTTATCTTTTTATTCGTCCTCGAATAAACTGAAAAAACTAAGATAAATCCATTTTCGTAGGGAGCACGATTGCATTGAGCATATGCAACAAGCCGTTAAACCTCTTGGTGTCCCCAGTAGGACGAGTGTTGTCTCGTGAGGGTTTTCAGCAGATACTACCCACAAAAGCCAAATCTTATGTGCGAAAAATATTTACAAAATGTAAGATTCGAAAATATTTACAAAATGTTAGACTCAAAATATTTACAAGATGAAAAAGATTATTTACAAATGGGTATATTACTTTTAAATTTTACACGAAGGAGTTAACAAAAGTTTGGGTCGTCACTATGTAATTTAAGTCCGTCACTATTCAAAACTTCAAACAAAAGTTAGTTATTATGACAAACTCCTCCAGCTTGGCCAGTTGTTCTGGTGGAAACATAGTGCGAATATGAAATGAATTCTGTAATCGATATCAACAATCGTAATATGGTATCTTTATTTACTTTTGGTTAACAAGTTAGGTCCAATAAGTGAAGAGTGTGCTTGGATTTCAAGTGCTAACTCTCTCTTTATTAAAAAGCTTATTTACATTATTACTATTTACAAACCCCTAGGTATACTACCCCAACACTGCATTACGACTTACGTGAAGGTTGGTAATCCCTAGGCTTCCAATCTCATGAAATGAGACCAAGATATACCGACGTTGATTTTGTCAATAAGGTGTCGGAAAGAGCTTGGCGGGTTTGCACACCAACGCCAGATGTACCAGCAATGTTGGATACCCTTGGATTATTATATCTATATACATTTTTTTCTTTGTGTCCAACTCATGAAATGAGGCCAAGGTATAACCAACGCACTACATTACGACTTACGTGGGAGTTGGGACAGAGCTTGGCGAGTTTGCACACCAACGCTAGATGTACTAGCAATGTTGGTTACCCTTGGATTATTATATATTCTTTTCTCTTTTTTTTCATAAGAGAGAGAGTTAAGTGAGAAAATCTTAGCACAAATTCACTTAAAAGATCTAAAATGTTATCGCAAGTAATCTAAATCAACCATTCGTTTAATCGGATTACAATTTAGAAAACATTTCATAATCATCACCTAAGAATCTCCCTATAAACCAGTTACACCAAATTTGCTCATAATTCAAACTTTTCTTTCGTTATCCATTAAGAGAAGTAAATTTCCAAACATTTTAATTGAACGATCAAAATTGTATGTCAACTCCATCATGTCATATTTAAAAGTAAATAAAAATGCAAAATGTTTTTTTTTTTGGTTTTAAAAGAAAAAGGGAAACTTTACAAACTTAAACTGTGCAAAACAGAATGAGACTCCCCCAACACTTAATTTCGACTGTGTCCCCACAGTCAATGCATGACCCAATGAATGAACGAAAGAGAAATATTTACATATTTACAAAGGAGGGTTAAACTTCACTTTTTTACTTGACGTAGCATGGCTCATGAAGAATCATGAGCTCCTCCATGGTGATCACGGTGGGACATCCCTAAGCATCTCTCTCATGAAGTTAGTGAACATCGTCCTCATATCAGGGGCATTCCTATCATTTTCCCTTGGCCCAGTGTTCCTCAAGTTTCGGCTCATCGTCTTATTTGTAAAGGGATAATAATTAACCATCTCCATAGTGGTACTAGTGCTGTGCGACTTCATCCTTAGATATACTAATAGTATATATATAGCTTTTGAAAACAAAAATATAACAAATACGCGCTCTCATATGCGTATACTATCTCTTCCTAGTGTCTTCTCCTAGGTTAACTACGCAACCTAGAGCTCTGCTACCAAATGTGATGGCCCACCCCGCACCAGCTGACATTTCCCAGAAATGCACTATACCAATGTCCAACCAGCACGGGACGGTTGTCAAGAGAAAAGGGATATGAAGCTATTAACCAACAAAGGAACATGTAGTATATCTCTCATAACGCATGGAATAAAATATAATAATAACATACTTTGACATAAAACAGGCGAGATAATGCATAAGCTGAAAACTAAACATCATAGCAGTGGAAAATCCAAATATAGCTTACGTTCCACATCATCATTATTTCAACTTTTGAAAACTGTCTCTAAAGCAAAATAAGGAAGGTACACTACTAATGACCAAAGTAGTGACCAGCTGCGACACAGGGAGAATATATAGGTATAATACGTGTAGGCCTCCTGCTCGTCTCCGGACAGCCACTCGTGCACAACCAGCTAACCTATCTCTAGTCTACCCATTTAAGAGCACCCATAGTAATAAGAAGAGACATAAAACTCCTGGTCAGACAAAAGTCAGGTATGAGCGATAAGCAGCAAAAACAGAATAATAACAGGTATACTAAACTATACCTGAACCTAGACCTTTAACCAAAGAGTCATCATAACAAGATGTACACTACTCTAAGGTAACACTAACATAAGGTGTCAAGATAATGGGGGAGGGAGTGTGCATGTCATAGTGATAGCAAACAATCAAGCATAGAATCCATCCTCACATCTCTCACTCAGTGCGTAAAGCATACGATATCCACCTCTTTGATCACCCAAATCCTTGCCATGATCACTCTCCCCATGGAGTCATAGCGACTCCACTGCACTGATCCACAGCCACTAGTCCTTTCTATGTCTACTCTGCCCCATGAATACATAACGACTCCACTGCACTGGCACATAGCCGTGCTATGATCACTCTGCCCCATGGAGTAATGACTGCCCCAATGCACTGACCCGTAGCCTAACAATCGTCTCTCGGTGCTGAATCAAAGCTATGGACGTCGACAACTCCTTAGAACACGTCCCGCAGCAAAGCCCAACCATGAAGTTAACTCGTTGGTTCCCGTCTAGATTCTGAGTACAAACTTCCCATTTGGACTACCTTTACATCTCGGGTTTTGGTTTTGGTCATCATCTCCGTTCGTGATTCTTAAATTCGGTTCGTTCGCTGTCCAGACTCAAAGTGTAACGACCCGTATTTTCAGCGATATATAATTAATTTATTTAATTATTTAAATGGTGATGTAGAGATTTAAATAGTTGTTTAATTAAAAATATTGAATATTTAATTAAATTAAATAATAGAATAATATATTTAATTCTGAAATAATCAGAATTAAGTTGAATTGACAATATTGTGTGAACTGGACAATTCAAAATATATAATTCAGTTTAGAATTGAATTATAATAAGGAATATATTATTTAAACGAAGTTTGAATGTATAAATTATATTATAAATATAATCGAGCCCAAAATGGCGCGGCAGTTCGTAATTTGGCAATTTGAATTTTAAACGAATATACATAATTCATTTTAAGTCGGATTTCTGTGAAACAAGAAACGTTCGGAGCTGGTGAATTATATTCTTCTAATGGAAGAGAAAAATCAGGATTTCGCCGGGTAGATTTGTATTTATGATCACACCAAACTTTAAAATAATCGCTATAGAACGTTTATAAGCCATAACGATATATTTAATTATAATTAAATATTGGCTTCGAATTTGGATAAATCCTTTTAGACGTAGTTATAATTTAATTTTTAATAATTTTCTGTAATTTTTGTTTTGGAAAATAAGCACTTTCTATTTTGGAGTATTTTGCACCCTATATCAACATTTCGGGGTTTCTCAGAATAAGTTAACGGACTACATTATTATATTTTTGGGATCCGGGCGCATTGCTCATTAGAATGGTATTTTCAGTTCTGCCAGTAGCGGTTCGTATGTGAGCATAATTGTGTACATCGGGGTACATAACTTTACCAAATAAAAAGAAGAAACAACAAACCATTTGTGGTAATGAAGCTTCCACTACTCATATGATCCACACATACACGTTATTACATTAACAACCGTACTCTATAAATATCCCTAAAAAAAATCACTAAAACCTAATTCCTTTCTTCTCATTGTCTGGTCAAAACCGATGCGAGCCGCCACTTCGTTCTTTTTCTTCTTCAAACGCGAGACATCAAATAATAATAATAATCAAACACTAACTACTCGTTGGATTCATGAGTTTCGCTGCGTCCTCCTGCTGATGCTTTCTTAAAAGCGAACAAAGATCTGGAGAATGGTGTGACTGTAGAGTCCGGTGTCGATGGACTAGAGCCGCCAGGGGATGGAGGCCTACGCTGGATCGACTTTGGGTGAAGGGAGAAAGGTGGCTGAGGGAATAGGGGCAGGAGATCTACTGCGTGACGTGGAGGCTGCTGCATGCCGTTAGAGGGGGAAAGCTGCTGCGGTTTTTATCTGGAAGTCTGGAAGCTGACGCTGAGATGTAGAGGTGTTTGTGGCTGAGGTTGGAGATGATTTGTAACAACCTGGAAAATCTAAGCCAATTAAAAAAATTTATTTTGGCAATTTTAGCAGATTTTGATTATTTTAAATGATTATTTTAAATAATAGCGACGAAAAATTTATTTAAATCAAAGTTAAAGCGAATAAATTTATTTTAATTATAATTCAAGCCTGAAATGGCGCGGCAGTTCGAAAATTCGATTTCAAATTTCAAATGAATATACAGAATTCAATATAAGTCAAAATAGAACGAAACAAGAAATATTTGAATCTGTTGAATCATATCTTTCTAACGAAGTTAAGAAACGGAGATTTCACTTTATAGAGTGGGAGATATGTCCAGTTTAAAATTCAGAAAAGTCGCTGTGGAATTTATATGTATTTTAATATATATAAAGACCTTAAAAATATGCATTTTGCAAACGACCTCAGAATTCGATGAAACCACTATTGTTGGATCCGGAGCATCGAATTATTGCCAGGCTCCAAGATTCATAATTTTCTGAGTCAATATGTGAGCATGGCAAAGGAAAACGTGTTTTGTCAGTTTTAGTTAAATATGATCGACCAAAAAATGGCCATTTTTCAAACGGTCTCAGAATTCGACGAAATCAGCTTTGTTAGGACCGTATCGTCGATACGATGCTAGAAATAATTTTTCTGGAATTTTTCGAGTCAGTATGTGGGCCCGGTAAATTAAAATGTACGTTCAAATCTGAAATTAAATGTTTTATATTTTAATTTGAAGAATAACTGACTGTAACAGTCGAACAGGCCTACAAAACATATCCCATTATGTCCGGAATGGGGGTAATTAGCTAGGGGCGACAGTCGTTGGGTTTGAAAAGGAGTTCGTTTACGAAAACCCCAATTTTTGAATATATATATATATATGTATATATCGGCGAATCAGAAAATTCCATTCATTAAATTAAAAAATAAAAACCCGATATTCTCTCTCCCCGACCACGACAGCAGGCGGAAACCCTTTGCCCCTTTCCCGATCAAATTCTGGCGCCTCCCTTCAACGTTACACCTCGCCCCGCCCACGTTTTGAAGCTCTAGCTTCCCTCTTCACATCCATATAAGGTTCACCCACCATCGCCGCCCCAATCTCGAGATCTGGACCCGGGTAGTCACCGCCGTTCGCCCCCGATAACCCAGCCACCGTGCCACCGAGTGGGACCCCCCATAGCTCGTTTTGCGCGCCTCTCCAAGCGCTGCGACGTGGTGTTGGCCAGTCCTCATATCGCTGCACCAATTTGAAGAAAAATCAAAACCTAGGTTTGAAGCTTTAAAGCAGGTAATGGCTTTGGCCAATTCAAATTGATTTTCACACTTTTAAGCGTTGCAAACTTTGAAAAAATCATATCTTTTTGCTACGTTAATGAAATTCGATGAAACAGGAGACATCGAAACCGTGTCGACGCTCTCTACATTCTAGAAGAGACCGGATATTTTTCTGAGCTCGCTACTATTTTTAGCAAAGCGACAAAACAATGTGAGATTTCTAAACTCACTTGAATGGAAATATTTATTAGGTTGCCGACGGAGTTTTAGAAACTCCCGACACCCGTCGTCCACAAACCATGGACGACATGTTTGAGTTGTGATGTGAAATTTGGTTGATATGTGCGAATGGTTGTTTGTGGTTGAAAAATACCTTTGTGGTTGAAAATACCTTTGTGGTTGAAAAATACCTTTATGGTTGAGAGAATAATTGAGTGTGGTTGAAAACCAAATAGTATTAGAGTGAGGAATTGAAAAATAAAAACATGTCGCCTGCGTGCGAACTAGATGCATGATCCCCATTGTCAAAAGCTACGAGGCTTTAAGGTAGGCGAGGAGCCATACGAAAGACGGTGCCGGGTAAACTACCCTGCCGTTTTGCTGTTGAAATTTCTTGAAATATTCATGTGTTTGAATTTTATTCCTATATTGAAATATATTCATGTGTTGATAATTTATCCATGTTTGAAATAACTTGCTTAGGGAATAGAAATCACATTTTTATTATAAATATGAAGTTATAAAATACTTAAGTGTTGAATAAAATTGTGAAACGCTAAAATTAACCTTTTATCACGTATATGAAGATATAAAAATATTCATATGTTGAATAAAAACTCTAAACGATAAAAATCTCATTTTTATCACTTGAATGAAATATAGAAACTATTCATGTGTTGAATAAATATTTAGATCGATAAAAATATTATTTTTATCAAGTATATGAACCAATAAAAATAGTCATGTGTTGACACTACTCATATGTTGAGAATTTTCATGTGTGGAAATCATATTCATATGTTGAAAAATATGTTCATTTGTTGAATAAAGTCATGTGTTGAATAAATTCTTTGTTAACAATAAAAATCACCTTTTTATCGGGTTAGTGAAATTAGAAAATATTCATATGTTGAATAAAGGACTAGAAAGATAAAAATCACATTTTTATCAAATATATGAAGTGTTAAAAATATTCATGTGTTGAAATAAAAATTCGTTGGTTAAAAATATTATTTTTAACCCTTACATGAAGTGAAAATGGTTTAGAAATCAACGGATGAATTATATTTATATATGTATAAATATAAATTAAAATAAAACGAATAACGATGCTACAGTTCGCATTTTGAATTCGTAACTTTAAACGAGTATACCGAGAGATCGACCGTCGGATTTTCTCGAAACTAGACTCATTGGATCCGCCTTGGAAAGATCTTTCCAATGGTGTAAGATTTGTTAAGATCCAACGGTTAGATTTTCAGATATGTGTAAATCAAATCTGTAGAAAAACAGCGCCACGGCCGCGTTATGGCCTGAAACATCTTTTAATTAAATTAGGCTATTTTTAAATAAATAAACATAGCGATATCTCGTTATAAAATATTATAGGCGATATGGAATGGAAATAAACCAATTTTCTTGGTTTGCTTGATATTCTGATGGTTGAATGTGTTGACATGAAAATTATATTAAAGAACTGACATGTGAGTGTCAAATAATTTAACCATAGAAAGAATCGATTTAAATTCTAATATACGTGAATTATTTGAAAAGGCCGAGTTGAATCTCATTTCAAATAATTGATCGACAATTAAAAGTCGAAGACTTAAGACGGTGCAAGACCGACGTTCTTCACGTCGAATGGAGAGGTGCTACTGTTTCTCATGATTAGAGTAGCTACCTTAAAGGGGTTGCAGTGGTAGCCGTCCGGACGTACTTGTTGATGGTACGGATATACGAGGAATAAGGTTCCTCCGGTTTCGTTCAGACCCGGAACGAACTTGTAAATGGACTGTGTGTCTGACATTGGATTCTGTTCTGTGCTGATTGATATCTATTAAATATATATCTGCTTGGCGGCGGAGAATTTATTCTCTTGCTTAACGCCCTTCTCTGAGACGTACGAGCTCAGAGGTTATATATCGATAGAAATCAGTCGCATGGAGTGAATTGCCTGTGTGGCATGCCTAAGTGGCAGATGATCAAGGCTTCTGTTGAAAAGCAAATTTTTGTGGTTGATGATCAAAGCATGGCTTTAACACAGCCAGCTTTGTGTATAGCGTTGATTCGCGAGCCTCACACCCCGGTATGGACCCAAAATGGGAGAAGGATCTCAGGGAGGACATGCATTTCTTTCTAGTTAGAGGTGGTGTCGGTGCTTAAACTGGCTGACATTTATATATTTTCACCTGTGTGGTTGCTGCTGTTGCGAGGCGCCTCAGATATGGAGTCATTGGGCTCATTTATGCCCCATAGGGCAGGGAAACGCAGTGTTCAGGAATTTTAATTCACATCGAGTGGACCGACCCTGACGATCTAAAGGCTTGACTGAGTACTTGCCTGAGACACGGACTAGAGCGTCTCGAATTCGGTGAGGATCTTGCCCCTAGCCTCGGTTCATGACGGAAATCCAAATTCCAAATACGACATGTGCGGTTTTGATTGTAAACCTATATATGGCGACATGATATATGGTACCCATGCCGTCTAGGATTGATATTATGATTGATATTGTTTTTGAAACATATAAAACACTAGTAATAATATTAAGCATATTTTGGCCAATATAAGGTAAAACTCTATCCTCCGGTTTGCGTTGAATTGTGTGATGGGACTTGAGTCTTATATTGGCTTCATTCTTCTAAAAAGCATGTCGTTGTTTAATGATTTACTTTGGTTTATGCACTGGCGATCACTGGAGTAAACCCGTTCCGCGAAAGCGGCGTGGTCCTATAATTCGCCTTATTATTGTTGTTTAAGCTGTTAAGTTGATTTCTCATACCAGTCCCATGACTGACTCGTAGTTTGTTTCACTTGCAAACTCGGGTTCCCCTATTTTCTACACGGGCAGCCTTGTATTCAGGTTGTAGCAGACTTATTTTGGATAGCTATGGAGCTGGAGCTGGATTTATTATTACTATTTTACTGTTTCAGTCACCATTATGTATATTATGTTTGATTCCATTGCATACATTTTATATTAAGATAAAACTGTATTTTGTGCTAAGTATGATGCTATTATGCTGTATAACTCTGATGATTATATTTATCCAGTGTATTTTGGTGTTCATTATCTGTGTAATGATATATTTCTGTTCTGTTGTTATTTGTTTATTTGTTATATTCCAAAGATTACCCTTGCCACCGTATCATGGGGGTTTGAGATCATCACACGATTGAAGGAAGGTCGGCTGTGTATTAGAAATAGCAGCGATTTACAAAGAGAAGACGAGGAATGAGGAGCAACGTTATTTTAGTGTGGGGAAGAAAAAAACACGGTTTGGCTTCAGGGTTGTCATTTGATGGAGGGGTACAGTGGGATGTGGAGTATGGGAAGGAAGTGGTGAAGTTCGTTTTTGAAATTATGTGAAAACGATGGTGCAGTGGAAGGTTGAAACGACGGTAATGATGTAATTAACGAGAGCAGGTATACGGAGCTTATGGGATTGTGTTGGGGGAGAGGAAGTATTCTTGGACAGGTCTATTTCCTTGGGCCGAGAAATCAGAGCGAGGCCCAATTATAATTATAATTCAAGTATAGTTTAAGTTACAAAACACATTAACTTGTTAACACGATATCTTCCTCATACATCATCAGTTTTAAAAACCGTCAGTCACGTTGGGATCGTATGGACGACGGCTACGCAATGGAACTGACTGGGAGTGAATTGGAGCTCGTTACAATTTATAGTAAAATAAATTGTTCGTCTGAATCAAGCGATGGTTATCGTTATTAACGATGATCGTCCAATGTGAGTAAATCTCACAAACTCTAAACAGTTTATATTTTTATAACGTACTTTTAGAACTGAAAAATATTGGGTGATTGCTGTATGTTGACTGTTTGGATGAACTACTATTCAATTGGTTGAAATTATATATATAAATATATATTGATCGTTAAATATATATTGATTATGTTATCAGAATATTTTGTATTGGACTGAAATTGATGATAAATATATTGTGTAACATCTGTGGATGCAGGGAAACAGGTTGGAGGGATCCAACTGGATTCCTCAATATTTAATACTGTTTGATTTCACATACTGTGATATGATGTGATATATAATCTGTGATTGATTGTGATGACACTGGTATTGTTATTTGATTTGTTAAAATGCAATAAGAAAGACCGGAATGTATAAAGGGTATTTTCAAAGTGTTTATTGAAAAATAAAATATTTATAAAATCAAAGGGTTTTATAAAAAGGAATTTTATTTATAAAATCAAAGGATTTTATAAAAAAAGAAATTTATTTATAAAATCAAAGGATTTTATAAAAAAGGAAATTTATTTATAAAATCAAAGGATTTTATAAAAAAGGAAATTTATTTATGAAATCAAAGGATTTTATAAAAAGGATATTTGTTTATAAAATGAATTAGAATTTATTAAAAAGAAAATATTTATAAAATCAAGGAATTTTATAAAAGGGAATTATTTATAAAATCAAAGGATTTTATAAAGAGGAATATTTATTGGGAGAATAAATAAATCATATAAGGAATATTCATTGGGATAATAAATAGAAGTATAAAATGAATTATTTATTTAGAAAATAAATAGAAGTATAGAGGGATTATTAATTTAGAAAATAAATAAGATATTATAACGGATATTTATTTGGAAAATAAATAGGATTTAAAAAGGGAAATATTTGTAAAACAGATATAAAAGGAAATATTTTTAAAACAAATATAATGGGAAATGTTTATAAAACGAATAGAATTTTATAAGAAAAAGGAGAATCTTACATTAAGAAAGTTTAGAACTGTCCTTCGCACACGGTTATAACGTGATATGGATTTAAAGTAAATATTTAATTGAAATCTGTTTTAATAGATAAACAAAGAAGATTAATTTATAAATAATGTTTTATAAATTAAATAAAACATTTATCATATGATAAAAGGAATATATAAGTCAGAACTTATATAGAGAAGCAAAATCGGTTTCAACACCGATATTTGAAATGGAATGTGAACTCAGCATTTATAAAGGGAATTATAAATGAGATTAAGTGTTAGAAATAAAAAGGGGAATTCGTATGAATAATTCTATAATCAGAAGTATAAATAGAATTTGGAAATAGAAAATATTTTAAAGTACAGAATTAAACTTAATGGGTTATATAAAGGAAATATTATTCACATTCAATGTGAATAATGGACTTATGTAAATATTTTGCAAATGAAAACATTTATAAAGGGAACGGGTTTTCAAAATAAGAATTTCAATAAGAGTTATCGAATTAGAGTTAATCGATTAGAGTTTAATCGAAATAAGTTATTCGAAGAGAGTTAATCGAATATAAGTTATTCGAAGAGAGATAATCAAATATTAGTTATTTGAAGTGAGTTAATCAAATATTAGTTATTCGAAGAGAGTTAATCCTCGAATTCGATTATATCGAATTCGAGGAAGTACTTATACTTTCCTGGTTTTAAATAAGGATTTATTTATTTATAAATTAGGTGTTTATTTATTTATTCAAATTAAAGAATAAAAGTTGTATTGGAAGTTAGATGTTTCGAAAATAGGGATTATAACGTTATCGTTAAAACCAATGTTTCTGTAAAAGAAGTGGATTCGTAAATAGAATCCGAGAGTTACGTAAGGAAGATTTGTTGAAGTTTTAGAAGGTGAACTTTGTTTATTTCGAAGTTAGAAATGTTTTTCAGTTAAGGTCTGATAGGTAGTTATAACCCAACTTGATTGACTTCGTTTTTAATTAAGGAATGGTTAAGGTTCAATTGTGAAGGCTGGTTAAGTGAATTTAGTTAATGAGTGTAATGGTTTGAGTTGGCGTCGCGATGTTTTATTTAAATATCTGTTGAAATCCAATGAAGAAGTTTTGGAAATGTTTTCCAAATAAGAATCAGAAATGTTTTCTAATATAGAAAATAAGAAATGAGAGTAAATATGGAAATGTTTTCCAATGATTTATAATATATATTTTCTAAATTTAGAAAATAAGGAAATGTTGAATATATAGGAACATGAAATAAATAAATTAATGAGCTAAAGAGATAAATGATGATTGATGATTGATCGATAGAATTTCCATCTGGAAACAATATCGTTGTTCGTACACATATTTTTCTTTGATAGTTAACTCACCGACTATCGAAGTTTTTGACCATTTTTCCGTCGTCAATACGGAGAGACCGGGATTAGATTCATGACCTGAAAACTCTATATGATAAAGAAAATTCTGTATGGGCGTTAGCATTGCGAATCAAATATGATAAAGAAAATTGAAAACAGAGTTATGCAAGGGCTGTTCTAACGATCCTAGGTAGCAATTGCCTAAGATGGATTTAAAGAATAGTGCCTTCGTTTTGACTAGTCCCAGGACGACCTATATGGAAGAATGTTAGACAGAGTATATTTAATAGATCATGTAGGTTGATCTCTTCAGACGTATGTACGTTTGGTGGCGGGGAATTCGTTTCTTGTGATGACCCATAACCCACATTCCATGGTGGCAAGTGTAATCTTTGGAATATAACACATAAACAGTAACAACAGAACATAAATAAACCATTACACCAGATAATGTACAACAAATACACCGAAAAAACATAATCATCAGAGTTACACAGTATAAGGATCACATTTAGCATAAAATACAGTTTCAACTTTATATAAAATGTCTGCAGCGGAATTAAACATAATATACATAACCGTGACTGAAATAGTAAAACAGAAACGATAAAGTCCAGCTCCAGCTCCACAACTATCCAGAGTGAGCCCGCTATAACCTGAATACAAGTCTTCCCGTGTAGAAAATAGGGCACCCGAGTTTGCAAGGTGAAACAAACTACGAGTCAATCATGGGGACTGGTATGAGAAATCTTACTTAACTTATTCAATCATAAGGTCAATCACGGGACCACGCCGCTAACGCGGAACGGGTTTACTCTATTGGATTGCCGATGCATAAATAAAGTAAATCAGTCTAAATAACACAATGTTTTTTAGAAAAGTGAAGCCATTATAAGACTTAGGTCCTATCACACAATGTAACACAAACCAGAGGATAGAGTTTTACCTTATAATGGCCAAACATGCTTGATACGAATGAGACCAAATCATTTGATATTATTACTAGTGTATATATATTTCAAAAACAATTTCCATCATAATATCAATCATAGACGAAATGAGCGTCCCATGCCACTATGTCGCCATTTATAGGTTCACAATCAAAACCGCACAATGTCATATTGGAAATTGGATTTCCGTCATGAACCAAGGCAAGGGATCATCCTTACCTCTTCGAGACTATCTAGCCCATGTCTCAGGATCAAAGCTCGAGTGACCCTTGGATCTTCATGGCCGGTCCACCCGGTGTGGATTAAAATGCCTGAAAACACTACGTTTCCCCGCACTATGGGGGCGTAAACTGGTCAAATCCCGACCAAACCATCGGACCCGGATCGTCCGATCTAATCGAGGCGCCTCGCAATCCATCATCCACGTAAGTAAAATGTCAGGCCATGTCAAAACACTGACACCACTCCTAGCTAGAAGGAAACGCATGTCCTCCCTGCAGTCCTCTCCCGTTTCTGGTCCATACTAGGGTGTGAGGCTCGCAAATCAACGCTATACACAAAGCTGGCTATATCAAGCCGTGCTTTGATTGTCAACCACAAGACTCTACTTTTCAACAAAAGCCTTGATCATAGCATCTTAGCATGCCACATTGTCAATCTACAACGTCAGACACACATCCATTTATAAGTCCGTTCTAGTCTGAACGAAACCGGATGAACCTTATTCCTCGTATATCCATACAATCAACACGTACGTCCAGCCAATCACCACTGCAACCCCTTCAAGGCAGCAACTCCTATCAAAGGCGTCAGTAGCAACCCATCCTTTCGATGTGAAGATCATCGGTCTTGCACCGTCTTCATATCTTCGACTTCTTATCGTGGATCAATTATTTGAAATGAGAGTTAACTCGGCATTTTCAAATAATTCACGTATATTTAGAATTCAAATCAGTTCTTTTCATAGTTGAACTATTCGACGTTCACATTTCAGTTCATTAGTTAACTTTTCCCGTCAAACACATCCAACCATCAAAATATCCAATAAACCAAATAAAATTGCTTTATCTCCATTCCATATCGCTATATAGATTTTATAACGATTTTTCCCTATTTTTATTTATTTAAAAATAGTCCATTTTAATTAAACGATGTTTCAGGCCGTATCACGGCACTAGCGCTGTTTTTCTTCAGATTTGATTTACTCATACCTGGAAATCCAACCGTTGGATCTTAACAAATTTTATACCATTGGAAAGATCTTTCCAAGGCGGATCCAACGGTTCCAGTTTCGAGAAAATCCGAGGTCGGATCTCTCGCAATAACCGTTTGAAGTTCGAAATTTCAAAACGCGAACTACAGCGTCGTTATTCAATTTATTTTAATTTATATATTTATATATGAATATAGTTCTTTTAACGATTTCCGAACCATTTCGAATTCATATACGTGTTAAAAATAATATTTTTAACCCATGAATTTTCTCTTCAACACACGAGTATTTTTAGCAGTTCTTACATATGATAAAAATGTGATTTTTTTTTGTTAAAACAATTTATTTCAAACACGTATATTTTTAGCGATTCATATATATAATAAAAATGTGATTTTTATTGTTAAAACAATTTATTTCAAACACGTATATTTTTAGCGATTCATATATATAATAAAAATGAGATTTCTATTGTTAAAACAATTTATTTCAAACACGTATACTTTATAGTTCGTTAATATATAGTAAAAAGGCGATTTTTATTATTAAACCAATTTATTTCAAACATGGATATTTTATATAGTTCGTATATATAGTAAAAATGTGATTTTTATTATTTAAACAATTTATTTCAAACCTGCATACTCTGTATACTTCATATGCCTAATAAAAATGTGATCTTTATTCTCTAAGCTATTTATTTCAAACATGTATATAACATCTACACCAGAGAATACTTAAACGATATACCCGATTCCAACGTTGTTACAATCACAATCAATCAATTCCCAACAACAATCCAAGCAATCACGGCCAATATATATCGCCTATGGTTTGTGGACGAGGGGAGTATGTGTGTGTGTGTGTGTCTATATATATATATATATATATGTTAGCCTACTTTGTGAACTAGGCTACACAAGGTCAAAAGAGTTAGAAAGCCAAATTAATGAAGGACATTCATTTCCAGAGCAATCGGGTCGGATCAGAGAGAAGCTTTAGGGTCGGAGTAACACAGGTCAAAACACAAGCTCTGAAGGGTAAGAACAGAAACCGAGTCGGATAGGCCATGATACCCGACCCGATCCGGTTGCGCTCAGATGTTCCTTGCCACTAACTCCGATATAATCGGAGCAGCTTCTCCCACGTTCTACCCATGATCTCCACTAACTCGATGCGCTGTCAACACCAGAATTCATCCAAGCCCGAGAGTGAACGGATGAGCGCCACGTCACTCCGACCCGACCCGATTTCTGGGTGATTCTCTGCCTATAAATAGACCCCCAAGGGTCATTTGAAGGGATCTTTTGGCACTTTGAGAGCTTGTGTGTTCTGGAGAACCGAATTCCAGCACTCCCAAACAATCCAAATCCTCTTTCCAAGCATAGTTTTGAGATCATTGTATGAATTTGTATGATAATTGAGTGAGATGGAGTGAATATATTATTGTAATCTCATTGAAATCGTCCACAAAGTGATATAAAGTGGACGTAGGCTCGTTAACGCCGAACCACTCTAAATCTTGTGTCTTTTTTCTGTTTTTGATCTTATTTCATAGTTGTTTTAGTCAATTTGGGTGTTAGGACCACTTTTTGGTCTAACATTTTGGTGCTTTCACTGAGAATCATTTGAATTCTCTGTTTTTCTGGATTATCGTACTACTTTTTGGACCCTTGAGTTCGAAGAAGTTAATCCCCAATTGTCAACGCTTGTAAGTGCTCGTTGGTTGATTATTGAAGAACAATTGCCAAAGGAAAAGGCAAGGAAATTCAGATCAGTCGGGAGAACGAAGTTGACGAGGATCAGCGAAACATGGTTGTGACAAGATCGCGTGGACAAGACTCGGGAGCAGAAAGGTCTGGTTCAGGAAATCCGAGCCGAGCACGGAGGGAGACTCCCGAACCGACCCGACCAGATAGAAGGGACTCCGACCCGACCCGAATTGATGATCTCGAGGAAGTGCGCTCCCCTCACCCGAACCGATCCGGCCAAGTCTCCATACTCCATTCCGGCCCGACCTCTGAAGGTGCTGGAACTTCTACTCGAGCCCCTACCAATGCTCCAAATCCAGCTACCAGAATCACTGACCAGATTAATCCGTCTGCACCCGTCACTCAAGGAGATTTTTCGCGCCTTTTTGACATGCTTCAGAGTACTAGGGAGACTATGAGAATCCAAGAACGTACCAATCTTATGATGCAGGAGAATATGAAAACCATGAGTAGAGAGATTGGTGAGATTCACAGGCGGAGAACGCCTTCCCCAGTTAATCATACTGTAGCGGATCATTCATCTTCTTCAGAGGAAGAACGGCCCCGAGGACGAAGGCCGCTCGAACGACCTCAGAATGTGGAACAAATGACTTTTGGATCTTTGGGCTCCCGCGAAGTTATTGCTCGAATGATAAGGCCTGACAACCCCACTTTGCAGGAACCTACTCGACCCCTTCCTCCCGAGATCGACCGGGAGCAAAGGGAACTGAATAGGGCAGAGGCCGCTAGAAGAAGAAGGGCCTCCCCTGGTCGGGAGCAAAGAGGAAATCCGAATGTTAGGGTTGAAGAACCTGAGCGAGCTTTGACTAATGCTGAAGTACATGCGATGGTGCGCCAACTTGTGTCCGATAGCTGGCATCACACCAACGAAGATTATGGTATTGAAAGAGGCCATACCCCTTTCACTGATGATATACTTAACTTTGAGTTCCCCCGACGGTTCAACCTATTACACATGGATAGATACGCTGGGAGGACTGACCCAGGACAGCATTTAATGCGGTATGCATGGTTTATGAATGCTGCCGCTGCTCCAGATGCAGTTAAGTGTAAAGCCTTCCCACTTTATTTGGAGGATGTAGCATTGTCATGGTTTACCCGATTGCCAGCGCGATCGGTATCAAGTTTCAAAGAGTTGAGCGAACGTTTCATGAATCAATTCCGACTACACGCTCGAAAGACCAAGAATGTTACAGACTTATGGAGAATTAAGCAGGCCTCGGGCGAGTCTTTGAAGTCGTATATGGATCGATTTAATTTAGCTGTAACGGAGGTTATTGATCCTCCTGAGCCCACCATTTTGATGGCTCTAGTAGGTGGAGTTGATCCAAAGTCAGAATTTAGAGACTATCTTTCTGGGAAACCGCCTCCCACCAGAGAATTGTTTTATGAAAAGGCTGAGGTTTTTTTGCGGCGAGAGGAGGCCAAAGCAAACAGAAAAAGAAAATTCAAAGTAACTCCGAAAGAAGCCGTTCAAAGCAATGTCGCTGTAAAACAATCTGGTGATAGTTCTGCCAAAGTAGAGGTGAATGTTGGAAATAAAAATGGAAATGATAATGGTAGAAGCGGGGGCAATGGCAACCGCAACTGAAATGGTAATAGAAGAAATAAGAACCGAGGGAATAATTCCGACAAAAGACCCCAGTTTCAGACCTTCGAGAATTAATCTCCATTGGGTGATACATTGGAGAACATTTACATGGATACGTATAATGTTTTACAATACAAGAGGCCACCCCCGCGAGATTCGACAGAAAAGGAAATTGCGACTGGAAAATTTTGCCAATTCCATGGAACTCATGGGCATTCGACGAATGAGTGCCGACATTTAAGAGATGTGATTGAAAAGCTGTTGCGTGAGGGGAAGTTGGATGAATACAAAGTTGCCCCAAGGGACAGGGGGCAAGGGGGACAGGCCCAGAATCAGAATCAGTCCGCTCCCAGGCCAACAGCACAGCAAAAGGGCAAAGGTATTGTCATCAACACCATAGTGGGTGGACTCCATCCAGCCCTACACAGCTACAGAGCTATGGATCAATACGTTGATGCGGTAAAGCATATCAAGGTGGAAGAGTGTAATGATTTGGAAGACCTGACCCCGGTAAAGCAACAAAAGACAATGTTTGATGACGTAATATTCCGCAGCAGAGATGATACCGGAATTCAGTCGCCAACCGAAGACCCTTTGGTTATCACCACTAATATCGGACCAGCGTTAGTCCACAAGGTGTTGGTAGACAACGGAAGCTCGGTTAACATCCTTTTTAAGAAAGCTTTTAATCAAATGAAACTTGAGCCTGAGGATCTGAAGCCATGTGAAGGTTGGATTCGTGGATTTAATGGAGCGTCGACAGCCCCGATAGGGTACATAGAGCTACTAGTCACCTTGGGCCAAGGGGACCGACGAAGAGTGCGGATGTTGCAGTTTGTGGTACTGGACCTTGAATCACCTTATAATGCTTTTTTGGGAAGACCCGCCCTGGCAGAGTTCAGGGCTTGTATTGCGCCTTGGTGTTTGTTGATAAAGTTCCCAACTGATGCGGGGATAGGAGTAGTAAGGGGAGACCAGGTCTCCGGAAGAGCGTGTTACATAGCAGAATTGAAGATGTTGATGAAGGGACTCAACATCAATGCTAAGGACACTACACCTTCCCCAAAGGAAGGTTCAGCATAGCAGCTAGAAGGATCAGCCCCGAGAGAGTTTCCCAGAGGAATGCGTGAAGACCTGGATCCCAGAGAGGGTGAGGAACCTGAGGACAAAAAGGGAACTCCCAATGAAACGACAGTGGACATTTCCATTGATGAAGCTGATCTAGGAAAAGTGTTGAAGATTGGATCCCAATTGGATCCGCACCGAGGCAAAGAATTGGTTGATTTTTTGAAGGCAAATCTAGACGTGTTTGCTTGGACCCATGCTGACATGTGTGGGATATCACCCTCAATCATGAGTCACTCTCTGAGCATTAATCCGAAGCATCTGCCAGTGAAACAGAAAAGGCGTATGTTGGGCCCAGAGAGGTCGACAGCTCTGAAAGAAGAGGTAGAAAAGCTGAAAGAGAACGGGTTTATCAGAGATTCAACATATCCCGACTGGATATCGAATCCTGTATTAGTCAAGAAGTCGAACGGAAAATGGCGGACATGTATCGATTTCTCGGATTTGAATAAAGCCTGTCCCAAAGACAGTTTCCCTCTCCCCAGGATAGACCAGCTTGTGGATTTGACAGTTGGACACGAACTTCTCTCTTTTATGGACGCTTACTCGGGATACAATCAGATACCCATGCACGAGCCAGACAAAGAGCATATGAGTTTCATCACCAATCTGGGATTGTATTGTTATGTCGTTATGCCGTTCGGGCTGAAGAATGCCGGAGCTACCTACCAACGTCTAGTAAATCGGATGTTTTACAACCAGATCGCGAAGACTATGGAGGTATATGTGGACGATATGCTTGTCAAGTCAAAACAGTCCTCCAGCCATACGTAAGACCTGGCCGAAATGTTCGGTATCCTGCGAAAATATAGAATGAAGCTAAATCCATTGAAATGCTCGTTCGGAGTGGCATCAGGAAAGTTCTTAGGCTTCATTGTGAGTTCTCGGGGGATCGAGATTAATCCTAGTCAAAAAGCAGCGATAAGGAACATTGAGGAACCACGGAGAATAAAAGATGTTCAGAGTTTGGCAGGGAAAATAGCTGCATTGAGTAGATTTATCTCCAAAGCCACCGATAAATGCGTGCCGTTTTTTGACTTATTAAAGAGAGGAAAGAAGGATTTTGAATGGACTCCGGACTGTGTTGAGGCCTTTCAAAATCTATTAGACTTGCTAGAAAAACCACCGATTCTGTCAAATCCCGTGGATCATGAAGAGTTATTTGTCTATTTAGCGGTATCAGCTCATGCGGTCAGCACCGCCTTAGTTCGGGAGGAAGATAAAGTGCAAAGGCCGGTATACTATGTTAGTAAGAAGTTGGCCGCCGCGGAGCGTAACTACCCGAAGATAGAGAAACTCGCCTACAGCCTTCTGATCGCATCCCGAAAACTTCGCCATTACTTCCAGGCTCACCGAATAGTCATATACACCGACCAGCCCCTGAGACAGGTGTTGCAGAAACCCGAAGCGTCAGGTCAGTTAATCAAGTGGAACATTGAGTTAAGCCAGTTCGATTTGGACTTTCAACCGCGGAGATCAATCAGGTGGCAAACTTTGGCTGACTTCATAGCAGAGTTCACGATCCCAGAACAGGAAGTGATTGATGACAGAGTGGTCAAATCAGACAAGGAGTTGAAGCTTTGCCCGTGGAAATTATATACAGACGGAGCTAGGAATGATAAGAGATCTGGTGCTGGAGTTGTTCTAGTGACTCCTGAAGGACGATCTTTATATTATGCTTTGCGATTGGAGTTTCCAGCAACTAATAACAACTCAGAGTACGAAGTCCTGATTGTTGGGCTGAGGCTCGCGAAGGAGCTTGGAGTAGGAATATTAGATATATTCTGTGATTCTAAGATAGTAGTCTGCCAGGTACGAGGAGAATTCGTGGCCAAAGCGCCTCGACTCATTTCATATCTTAAAAAGGTTCGGGAACTGTTGAACAGCGTGGAGCAATATCATATAACGCACATCCCAAGAGCCGAAAATCATCAGGCAGACCGGTTAGCCAAGTTATCAAGCGCAGATAATCCGGAAGAGACTGAAATGGTTCTGATCGAAACATTGGAATCGCCAAGCTTTGAACTTATGGAAATCGACCCAGTTTTTGAAGCAGAACCGGAAAGGGAGTCATGGATGACCCCATTTAAGAATTTTCTTAGTAAAGGAGTTCTTCCAACTAAGAAAAGCGAGAGGCGAGCCGTGGTCCGTAAAGCCGTCAGATATATTTTGCAGGATGATATTCTTTATCGGCAGGGGTTTTCTATGCCCTTGTTACGACGCATAGCACACGACGACATCAATCGTGTATTAAGGGAAGTACACGAAGGTGAGTGTGGATACCATACGGGAGGTCAAACCTTGGCCAAGAAAGTGTTGAGGTATGGATATTTTTGGCCTACCGTAAATAAAGAAGCAGCTGATTATTCATGACGCTGCGATAGATGCCAACGATTCGCTAAGATCCCCAGAGCACCACCGACTCAGCTTAAGTCAATGGTGAGCCCGTGGCCGTTTGCCATGTGGGGAATTGATATCATCGGAGTTCTTCCTATTGCCAAAGGAGGAGCAAAGTATGCAATAGTCGCCGTGGATTATTTTACTAAGTGGGTGGAAACAGAGCCTTTAACTACAATCTAAGCGAGAAAGGTGTTAAGTTTTGTGACTAGGAATATCATATGTCGATTTGGAATTCCCAAGACCATCATAACTGATAACGGAACCCAATTTGATAGCACTGAATTTAGAAATTTCTGCCACAAATACAAGATTGAAAAGAGGTATACCGCAGTCGCTCACCCACAGTCGAACGGGCAAGTAGAAGCTATAAACAAAGTCATCAAGTCCATTCCCAAAAAACGATTAGAGCGTGCCAAAGCAAAGTGGGTCGACGAGCTACCACTAGCCTTGTGGGCGTATCAGACAACATTTAAGACGGCGACTGGCCATACTCCTTTCTCACTGTCGTTCAACTCAAAGGCAGTAATCCCTGTAGAACTAGAAGTTCCTTCCCATAGAGTGACATATTACGACTCGATGACGAATCGGGCACTCCTCCTCGAGTCCCTTGATGAAATTGAAGAAAAGAGGGACGAGGCAGACTTGCGTGCATCGAGGCATCGACGTCAGATGGCACGTTACTATGACAAAAAAGTTCGCTTTAGAACCTTCGAGCCCGGAGACCTAGTACTAAAGCGGATTTTCCCATCTCTTCCTCACCTTGGACCTAAGTGGAAAGGGCCGTACGTCATTCAACGGAAGCTTGAAACAGGAGCATTCAAGCTAACGACCGTAGATGGCGAAGAAGTGCCTAGGGCTTGGAATGCCCAGCACCTGATGCGATATTTGAATTAAAGATGCCGTATTTTCTTTTGTTATTCATGAACCTTGTAAAAAGGCACGACTTGCCTAGAAAAGTTCGTTTATATTAACAAAAGATTATAAAGTGGACGTAGGCTACGACTTAGCTGGACCACTATAAAAATATCCTGTGTCATTTACTTTCCTGCATTTTTCTGTGACTGGACTGTCTTGAATATAAGATGTTAAATTTTAATTTAAAATCTTGACTCACATGCAGGAACAAACAGAACGACCGTTTGAATGATATGATAAAAGGAATGAGAAACGACATTCCTAACTCTAACTCTCCTGAAGCGAGAGAGAGTATAAAGGACGGGAAGACGACGTCCTCTGAGGCGTGATGGTGCACCCCGACGAAAGACCGCCTCAATAAAAACTCTAACCTGATGAGACAGGAGAGTATAAAGACGCTGACAGAACAAGCATCACCGACAAAAAGAAAAGTCCACCCCACAGAGATATGGGGGCAACAAGACATTGAAACTAATCAATCTCGAACAAGTTACGACAAGATAACTTGGACAAGACTGATTGGGGGCATGAATATGTATATGTACACACATCTCTTGACATTATGTTCATGCATCTTTTGACTACTATATGCATTTGTAGACATGACTGCATGATGTGTTGCTTATTTACATTTCTGCATAAGTATTGAATTAATCTATTAAATGACTGAATGTTGCAGAAAAACGAAACATTTTATTCACAGGTACTTGATTCTTTACAAGAGAACAGAACAAAAGATGTGAGGGCCGTACTCGCTACAACGACAGCAGACCAACAGAATTTCAAAAGCAAAGAAAAGACTTATAATTATTTCTTCTTGTGAGTAGTCTTTGCTTTCTTTGCAGCCTTAAGAGCCTTGTGTGCTTCTTTCTCAACCTCGGTCAGAACACGCTTAGGCTTCTTCTTTTTATCCGAAGAGGGAGAAGCTGAATCGGCAGGAGGTTTCCCTGAAAGCTCCTTGGTGATCGACCTAGGGGGCACCTTAATAACCACAGAGAGAGGTTTGGGATTTGCTACGTCTACCTCCTCCGTTTTCATCTTCAAGTCCTGGTCCTGCTTGTCTTTCATCTGGCCAAGGTCATACCGTCGTCATGCCCTGAGTCCCCGGTCACGATGGCGTCGTCCTCCTCCTCATGACCATCATTGTCGTCATCGTCTCTTACAGCGGGTATCATCTCTTCATCCTGGAGAGTTTCAGTAGTGGGGGTCACCAGAGGCTTGTCGGTAGCTTTTTTCGCCTGATCTTTTCCTCCTCCCTCAGGTTCTGCAGGAGTAGCTTCATCCCGTCCCTCTTGAACCTTTTCACTAGGCTTCTCGAAATCCTTTGCCTCATGCTGCTCTATGGTCTCATCAGCCGGTTTGGTACATATGGAACGAGAAGCAACAGTTATTAATTCACGAGAGAACGAGGGATGTTCAACAGAATGTCCCATGATTTGGCGAAATGCGGAGACAACTTTGACAAACTGAGGAGAAAAAACGGAGATACCTTCAGATGACTTTTCAATTGGAGTTGTAGAAGCATCTGATACCGACTCTGGAATGGGAGATAAGAGAGAAGCTTTGGGGATCCCTGGATTTTCCAGGTTATATGGTTCAATCCTGGTAGCGTCAGGACCAGTCGAAGAAGAACCCGCTTCAAGTATGTTTTTCCCTTTGGCCTGACGCCTCTCCTCTTCCATGGCAGCAGCTATAAGTCGACGTCCTTTGGCTAGGCGTGACGGTTCTTCATCCGTTAGATATTTTTCCATGAGTTTGTCCTCGTCGATGGAATCAACTTTAAGCTCATCTTTCTCCCACTGAATAATTTGTTCCCAGACATGAACCAGAGTAGTGGGGTAGTCTTCTATCCAGGTAATGTTCCGGCGACGAATTACGTGAGCAAAGAATTTGATGAGCGACTCGCCAAAGCTGTGCAATTCTTCATTCGCCACAGACAGCTGCTGATGGGCATCCTCATTGGACTTAATAGCGCTATCCAAATTCCCTTCAGCTAGAGCAGCTCTGTTCTCAGCCGCCAACAGCTTAGCCTCAAGTTCGGCATTTCGCTTATCTAGTTCGGCGTTTTTCTTCGCCAAGTCGGCTTTCTGTTGCTTGAGAGCATCACAGACAGACTGCACCTCAACATTTTTCAGCTTGGTCTCTTCGACTTGCTTCTTCAAATCTAAGCGTTCCTGACTATGAGATTCCAGGTTTTCATGATAACGCTTTTGTAGCTCTTCAAACTGCTTTTTAAGATTGCCAGCATCCCGTTGAACGAGGGCAAGCTTGGACTCTTTATCATCTAAATCCTTTTCCATATTTTTTAGAGTGTTCTCTTCAAGATCGGCTACCTTTTTCATCTGATCGATATCTTTAACTAAGTCCCGAATGATCTTAGAAAGGTTGCGGGAGTATTTGTACATTTCGGTCCATTGCTTTTCTGCTGTATCAATGCCCGCTCTGGCGTTATTCGCCCATTTCGATTGTAAAGGTTCAAGCGCGGGCGCGAATTGTAGCTAATCAAAATAGAGATCTGGGAATAATTTCTTTAAAGCTGCTATTCTTGCTTTAGCATCTGAGGTTAGCGGTGCGGACTTGGTATAGGACAAGTCAAGGTGTTTGCGTTTGGAAGGAACAAGGGCAGCGTCACCTTCCTCAGACGACTTCTCAGTGGTCTTGCGTTTGTCATGAGAGTCAATATGCTTTGGAGGACTCTTCTCTTTAGAATGTTTGTCTAAGGGAGGAACTGGATCCTTTGGGTGTGTGGTCTCTCCCCCACGACGACTCTGAAAACTTTTATATCTTCCCGAATCCGATCGAACAGGCGAGCGAGAATGCGAGGTGCGAGATTGATGTGAATCGTGATATCGTCTATCATCTCTATCACGATTCTCACGACGATCATGCCCGGAATCGGAAGGCGGGTTGGACACACTTCGGTGGAATTTCCTTGTATCGTAAGAGTACGACATTGTACCTGCATAGCGACATAAACAAAGATTAGGAGTGATGTTAACACAAGACATAGGTGTTGTGATGTGCAATGCTGGTGTGTTGTGTGCATCCTAAGTGGTGTTCCCCCAAACAAACCCGAGCCTGAAGCTGGATTAGCCTGTGCAGACTCTTTAGTCTTCACGGGAGTCGTCTCTTCTGAAGAGGTAAAGGTTAGAGGATTCGACCTGAAATCCTCTGTGGTATAAATATCGTCGGGTAAGGAAAGGTTTCCTAAGTCCGGAAGCACGGGATCGTCCGCAGTCATAATATCTATTTGCGGGGAATCCAATGGTACTGATGAGGAAGAAGTTGGTTTCTCGGGAGTAATAGCATTATCAGGAGGAGCATACTTGCCCCTATCTCTCTTAGCAATGGTAGCTAAGTCATCATATTGGGTCGAATTCGGAGAAGGGGGATCCTCAAGGGGATTTGTCGGACTTTTTGAACTTCCCCTTGTTTCAGTGACAACATTGAAGGGAGGAATGTATGCATAAGGAATCGCTCCGTGGCCTATGCTACGAGTCACCGGTAACAGCCCGTGCAAGTGAAGATACTCATCTTTGAGAACTTCATTGACTGTCAAGAATTTTTGATCATCGTTGAGAAGTCTAGTCAAGCGATCGGAGTATATCGAGCCAGATATCTGCGCCGGGTTGACAACTGCAAATAGAATTAAAAGATGCTTAGTACGCGAACATGAAATCATGAAATCAAAACTCGAAGGTGGTCATATTACTTGATTTAGTCCATCTCCCGGCACAACCCGGCTGTTTTGAATGGTAGAACCATTCAGTTTTCGGGTCGCCGACTTTGCTGCTGAAAGGCTCTTGTATAATCTTTCTCGACGAAACTGACTCAAAATACGAAAAGGAAGGAGACTCCTTCTTACGATGTTTGAAGTTGTAGAAGAAATGGACGTCATCAAACGAAGGCTCCACGCCTAGAATCTCTCGATAAGCTATGTATAAGGTATACAAGTAAGCATAGGCGTTGGGAAGTAACTGCATGGGGGCAATCCGCATTTGTCTTAGAAAATCGACGACAAAGGGTGGAAACGGAGGAATTGCCCCAACATTGCACATTAGCCGTGTAATGGCCATATATCCTTCTGGTTGGTTGTGAGGACGATCGGTGGAGGAAGGTGTTCAAGTGTCATTTTTTAGAATTCCATGCTTTAAACGTATCCGCAGGACTTTATCGTCATCGAGTACCGATTGAATTGAGTCCTTACAGTTTTCTAGAATCTCAACACCTTCCATCTCATCAGGTGCTCGGTTATCACCTACCCCTCCTTCCTCTTCTTCACCAAGAGAAGCATCGCCCTCAGAAGATACATCATCGCTATTATGAGCCTCAGCATTGTAGTCTGAACCCTCATCATCCCATTCTGGGTCTGAAGTGGAAGAAAGATCGTCAAGAGTAACCTTTTGGGATGTTTCTGGATCTTCACTCTTTTCTGTTAATCGGGATGAACGTCTTCTCGCCATGATCAATGAACTATTGAAGGAGTAATAGAGCAAATTAGAGTGAATCAGCCCGTGTCCCCTGTGCATGTGTATGAACTAAAGTGTGTGCAATATGTGCAGAAAGCATAAAGCAAATATTTGAAAGCGTGATTCAGATTTATGATGATGCCATGATGATTAAGCAAGTTCTTGATGTTCGTTATGTCCATAAGGCTCTATCCTAACTGTCCATTAAATTGAGGTTTATGTCAAGAGTTGATTCGCTCAGTTAAGCAAGTTCTTATGCATTAAGTTGGACTGCTTTTCGGTTCGGTTCGGAGGTACTCATTGGGATCGGATCGGCGGGGGACTCAGTCTTGTCTTAGCCTCAGGTAAACATTGGAGCCCAGTAATCAGAGTCAGATCGGTACGGAGGTTAGCTTCTTCAACGGTCCGGATCGGATTAAGCAACCACACTTTTCTCCTTATTTTTTCGCCCTCCGGTCCGAACCGATTTTGAGAATCCTCTCTGACCCGATCCGATCAAATGAACTCTGTTTCCATCTTTGACCTTTGCCTGCAAACCCGACCCGATCAGTTAAACCCCATGTTCATTTCCACTTCAATCTTCTTATCCGAACCGCCCCCCCCTGTCTTTTATTATTCTTCTTCTTCCCCAACGTCGAGGTTGCTTCCATGCCAGGAACTCTAGTTAAGATTGGGCAATGATGTGATCAAAGACCCCACGACAAACCAGAACTCCGTCTCCCAACGCCTCGAAGTGGCGGTTGAGCCCCCAACGACGATGGCGAGGGAGAAGGGGATTGTGGTACCAAGTTCATGCTCAAATCAGTCGAATCAACCATAAAACCTAGGGGAAATCGATTATTATCATGAAAGTCGGGTTTGAAACTCACTTACGAATATGATTCAGTGAGTAGAACGAAGGAATTCCAGAATTTTCGAGGCTCTGGAGATTAGGGTTTCGGAGTAAGGTCAATTGGGCGAAATTAATAAGTAAGAAAAAAGAAAGAAGGGGAGAGGAAGACGGGCAGCGGATTTATATAGGGAATGAAGGTGACCACTCGTATTCCTATCCTACTTTTCCGCTCGGTCCGGAGTACGAGCCCAACAACCCACATCTTCTGGCCCATTGACGCAGTACAAGGCAAAACAGGAAGAAAAGGCGCTCGGGTCGGAATCCGAACCGGATAGAAATCCATGCATTCATCTAGCATCCAAATCGAATTGAGTTCAAATGAAAAATAAAAGAGAAGCATACCTGAGAGAAGCACTGAATGTCGAGAAGAGTTTCTGGACTTGACTCAAAAATGAAGAGCATGAATCAAGTATTTCACCACATATATATAAGCAATAAAGAAACATGGTTTCATGAAGCAACGCATCTTCACAAACGAACAGTAGTGACCTTCTGATTATTTTGATTCAAGGACTGATATTCAACATCAAAGCACGCTTCATCTCCAATAGAAGCATCCTTTGAGGGGGCAAAATGTTAGCCTACTTTGTGAACTGGGCTACACAAAGTCAAAAGAGTTAGAAAGCCAAATTAATGAAGAACATTCATTTCCAGAGCAATCGGGTCGGATCAGAGAGAAGCTTCGGGGTCGGAGTAACACAGGTCAAAACACAAGCTCTGAAGGGTAAGAACAGAAACTGGGTCGGATCGGCCATGATACCCGACCCGATCCGGTTGCGCTCAGATGTTCCTTGCCACTAACTCCGATATAATCGGAGCAGTTTCTCCCACGTTCTACCCATGATC